>CM032455.1:46323044-46420544 GCA_019049505.1 Pachyrhynchus sulphureomaculatus | reverse complement strand
TTTAGTAGGACTCAAAAATAAAATAATTTACAGGGCTTTCCATTTAAAGAAATTTAAGGTGGCGTAATTCCTTAGAACTGACAGTTCAAAACATTTTATTGTCAACGTCAGCATGTGCGCCGTATAACACCCTATAATTTTTATTTAAACATTTTTTTGATACACTGGTTAATAAATGCTGTGGAATCATTTCCCTTTCATATGGGGTACCCTGTATATATACGTATATTAGAGATGTAACGGCTAGTACTTTTTAGGATCCGGCAAAATCGGATACCCGGCTAGGTAGGATCTGGTGCCCAGCAGGGTAGGATCCGGCAATTAATCTCTGGCTTTTACATTTTACCAACGTTTTTTGCCAACTTTACTACTCAGTATATATCACCACTACACCAAATACTTTATTTTTGCACTCGACGCGCGTTTCGCTAACGGTGTTAGCTTCATCAGGAGCGATGATTGACTGATGAAGCTAACATGGTTAGCGAGACGCGCGTCGAGTACAAAAATAAAGTGTTTGGTGTAGTGATGATATATACTGAGTAGTGTCATTGTGCCAAAGATTTGACATTCCCAACTTAGTCTGCCAACTTTAGGTAATTTTTTATAATTTGGCAGTATTGTTAAGATGCGAGAAATTACCGCTTAGACAACAACTCGTTTGGTTGCTTTGTGTGAAACCCCGTATTTAGCGGTAATACAATCAATCCCCGAGCGAAATAACAATCTTAATCCGTTATTTTCTATGGTAGAAGGTATTTTTATGATTGCGTTATTTTAAAAAACGAGCAGTCTGTCACTAATTTTCACTTGATAAGGAAGATGAATCAAAAGCACTATGTAGGTTGTGTGGTAGATGAAGTACTAGCTTTTTTTCCTAAAGCACGCGAGCTTTAGGAAAAAACGCTAGTACTTTATCTACATACATGTAAAATTTAAACATCCCACTAGTTTGGTCAATGAAGATAAGGACGAAGCAGAACCATCAGTCTCTGGGAATTTAAAACAAGTTAATATTATAAAATATTTTGGGACAACCAAACAGTTGTGGTCTAGGCAAACAAATGATCCTTAAGCAATACTTGTACACACGCCAATAGGAGAAATGGTAACTTTGGACAACCAGCCTTTTTCATTTGTAGCAGATATGGGTAAGCTTAAAATGAAATGTTATTGTATTAAAGTTATTGTTGTTATTTACACTAAAATTCCCCTATAACATAATCGTGACAATAAATTATTTTGATAATAATTTTCTTCTTTATCAAAAAAATAAACTAACAAAACATTCTTCTAGTTAAAAAATAAAAACACAAAAATTCTAAATATCTATTTTTTAGGGTTCAAGCGACAGATACGTGGAGATCTGAAGTATATAAGAGGAACTGGATAACTTTGACAGCACATTGGCTAACTAAAGATTTTAAACCAAAAAGTTTTGTGCTTATATCAGAGCCTTAGAGGGTAGTCACATCAGCGGAAATATGAAGAATACCTTAAATTAGATGCTCGGAGAAAACAATATAAATAACATAAGGGTCCACCTTAGTGGAGCTAAATAATGAATCCTGTTTTATACGTACCCAACAACTGGTAGTAATTCACTGTTTAAAAGCGCAAACATCTGTATTAGACGTTATAAGTGTCAGAAGAAGGATCGTAACTCATTTAAACCACTCATCTCCTTCCATAGTAAAATTAGAATAAATCCAGAGCAGGTTTAACATTGGAGTAAAAAAAAGATGTACCTACATGCTGGAATTCCACATATTATTGGAAAGGCTTTTTGAACAAAGAAAAGCTATCAGCTTGCTTGCTGCTGAATATGATTCACTTTTGCTGCAGTGAGACTTAATTAAAACGTTACTGTAGTACAACCATTTGAACAAGCTACCAAACAGTTCAGTACTTCACTGTGTATAATATCAGAAGTAATTCCAACAACTTCGTCATTAAATAAATATTTAATTAAAATCGATGTTCTTGGTTTGGAATTAATGCCAGATAATTTACTTGAAGGTTTGAGGTATAGATTTGCAAAAATTGAAACCAATAACAATTGTATACTTGCCACGTTCCTGGATCCAAGAGTTAAAAATGCATATTTTACTGAGAAAGAGCAGGTTAAAAAGGACATTTTAAAATATCCGCAATACCGTTAAAAGTAAATATTGAACCCATTGAAGTAGACTTCTCGGATGATGTCCCATTTATTATTTTAGAAAACTAACTAGTACCAAAAAAAAAGTAAGAAATAGAAGCAGACATTTTGGGATGTATTTTTTAATATTGGTGGCAGATTAATTTCAAGAAATTTCCTAGATTAGGAGAACATGCTCTTAAGTTTCTTTCAGCATCAGCTTCTTCAATATTTAGTGAAAGTCTATTTTCTGAGGTTGTAAAAATATATGAAGAAAAAAGGAACAGATTGTTGTCGGAAAATAGTGAAATACTATCATACTTACCTCACAATTTACCTTTGCTCGATTTTAAATATTAAAATATTCTGTTGTTTTGTACTAACATAAATAGTTTAGGTTTGTTGTTATATTTAAAATGTTTTTTCTTGTGCATGTTTTGAAATAAATGTTTCTTTCAATTTGGTTTTATTTTGCTCCAAAAATTTGGCAGGGTACCCGGCGCACATTGGTAAAATATCGGATATTGGATGAAAAAATTAAAGATGTATTTTTCGAATATTGATGATTTTTTCCTTTAATATATATCATAAACCATACATAAATATGTTTATAACTAATTTATTCCTTCTGCCTTCCTTAAAATTATCCATTGAAGTGTGACATTTTCGCCAATGTTGGAATTTCTGTAATTCGAGAAATTACATTCTAAATTCTCTGTGGACAACATAACTACGAATATGAGTTAAACGCTTACTAGAACTTATTTATTAGCTTTCAAACAACAAATTAATCTTAGTGTAACGTCATTAGAGTGCTACAATATATTAATAAACATTTGACATATTCAACACAAAAAATTATTACTTGAATATTCAGAGATGTATAAAGTTTTTGGAATGAGGTGGAATGAGAAGGCGCTTTCACCATCTGATAGGACAAAGTCTCTAGTTTCCGGAGATATCCTATTTTTATCCCCCCCTTCGTCCCCCTTTGGTAAAAAAATGGACATTAAAGTTCCCCCGACTTGATCTAACGTTCTCCACTCAGCCATTCTCTCGGGCAATATTCCAATGAAATGAAAAAATGACGATATACTCCTCATTTCTTATAAAGTATACACTTCTAAAAAAAGAGCAATTAAACTCTTGTTGCCTCTTTTCGGCAACGCGGCTTTGAAATTTCGATCTCGATGCGAGTGTTTGCTTACATTGCGCGCCATAGTGAGACAAATGCGACATTTTTTCGGTCATTTGCTCATAACTTCGACATTTGTCAATGGAATGACTTCAATTTAATATACATAATGTACGATTTATATATTTTCAGAAATATGAAATCAAAATCATACAATTTATTATGCGTCAGCGCAACCAGTGTTTCTAATTTTAGCTGTACCTCGAAAATAAAAAAAATGTACCAAAACGAAACAAAAGGCATTTTAAAGCTAAATGTTGATACTTACGCGTAGTATTAACGAAATTTATGAGAAAAATATTTGTGCCTGTGTTATATCATGAAAATCCTTGAAACCGTCGTTTTTTGCAAATTTCTGTCATTTTTCTCAAAATTACGACGCGGTAGCCAAATTTGGAAAACGGATTCGTGTTCAGCAGGCAAAAATACATTGAAAATCACTATTCGTACTCATGTAATCGAAAAATTTTTCAATTTGTTGTCTAGTATTTTGAAATAATCATCTTTACGCTTTATCGCGCACGCAATAACAGTATATAGTATGATTTTTATTTCATATACTGAACATATATTAATCGTACATTATGTGTATTAAGTTTGAAGTCATTACATAATAACAAATGTGGAAGTTATAAGCAAATGACCGAAAAATAACGCATTCGCCCCATTGTGCGGCGGGGTAATAAAGTATCTGGCTAAACCGGGTACGCTACAGGAGCAACACGTGTGCGTGTGCACTTTGGTCCACAGTCCTGGGCAAATTATGGGGATGAAGTTATCCATATAAAAGACCGCTTGAAAAGGGTTGTACAACGAGTAACAAGCTGAACCTCGTATGGATGTGAAGTATTAGTGCGACGTGTATTTCTAGCATGTACCGCTGGGAGGAATTAAGTGGGCTACAATCATCGAACACTTTCCATAAAAATACTTTTAGACTAGACTTAAGCCGCCAACCGTTCTTCGATGTTCCAATGAATCAAGGGTGCTGGCCAGTTCGGGGTCTCTAATCAGGTGAACAGCTCTATTCTGAATAGAATCCAACAAATGCAGTATGTTTGGGAGCAGAGCCCCAAATATGGGAGCAATATTCCATCGTTGATTTAATTTGAGCGCTGTACAGAATTAACAGTTGTTGTGGAGTGTAAACCTTTCTAGTTCGAAATAATATTCCTAGCTTTTGAGAAGCTCTCTTTGCTATGCTTGCAACATGTTTATGCCCCCAAATTGACGCCCAGCAAATTGAGTGACGATGCTAGAAGAATGGAGTGCCCGACATAACTATGTCAGGTTCAGCAACGTTTACTTTTTTAGAAAGAACTGCCGCTTGGGTATTTGTACCGTTAAATTTTACTTGGTGACTGTCACCCCAAGATAGAATGTCTGCCAGATCTTTGTTAAGTTAAACGACCTCATGCTGTCTGCAGATATTTGCATGAGTTGTTCGAGCGTTCAAAATGAATGAAAAGATAAGCTATAGGTTGGATTCCTGGTCTTTCCAGCAGATCGTTAATGTAAATGAGAAAGAGAGTAGGAGACAATATGAATCCCTGGGGCACATCGGTGTTGATAATGAAGGTGTTGGAAAGAAATCCGTCGACTGCCACTCGTAAAGAACGCTCATGAGAGCCATAAACAGAACTTTTCAGACATGCCAGAAGAGCATAGCTTAGACAACAATCAATCGTGCAGGCAGAGTCGAATGCCTTGGACATATCAAGAGCAACCGCTCGAGATTCTCCAAAATGTTTAATTGTGTTAATCCTAACATGTGTTACGTAAGGTAGACGATCTCCTGTTGATCTATGTTTACGGAAGCCGTATTGATGGTCGCTAATAATATTGAATCCTTTAAGATATTTTAGAAGATGCTGATTAATAACCTTCTGCATGACTTGATATTATTGAAAGCATTACGACTGGTCATAGTTGTTTGGCAAGGTCTTCTTGCCTTTTTTGTGTATCGGCTGAATTGTGGCGCATTTCCAGTAGGAAGAAAGTATTCCCTTTCTGTACGATAGATTGAAAAGTCTACAGAAAACTGATGTTAGTGCTCTCGCGCAGTTTTTAAGTACTATGACAGGTATTCCGTTAGCGCCAGCAGCCTTTTGGTGTCTAGTTGCATTAAAATACGTTTTAGTATACGCTGTCTGAAGACAATATCAGGCATCCTTGACTGCACTATGGGAATAATAAGTAGTGTTTTTCCTTGGAAATGAACAGTAGAATGTGAAGCAGAGTTCAGCCAACAAGTTCGCTTTCTCAACATATGTTGTCGCAATAGAATTCTCTGGCCGTGTGAGTCGTGGTATAGTGGATGTGGTGAAATTTTGACTAACGGCCTTAGCGACTGACCAAAAGGACCTGGAACTGTTGGGGCAAGCGAGAAGTCCCTGTCCTGAAAAGTCCTGAACGTACATCGTCTGCAGTGTTCGTATGGCCACGTTTATTCATTTATCTAATTGTAAATTAGCTTGAGTGCTGGTTCAATTTCTATCTGAGCCGCAGTCTACTTTTATAAATTTGTTTCTAATTCGTTGATCGTGTGCCTCCTTGGTTTCGTCGATAATTTCGTTGCATCTGTCCCAGGCACGAACAAAGATGTTACGATTTGTGACGTTAGTATTTCCACTGGGTCAAATCGGGTATTTACCCGATTTTGGCATGGTAAATCTGGTACCCGTTACATTTCTAATATAAATACACTGTTATTTAGCATGTTTTTTAATAGTTAAACGATCGTTTCCTAATGCTTACTGAAGTTAGGTAATCTATTTGAATACCACACATTTTTTCTTGTATTTCTTTAATGAAAATTAACTTTAACAATTAAGAACTGGTCGAAAATTTTTTAAAGCTAGAACAAACATGTCAATGCAAGGAGGGTTGAAAAACAATCTTGAGGAATTCTTTGTGGTAAAGAATTCACTCGAAAATTACAGCGTAGCCCTGGAAGAATTTTTTATATGCAAAAAGAAAATATCACAACTAACAATATTTTGTCAAGTGAAAGCCACATATTTCATTGAATTTTTGGAAATTAATCTTCTTCTTCTCCCTTCTTCATTGTAGGCACAGTTGCCTGTTCTTTCTTCGTAGCTTGCCTAATCGTAATTGATAGTAAGGTTATCGCTCCACCTTTTCCGTGGTTTTCCCGCACTTCTTCCCACTGGTGATTTATCGCGTGCAATTCTCACGATTCTTTCTTGATCCATTCGGTCTATATGTGCGTTCCACTCGCGTTTTCTTTCGAGGATCCACCTGTTAACCTCTTCCACCTGACATGCTCGTCTAATGTTGTCATTTCGCTCCCTGTCCAACATAGTCTTTCCGGCTATTTTTCATAAGACTTTCATTTCGCATTTTTCAAGTATCTTTTTAGTTTTTGTTGTATCTGGCTGGGTTTCTGCTGTGTATGTCATTATTGGTCTTATGACAGTTTTATAAATTCTTGACTTGGTCTCGATTCATAGGTGTTTGTTGTTCTATATAGTGTCATTCAGGCACCCGACTACCTTCAATGCTTTATTTGTTTCTTGTGATTCGACATCCCCGTGTCCAGAAAGCTCTATGCCCAAGTATTTGAATGTCATTTCTTGCTGGATAATTTGGTCGTCAACAACGAGTTTACATCTGATGGGTGTTTTAGATGTCGTCAAGCTTCTGTTTTAGAGGCAGATATTATCATATTAGGAGATTTGGCTGCAGAGTTGAAGTGGTGTAGTAGCCGTTGTAGGTCGTCCTCGTACTCCGCTACCAGTACTACATCATCAGCGTAACAAAGGATTGTGATATTTCGATTGCCATCTTGTACCCTTTTAGTTGGTGGATTTGTCTTATGATCTCATCCATCACCACGTTGAATAGTAGGGGACTCAGAGAGTCACCCTGTCGGATTCCTTTTTCTACGGGTATTGTTCTGGTTAGTTCTCCATCGATTCTGGCCTGTACCTCGTTGGCGCTATATATGTTTTCTATGACCTTGATTAGGTTGTAAGTTACTTGTCTGTTATATAGTAAGTGTACAACATCTTGACTCGGTCAAATGCCTTCTGGAGATCTATAAAACACATGTATGCAGGTTTATTATATTCGATGGATTTTTCTGCAATTTGTCTTATAACGAAAACTGCATCGGTGCACGATCTTCCTGTTCTAAAACCTTGTTGGTCATCTGAGAGGGAGATGAAACTATTCATTTTATTGGTAATTATTTTAGTTATTAGTTTCAGTGTGGTATTGAGTAAGTTTATGGCTCTATAGTTCTCTGGCAGTTTTTTGTCTCCCTTTTTAAACATGAGGATGGTGATGCTCGTTCGCCATTCGTCTGGTATTCTATGGTGCGCGAAGATGTCCTTGGCCATTTGGGTTATTTGCTGACCGAGATGCTGCTCCCCATACTTAAGTAGTTCATTTGGGATGCTATCTAGACCGGGGCTCTTTCTGTTCTTTAATTGTCGAAGTGCCAGTTCTATGTCTGTGCTCTCTATTTGGATGTTTTCGTTGGTGACTATTTCTGGTGCATCGTTGACATCGATAATGTCTTCATCCCTTTTATAAAGTATTGTCAGATAATCGACACAGGATTCCTTCGATATGTGTTTAGGCTCAATTAGCTCGTTAATTTCTTTTCTTTGGGTTCTGATTAGTCGCCACATTTGCTTTTAAAGCCCATAAAAATCGCTTTCCATTCTATTGGAGAACTTTTCCCAGTGGTTTGCTTTGACTAGTCTTATCAACGTCTTTGTCTCGTTGCAGACTACTTTGTATTGCTCGTATGATTCTGGAGTCTTCAGTGTACGATATTTTAAGTACGCCTGCTCCTTCTCGTTGCATTTCTCCCTGATTTCCTTGGAAAACCATGGTGTTTTAGTGTTCGTATTTGAGGTGTTTATGGTGCGGGTACCGAGTGCTTCGGTTGCAGCTTCCTTTATGTTATTAATTAATTAAATTAATGAAAATTTATATATAGTTTAAGCAATATTGATATCTACGAATAACTGTTTTATTTTGTCGATGTAAATATCTTTAAATCTAATCTTTAAAATTATTTAATTTAAGTGAAGAGTACGATATCAGATACTACCATGGGCCCATGGGCGGCTTCGTCCACGTGAATTACTTGATTTGCATTATTGAAATAATAATCATAAAAAATTACAAAGAACTCTCATTACCTACCTGCCTACTACTAACCCAAACTTATCTCCCAGCGTTTCGTTATATACGTGACAAGATTAATCGGTGGGCGAGATGTTAATAAATATTCGAAACAGCTTTATTCATGCCACAATGTGTATTGAAGGGTTTTCACGAAAATCTCCTAATTTTGCAATGGTTTTTCTACTCAATATGTATTTGGCTTTAATATAAAAAATGTTATTTTATTTTTTTTGTAGATCTTGCTCCAAAATACTCTCCAAAACTCCAAAAGTTATATAAAGAGTTGGAAGATATGGATAAAAGTGAAGGAAAATCTCAAGCTGCTTCAAAATCTTTTGATCGTCCCAAGTCAGCTGATGCGTCCAGTAGTCTCTCAAGAACTGCAAAATCCATTAGCTTAGTAAAAAATTCTTTTAAACTGCCTCTGAGTATTCCACCAAGAAGTGAATGTGTGACCCCTAAACAGAGCCCTACACAGAGTGGCCGGCAGAGCCCCAAGGAAAGTCCTTACCTAAGTCCTAAAGGAAGTCCAGCTAAAACTCCAACAAGAGTTTCAAGTCCACTCTCAAGTCCAGAATCTTCTAAAAATCTTCCTCGGAAGGGTAGTCAGTCTAACATTCCTCAACTGCCGGAAAGAACTCAATTTCCTGAGCCTTACAATTTAATTGAAGACAAAAATGAAATTGAAGAGTTAAATGAAGAACTTGAAACAAGAAATGAACTGGTGAAGACCCTTGAAGAGAACAATATTATTTTGAAGGGTGAAATTCAAGCTATGAGTGTAAGTTTATTAAAAATTTATATTTTTTTTTAGTTAAATTTGAGCTTAATTCGAACACTGGAACTAGTTGGTGTTGTCACTGGCAACCAGCATTACTTGTTTTTGACGGAATAAATTAAAAAGTGACTTTACTTCAGCAATTAACGATATACCGGGTGACACAGTCAACATGTAACACCCTGTAATTTTTTTATTTTGATAGTTACATATTTGCGTTTTTAGATACCAGAATGGGACATTATTAGCTTTTTATCACTTAAGAAACATTTTTAACTACTTCCGGTTTGACCGGAAGTGATTGCAACTTTCTTATTTTTAATGGAGCCCTGTACATTTTTTTATCAATTTCAATTCGCTTTGAAATTCTCTTTCCAACGATGTATCACAAGTTGACATTTGTTTGACATCTGACCGGCAAAAACTAATTTAAACTCATAGACTTAGGTGGCCATGGCGGATATACTAGCAATTGTTTTTGTTCGTTTTATCTCACTTTGGAAAGAATTTTAGATATCCAGTTATCGTGCCACTTTCGCGAGTCTAAGTGGCTGCTACAAAATTTTACGCTTTACATTCAGTTACAGAATTTTCTCTTTAAACAATGATCAATATCAGCGAAATTAAGATAGGAACACATATTTTTTATTTAACCTATTTACACATTACAGGTTTTTTGCCAACATACATCTAACAGAACTGTCAAACGCCAATTGGGCTTTTCAGAAAAAGGAAGATTTTTTTTAAATAGGCTTAAAATGGCCTAAATTTAAAAAATTTATGAGAAAAAATCGGGAGGTAACCGTTTTTGTTAACCAGAATTAACTGAAACCAACCTGAATTAAATAATCAGTAATTACAAAATACATTGAACAAGGAAAAAAAATATCCTACCTTAATGTGAAAAAATAATATACGTGCTATATTAGTAACTGGAGGCCAAAGTTAGTTCAGGTTAGCAGACCATTTTAGGCCTATTCCAAAAAAAAAACCTTGTGATTTGTTCTTTTCGTGTTGTTTTCCGCAAAGAAAATTTCACAGCAAAATTCCTTATTGGTTGGAGTTTTACTATGACTGTAAATGTAACATAATCATCTCGGCGCATGCGCATAAACGAACTGAGTTCTCCCGAGCAGTTTCGATCAGTGGTTGTCAATAGCAAAGTATACTATCAATGTTTATACGCAAAAAAAACGACCTCCCCCCGATATTTTCTCGTAAGTCTTTCAAAATTAGACCATTTTAAACCTATTCCAAAAAAAAAACCTTTTTCTGAAAAGCCTGCGTAACGAAGTTTTACCCTTTTTTTTATTAAACACACTTTCTTTAACTTCCTTTCAGTGGAAGTTGCGCCTACGCACTATGGAACAGAATCGTGCGTACCGTCTCAAAAATCTGTAACTTTGTCGTTGATTGAAGTAAATAGCTGAAATTTGGTACGTAGTATCTCTAATGTATATACTATCAAATAATGGTACATTCGTTGTTAATTTTTAACCGACTTCACGTGTGTATTTTTTTTATTCCTTTTTTTTTTTTTTTTTTTTTTTAATGTTTGTTCCAATATTACTCCGCCATTTGTGAACCGATTTTAAAAATTCTTTTTTTGTTTGAAAAGTTTTGCTTGCAGTTGGGTCCCATAAATTTTTTTTGGAAATCGGACGGACAAAATGTCCGTTCGAAAAATTAATTTTTGAATATCTCGGCCATTTATAAACCGATTTTCAAAATTCTTTCTTCTTTTTGAAAGAATTTGTCAACAGGCTGAACACATTAAAAAATTTCGGAAATCGGACGGATATTTGGTCCGTCCAAAATATTGAAAATTTATGAAAATCGGAGGGAGGAAGTCGGTTTTCTTTTTTGCGAGAATTATTTTATTTATAATATATAAAAAAATAATACAAAAATAAAAAAGACACTTTTTCATACAAAAACATAGTTTACTTAACTTATTGAATGATAATTATACACTATTATTTCGTATTTTTGTTAATATTACATATGAAATAGCATATAATAAATGACAAACATCTATTAATCCACTACATAAAATAGAAAAAAAAAATTGATATACAAACTACAATTTAAATATCTAAGAGGTTCTTGGCTTCGTCTAACAGTTCCTTGGCAACAATGACTGATGGTTTTCTGATACTTGATATGTATGGGTCTGATGTAAATAAAAGACCATGAAATACGTCTTCATTCGTTGCGGACCTAGAGCACTTTCTAGCGTGACATAATCTGATATTTTTGTAATCTTTATTACTAGATTCTTGGGCATCCTCAGATAAATTACCAATAGGAAGATCAGTCTAATGTCTAATTATACTTTCCCCATGTATTAAGATCTTATGTACTGAAGAAGGCATGTTATACCACATATATTGTGTAACGTACAATTGTGCAGTAGCGCGAGTATATTCACCAAATTTTTCTGGATTTACAGCAATACCGCATGCCAAAGTCTGAAAAATAACATAAAACCTTTTAATAAGATCCTCATTAACTCCTGTTATTTCTGAAGAGCAGTAGTAGTTCTCAAAAAAACGTCGAGCTGTATTGCCGTCATTGCTTCCTTGCCGGGGTTTATCAACATGCAATCCCATTCGGCTTCGAAATAGACTTCGTACAAGTTTTTTCTTGTCTTCTCTACTTTTTTTATCTTTCGAAGTTCTCGCAGCCCATTTTTTAAACGAAAGATTATATGAAATATGTAAAACTAACTCCATGCACCTAATCCATGCATGCAACGTCGACAAACCGTACTCGTAAACATTCATATTATCTGGCTTTGATTCAATCTTCTCCAAATTATTCATATCGCTTGGTTTAGCCCCACACACCGTACACACAGCTCCAGAACTTGTCTCAGTTAGAACTTGTGTAACTTTTCCATCCACCATAGTTAAGAACAGCTCGTGACTTATTTCAATTAGCTAGTCCCCCATGTGTATCTCAGAAATTTTCAAATTATTAATTTGACCCCGAATATCACCGACCACCGAACGGGTTTTCTCGGGCGTTTCTTTTGCAAATTCCATCATAATTGGTCGACAGTATCGAATAGAAGAGCAAGCTGGATTTTGCCTCTTTTGTTTCTGTATCAATCAGCTTTATTGGTACCAAAGACGCGATAAATAAGTTTGCATCTGAGACCAAGTTACTTTCATCTGTTAAAATTTGTTTATATTCACTTTGTCCCGATGAACCATCATATTCCCATTTGGTAAACAATTTAAGATTTCTTCTTGTTGGGTTGTAAATATTTTCAATTTTTAAGATACGGGCAGTAGTGTGATCCAGCAAATCTTGTAGATTTACTTTAGCGCCTGTATCGGTTATTTCAATGCTGGAGGGTGGAGGATAACACAGTTTTTTTGCGTTTGTTAATATATTATATAACGGCAATATATCGAAGTTTTTGTTAATCAGACTTGCTCGAAGTAATCCGTATTGTGATTTCGAAAGATCTTAATCAGCAAAAAGACTTAAAGCTTCATCCGCCGTAAAATATGTTGCATTGCGAGTTTCATGCAACAATTTTTCCTTTATGATCTTTTTTTCATCTCTATCACAATTCCGCATCATTGCAACAACAAAAGCTTTTTCCAATTCTCTTTCAGACCGCAATCCTCAATATTCTTGAATTAACTCCATATTCTTCCTTTTTTTCGATTTCTCTGACAGATCTTCATAAGACTTTGATGGACGTCCACATTCTCCAGATGTTGTAAGTTTGATATCCATTGGTATTTCGTCGAACTGTACCTTAAATTCACCGTCACGTATTTTTATTAAAGAAACGTTCTTTAGTTCGATTAGATGTGGTCCAGCGATTGTTAAAGGCTGATATAAGCGATTTTTGAATACTTTTCACAACTAATTCACTTTTTGAACACGACAAATGATGCTGTTCTTCTAAGTATTTTTGAATATTTTCTCTTTTTGTCCCACGGTCAATGAAAAATTCGCATAATACTCGTTGAGGCACAACAAATTCACTAATTTTGTTGTATTGGTACTTCGCAAATATTGTTTTTACCGAGGTTGGTGAAGACTCTATGTCGAAGCATAATAAAGTACTGGTAAATGAGAATTAAATCAATAACTTTTATACTTCAATTCCGTGAGCAAAATATTATTATCTGCGGGTAGTCACATATTTATCGCGTTCTTATATGATATGATATGATTTCCAATAACATTATTTCCACCTTACCTAAACTTTAATTTAGGTAGTAATCTATCTTTATATATAAAACACAAAAAATGTTTCTACTTACCCAAGGCAGCTTTACCAGGTAGTAGCAGTTCGGCAATAGCAACAAAGCCGAAAAAAATCATATGTATTTTGTTGGTAGAAAATTCACCACATTGTCAAAAATCACGAGAGCTTCTCTCAAAAGCAACCACTTTATGTATGTATGTAGTTCATTCTCTCAAAAAACAATCACTTTATGTATGTATGTATGTAGTTCAATGCGGTAGTTTGTAAACAAAATTTTGACAACTTGCTGGGATGTAAACAATAGTCACCTGTTCTAGTGATATTACCTGGTAAAGCTGCCTTGTACCTACCTACCTACATATCTACCTGCCTACCTATGTCCGCTATAGACGCTAGTAGACAATATTATTTAACAATAAAATGTCAGAAATAATCTATTTTTCGAAAAATCTCCTGAATTAAATATTTTTCCATTTCCCTACCCATCAGGTATTTTTCGTCCCATTTCAAAGGGGGCAGATTCGGGCAAATTTTTTTTTGCCTTGACTTTTATATGAGCTGCTCTATGTGATGGTATCAAAATTACGACATCGGCAGACATCGCTAACTGTCAAAAGTCTATTTAAAGTTTCTAATAAGGCTAGGATATTTGATACTGCAAAAACAATCGTGTACCTCTCCAGTTTTTACATAAATGTCTACTTAAATGCTTTTTAAATAAGGTATTTAATAACCATTCTAACCATATATCACACTTACATATTTGCATTGAAAATAATGAAAATATGACCATGTAAACTGGTGCAATTCTGTTCTACATAATCGACATTATTTTGAGCGTCAACTTGCAAGTCAAGTTTTATTAAGAAAAAATGAGAAATAATCTATTTCAAATTCTATATAATATGTATTAAACATTCAGTTAGATATGTGCATTAACAAAATATTCAATATCGAACATTCGCAAAACCTATTTTTGAGACGGTACGCACGATTCTGTCCCATAGTGCTACGGAATGAAATATTCCAAGTGGTCCATTATGATTTTATTTAGAATTAAGTATAAGTCAACTGATCTCAGGAGGCAAAGCTACACTGGATTTTCCGAAGAAAAAGAGATATTGCTTCTCTGTCAAAATGCAATAAGGGAGAAATCTGAATTGCTGAATTTATCCGTTGTTTTCCCTTTCTTATAGGTTTCTACATTTCACAAGCAATTTTTTGGTTGCATAATTGACTAAAATAAAATCGCATTCTTTCTGTCTATCATTTTTACTTATTTTTGTAAATTTAACGAAAAAGGCAAACTATTTCATATTTTAATACAAACCAACAAGAGCTTTATTCTCAATATAAAATATTCTTAACATTTTTAATACCTAAGTACAATACATTTGACATGAAAGTGCATGCATACGTTATAAGTAATATCAGAATACTTAATGGTGTGATTTTCTGTTATATCTTACATTTTTTCCTTTTATAATGCAACTTATATAATAAAGTAATAACTTAACTATACATATTATTTCATAAATAAGAAATACAGTAATATCACGTTATAAATTATTTTTAAGTTAAAAGCCATGTTGTCGGAATATTGTTGTATAAATTAAAATAAAATTCCATCACTAACCATACCTAGAATGAAAATTATGGGTCTTGGAATTAGACTGAGTGAATTATTCATTCAGTGTTGTAGTCTCGAAAAAGTAAAGTCCTCTGAAATGTCTCATGCTGTTGTACGGATATCCACCCTGATAGCCATGCTGAATCCAACTTTTATAAACTCTAGGGCCGGAATTCGTAGTCAATTTGAAGAAAAAAGTTGGAGAGGGCAAGGTTGTAGTGAAGTTGGCAGTAAATTCCTACGCAATTTGAGTACAACTTGACTACAAAAAACTGTACAAGTTATTGGAGTGAACTTGTACAAAAGTTGGAGCATATATTGTAGTACAAGTTTGCCTACAACTTGTATTCAATTACCGGCCGTAGATTTCGATCAACTTGTATTCAAATGTTGCTCACCAAAAACTTACCGTAAACGTGGCGTCAAATTGACTCCAAACTACAGATGACCAAGTTTTTGTAGTGCAACACTGACTATCAGGGCAGTTTACCACTGTCTAAACCCAAGAACCATGGTTGCCCGTCTAAGCAAAGCAATGAAAACTGCCGTTCCATTATATCTACAGTATATCACAACTATCTTGCGTCACTAGATTTATCAGAAATCTCTACTTATCTGACAATAATGATGTGTTTGGAAGTAGTGATATAGATGTTCACGTGTTTAAAAATAAATATATAGTTTTTATATTTTTAACAGAGTATAATATATAGACAGTATACAAAACAATCAGGTAAAAAAAGGTTAGGATTTCTCATATATTATTGGATACACGCACTGTCTGCTTGTTTTTTTTTAATAATGCTCATAGAGACAATACTTTATACTGCATATCGTTCTATGTTTTTCATTTCTCAGCCGATCTCGATCAATTAAATTTTCCAAGAAAGGCACTTATTGACGTTTTGTAATATGCAATTGTTTCGTTAGTTAAAATGCCTAGCAATAGATAAAATCGTTCTAAATTAGGAATACTCTGCGAAAAACTTGTCGAATACTATGACAGTCAAAAAGAAAATCATACATTTGAAACAGTACAGTTATAAAAGTTTATGGAGATTAGTAAGGTCATATTAAGGTTATGTTAACCTAGAAATGCAGACAAATAACTGGCTGCAAACCCAAGCCATCAAGAAAATTGTTTGCGCTTCGAGCCTGCACTAAATCGGAATCCAACTGCTGAAAGTTCTAATATTCAATCAATTCGATAGTATTTTGACCTGATGAAACTAGATGTAGCAAGTAAGAAGTTGCCGTTCTCCTGGAAAACTGCAACGTTAATCTTGGGTGCGCTGTCGGTAAAATCCCATTGGCGCGTTCTATTGAGAAGTTTAAACGCATTTGTAAAAGTATAGCCAGAAATCGGCTGTCAAGGTTGTGGGAAGCATAAACAGAATCTAACTGCCCTAATAGCCATGCTGAATCCAACTTTTATAAACTCTAGGGCCGAAATTCGTAGTCAATTTGAAGAAAAAAGTTGGAGAGGGCAAGGTTGTAGTGAAGTTGGCAGTAAATTCCTACGCAATTTGAGTACAACTTGACTACAAAAAACTGTACAAGTTATTGGAGTAAACTTGTACAAAAGTTGGAGTGCATATTGTAGTACAAGTTTACCTACAACTTGTATTCAGTTACCGGCCGTAGATTTCGATCAACTTGTATTCCAAATGTTGCTCACCAAAAACATACCGTAAACTTGGCGTCAAATTGACTCCAAACTACAGATGACCAAGTTTTTGTAGTGCAACTCTGGCTACGAGGGAAAGTTCGACCTATTGGTCACCACGGTAGCATGGCCTATTTTTTCTTAATTCAGATATTATTAGCGTATAATTAATTGATTGTGTTCTTAATTTCATTAACCGACAATGAGTAGTAGTTGAGAAAAAATTACGCCCGTCTCTTAACTTCTTAGACTACATTTTCAGCCATATCAAACTAAATTGAGAAAAATAGCAGAGAAATGTACTACACATACTGAGTTGTAAATAACTCATTTCTCGTTAAGACGAGAGGTTACAGTAGAAAAAAAAAAGTCAGATTTATTTAGATTTGTTTACCAAACGTCCAAACCTAACTAACGATACCTATTTTTCTACTAAATTATCTGAATATTATCATTTTTGTATAAAAATAAAATTCTATAAAATCAATACATTTATACAGGTGTGAATAATATTATGAAAAAGAATTTACCTAATTATAAGGATTATTCATAGTTGATTCTTCTAAAATATTATTCGTTTATATCTGAAATAATTTAGACTGTTAATAAAATCAAAATACACCACTCAACATTAAGTCTTGTAACATACAGTTTTGGCCGAATATATTCAGAAAATATTTGATCAAATAAGATTATCATGAAAATATGTTATCCAGAGCAGTGCAGCATTATTTGTTGGTTATCACTCAGAATCCTTCTCCCTCGGAGCTGGCTTTATTTGCCTTTCAAATAATGAAATGTTAACTTAAGTGCATGTTTTTCTAGAATTATCTGTACACTGATACTAATAATGTAAAATAGTGTTCAAAATTATTGAATTTAAAAAAATATATGAGTAATTAAATTTTGAACCTCATAATTTAACAGTTACTAACACTATATTTCTATCTAAGCTTTACTGGCAGCCTCGGCTATTACTCTAACAGCTGCAAGTGCTTCTTTGGCAGTAGGTAAAATGTAACTAGCTGGAAGAATAAAACCATATCGTCCGTTGTCTCTCAGTTCGATAGTGAATGCGTACTTCATCTTCATAATACCTTTCGCCCAATCGTCTGATCCTCCTGCGGCTGGATAGAGAGTGTTTCCTAAAATAATTTTGTTTTTAACAATATTTGTAATAGTAGTATGCCGAAACTCCACACAATTTTTTCATAGGTCAAAAAAGTGTTTAAAAATATATTTAGGTTATAAAAATCAGTATCAACTACTAAAAAAGATCAAAGTCCATATTTCAGCAGTGTCATACTGTTCTCTTATTTGTCAAATACATCTCGAGAGGCGTTTCGCCGTATCACCGCTCCTCAGCCGGGCTAGAATCGACAAACAAAAGAACAAAACAGTACAGATACAACAAATTGTATATCTGATTGATGAAAGTCTAAAGTTTAAAAGCATACCTGCTAAACGCGATTGACAAATAAGTGAGCAGTGAGTCACTGCTGAAACATGGACTTTGCTCATTTTTAATAATTGATATTAATTTTTATATACATAGAGTGGAACCCTGACCGTCGCGGTATCTAGCGGTAATTGTTGCTGTCGGTCTGAGGCCTTAAAAGCTTCCGACTGAGGGCAGGTATAGTTTTAAAATTTAGGCTTTTATCAGCCAGAGATACAATTTGTTGTATCTTGCGATGATGTTACGCTAGTACTGCAATAAGTACTGTAAGTTTTGTTCTATTGTTTGTCGATCCTAACACGGCTGATTAGCCGTGATATGGCGACACGCTTCCCGAGATGGATTGGCAAATAAGAGAATAGTGGGTCACTGCTGAAATATCAGTTTTGTTCATTTTTAGTGTTCCGTACGGAACACTTATAAGATGACTTCGGTGTCTGTCCGTCTGTCTGTCCGTCTGTCACACCCGATTTTCTCCGAAACTATTAGTTATAGAAAGTTGAAATTTGGTAATAATATAGGAATTGATGGCCTCATCAGAGCCATGTAGTTTTGAAAGTTAAATTTTTTACTAGGTCATCGATACTGGTGTCAAATGAAAGCTTGTGAAAACACGAGTAAAAAATATATATGTAATGTAATACTCGCGCGCACTTTTCTTCGTGTTATTTTTAAAAAATCGCGAAAAATCGCTGTCCACCCGTCTTATCTCGAAAAGTACTTATCAAAAAATTTTGAAAAAATCCTGGAATATTCTCCACGGGGTGTAGATTGAACGAAAATTATCACGAGTGAATTACCTTTAATAATTTATCTGGTATATAAAAAAAAAAAAAATTCAAGGTCATCAGTTTTGAGTAAAGATTCGAAACAAACTCATTTGGGATGTGTTTTGTGAAGTCACTGATCATTTTATACCTCCGTAACAAAATTTTTTATTTTAAAAGCAATCAACGTACGGAACACTAATTGCGCAAGTTCAACTTGCACTTGACCGGTTATTTTTAGTACTTGATACTGATTTTTATATGCATGGGGCGAAATCCTAGGTCGCGCTGCTTAGCTGGATAATCCCCTACCGGTCTTTGGCCTTAAAAGCCCTCGACGAAGGGCAGGTATGTTTTTAAATTTTAGGCTTTCATCAGCCAGAAAACAAATTTTGTATTTTACGACGATATTTAGGAGATATCCACGCAAAACTTTATTATCTGTTCAACATATTTTATGAATATAATTATTGTGTATAACATTTGTATTGGCTCAATAACGATAATTGAAAAATCTACTATCTATTCTAAGCACAATAAAACACTGTTCTCCCAAAAATACAAGATAATAAATTTCCCCGTAGCAGTACATTTTTAAATATTTAGCAGCTATATAAACAGGATCTCCATTAAATTTGCAAATTTATTTTAATGTTTTACCTGCTGGTCCTACAGTGTACGCTGGTCCACCACTATTCCTGATAGCTAGAGCAGCTCTTTGTCCCACATCATTTAGATCCTTATAATCTGGGGGTACTTTTCTATCGTATCCCCATGGATACAGTATGTATTGTCCATAAGAATGGAAAGAAATATAAGCCTTCCATTTAGCGTCTGAGTCACTGATGAATCGTTGAACAGCTGCAGTTTCAGGTTCAGAAAATGGTCCTGTTCCTCCATAGGTTTCAGCGCATGGATTTTTGGAAGATCCCGAGCCTCCCCAACGATATCTGAAATTTTTTAAAATTATTTAGACTGTTAAGGAAATGTATAAATGGAGTTAGAATAATACTGTAACATATACAAACACACACACATAGATATATATTATATATATATATATATATATATATATATATATATATATATATATATATATATATATATATATATATACATATACATACACCCTACAAGTATGAATTGGGGATTTCAGTCAACAGATGGTGCACCAATGTAGTTTGTGCTATAAAGATTTGACACTGCGCCATTTTGTTGTGTCATCAACAAGTGTCAGACGTGCATGAGTGCATAGTGTTGTGTTGTTGTGTTCAATATGTCGAAATTTAGATACACCTGATATATATATATATATATATATATATATATATATATATATATATATATATATATATATATATATATATATATATATATATATATATATATATATATATATATATATATATATATATATATATATATGTATATATTGTAACATTCATTTTTTTCTAGATTTTAAGACCATATAATGTTACTGATTTTTCTCTTAATAATGTACTTCTTTTCATTTTTGTATCGAGCGGTATATTAATCAGAAATTCCTAGCCGCTCGTTATATAGTGTGCTGTGCGGGTTTGCGACCGAATCTATCGATACGCCGGGATTGGTCAAATGTTTGTATCCGGAGTTTTGGTTCCGGCGTCGCCATATGACAGACAGAGTGCCCACGGCTTATTTAAGGGTCCGGAGGACGCGAATCTTGGTTTTAGAAACACCGAGCCGCCGCCAGGCTTAGAACACCGAGCCGCCGCCAGGCTTAGTAACATCAAGCCGCAGCCAGGCTAATTTCCACCGAGCCGCAGTAGAGGCTTACGACAATATCTACGAGAGCCAAGTTAAGCACGAGTTTTTTTATCATAAAGCCGTAGTGGGTTTGGTGTGTTTTCTAAATGGAGAAGCTAAAGTAGGCTCTTCTCAAAAGTGTGAAATCGGTTTTGTGTTGCATTGAAGGCCTAGAAGCCCGTAGGAAAACCGTAAGTTACCAGAACATACATCAATAAATATATTCCCCGCAAATAAGTGTTTAACAGCAATTTGAACTGAAAAATCGTGAAGTGAAAATCACGACTCTTCGATTTCGGGTGTAGTCAAGATTTAGAAGTAAAATCTCTGATTTAGGGACTCTAATTTATAAAAACTACTTTTAGGCTAGAATTTTTTTTGTATTCCTTAAAACTGCAAAGGTTGGAACTTTTATTTAAATCATGAATAAATTTTCTTTTTTTGTTGATTAAGGCTAGTGTCTCACTGAATACCTATTTTTTTCTTTTCAGGATAAGAAAAGTTGTACTAGAATAATTCTTTTTAGTAATAACCGTAAAAACACTTCAGTATTTTTTCATTTTTTTAACTGAAGTTAGATCCTTTCTATTTTAAAATGAATGGTGCCCAAAAACTTGTACAACTGGAGCTTTTTAAAAATAGAAAATAATTCCAAAAAGACGTATAACAATTATCTCTTACCCATATTTCTCTACCAAGGAAAGCTGAGCTAGTGTTTGTTTAATTTCTTTAGTTCTTTTAAAATCATTATTCACTCAATTCATTCTCAGAAATTAAAAAGAGGTTGCAAGAAAATTGCGCCCAAGCGTGGGAAAAACAATTTTCACAGGGTACAAAATGACGCCTCAAAAAGCGGGCAAGTGCAAAGGTTACAATATATATATATATATATATATATATATATATATATATATATATATATATATATATATACATATATAATTTGGTAATCTGTTATCGATTGTACGCCAATTAGCTGCTTGTTTGATTATCGGGAATCCGTTTGGACTATAAATAAAACTCTTTTCTTCTTTATACTCAATATTTCGTTATTGCTTGATAACTTCTCCAGGAGTAACGACAGTATTAATATACTGATTAGATATATTAAAAACAATGTTATTTTTCGTCTAGGTATTAAAATGTTGAAATATAAAACAAATATGAATAAACGAATAAATAAATAAAACAACGTACAAAAATGCGAGTTAGTCCTCGAAATAAAAACTCAACATCTCGCTTTTTCTAGACAAGCTGAGAGTAAACAGCCTCAGTGCATATGTACTGACGTGAATTCCATATGAACGGATAAAACGGCAAAAGAAAAAGATTTTATTTACTCATTTTATACCAAGAGGTGGCAAATTAATTGTAAATAATTAATAAGCATTGATTCTATTGCTGTAGATATTACTAAGTTGATTAATGTCTGATTTATAGTTGATTGAGTAGAGGGTCCCTGTTTATGTGGTATATTTTTAGTATTCCGTAGGGAACACTTCTAAGATCACTTCGGTGTCTGTCTGTCTGTCTGTCACACCCGATTTTCTTCGAAACTATTTGACATAGAAAGTTGAAATTTGGTACTAATATACGAATTGATGGCCTCATCAGAGCCGTGTAGTTTTGAAAGTTAAATTTTGACTTAAGGGGTTAGTTTTAAGGGGTGGAATCGGAAGTGAAAAATTTTTTTTTTTTACTAGGTCAAGTGTGGTGTCAAATGAAAGCTTGTGAAAACACGAGTAAAAAATATACATATAATGTAATACTTGCGCACCCTTTTCTTAGTATTATTTTTAAAAAATCGCGAAAAAATCGCTGTCCCCCTACCTTATCTCGAAAAGTACTGATCAAAAAATTTTGAAAAAATTCTGGAATATTCTCCACGGGGTATAGGTTGAATGAAAATTATCACGACTGCATTACCTTTAATAATTTATCTGGTATATAAAAAAAAAAAAAAAATATTCAAGGTCATCAGTTTTTAGTAAAAATTGGAAACAAACTTTGTTGAAAATTCATTTGGGGTGTGTTTTGTGAAGTCACTGATCATTTTATACCACCTTAACAAAATTTTTAATTTTAAAAGCAATTAACGTACGGAACATTAATTGTGCAAGTTCAACTTGCACTTGACCGGTTATTTTTTTAAAAAGTCTCCCTTTGTAGTTGTTGTCGTCTGCTAAAATTTTAACGTTGGTATGATCAAAATTATGACTTGTTTTCAAATAATGTTGCACTATGGCACATGAATTCTTTCCCAATCGGTAGTCACTCCTGTGCTGTTTGAGCCTCTGTTTTAACCACTGCGATGTCTATCGCATCAATTTAAAAGAGAACATTGCATTTTTATGGTACAGTTGAAGGGGATCGTATTTCATGCGCAAATGTTGGCATTTTGGAAAAGGATAAGCGAGGGTGTATTGGTTTTGTTTGTTTTTTAATTTAATTGACGGGTTTATTCTCAACGTTTCGGAAATATTTTTTACTGTTTCGATTAAAAAAGTATAAGGTTCTATTCTAGGATGTAATATATTTTACTAAGTTGTTTGGTATCTGTTTTTACATTAATTGTTTTCATTTCATTAATTGTTTTCATTTCATTAATTGTTTTCATTTCAGAAATTTCTCGTTTCTTTATATTATTGTCTACCACCTGTATTCTTCTTTATGAAAAATATTATCTAATATGTTTTATTAACAAATTAGCGAGGTTTAACCCTATAACAACGAGAACAAGATGCCGTTCCGTTTACGTACTTTTATGATAGTCAAAATGGTGGCTATAGCTTATTTAATGCATTGCTGAGTATAATATAATGATAAGAGAGAGGTAGTAAGAACATACCCAAAGTTTCTATTAAGATCAACCCCAGCACATCTTCCAGATCCTCTCCGGTTCTTTCTCCAGAGCCTGTCAGCCATATGGCTGTATTCATAACCGTCTGGATTTACCACTGGTGTAAAATACCAATCTATATTTTGGATATACTTCGGTTGATTCTCCCAATTAGACAGTAGTTGGTTAATTATGTAGGTCACAGTAGCTGGAGTAATCCATTCTCGGGCGTGGATACCACCTTTAAAAAAAGCATAGAGCATCAAAATATAAGAAATTACCATACTTCCCTGTCGCAGGGGAAGTAAATAAAAAC
The DNA here is from genome assembly GCA_019049505.1 of Pachyrhynchus sulphureomaculatus. NCBI lineage: Eukaryota > Metazoa > Arthropoda > Insecta > Coleoptera > Curculionidae > Pachyrhynchus > Pachyrhynchus sulphureomaculatus. Next base: position 46,396,572 of record CM032455.1, on the reverse strand, counting down.
TAGCACACAGTCAAATACAGGGTGTTTATAAACTGCACTTAGTTCTTTGACGTTGAATAAAATTTTGGTTCCAACAATTACCTGTTGTCGCCATAACTTTTAAATGATGTGGGATATGAATTTATAATTTAAGAAATAGTTTATTCTTGAGAAACGAATTGAAAAAGGTGTGTCTCGTTACATCCTTTTTTCGAAGAAACGCCTTTCCAAAGATATGCCTTGGTCTGGCCAAAAATGCTGTTGCTTCTCAACATCTTACCTATAGCTAATGGAATGCAGATCCTAACGTCATAAATAGTAACATCAGTTCGTGCAACAGTTGCAAAGAAATTATAGACGAAACCAAGGAGGCACACAATCAACGAATTAGAAACAAACTTCTTGCTTGCCCAAATATTTCCAGGTCGTTTTGGTCAGTCGGTAAGGCATTTAGTCAAAATTTCACCAAATCCACCATACCAACACCAACAGCACCTGTTGAGAAAGCTAATTTGTTGGGTGAACTCTGAACGTGCTGCTGTCGATTTCCCAGGAAAAACACCGCCTACTATTCCCATAGTGCAGTCAAGGTTGCCCGGTGTTTGGTACGATGGATTGTTGGCTAAGCTACACTCTTGTGATATGTCTGGAAAATTCTGTTTATGACTCTCATGTTTCCTTAAAGAGCGTTCTTTTTACTGGCAGTCGACGGATTTGTTTCTAATACCTTCACTATCAACGCCGGTGTGCCCCAGGGCTCTATACTGTCTCCTACTCTCTTTCTCATTTACATTAACAATCTGTTGGAAAAGACCAGGAATCCAGTCTGTAGCTTTGCGGATGACAGTACGCTTATCTATTCATTCACTTTGAACGCTCGAACATCGGCTACTCGTGCAGATATCCGCAGATTGCACGAAGTTGTTCAACCTAGAAGAAGTTCTATCGTGAGTTGACAGTAACCAAGTAGAATTTAACGCTACAAAAACCCAGGCGGCAGTTTTTTCTAAAAAAGTTAACGTTGCTGAACCCCACGTAGTGATGTCAGGGCACTCCATTCCTCTAGCGTCGTCGCTCAATTTGCTGAGCGTTAATTTGGGAGCAAATATGTCTTGGCATGAACATGTTGCAAGCATAGCAAAAAGAGCTTCTCAAAAGCTGGGAATATTATTTCGAACTAGAAAGCTTTACACTCCACAACAACTGTTAATTCTGTACAAAGCTCAAACTCAACCAACGATGAAAAGCTGCTCCCATGTTTGTGGCTCTGCTCCCAAACGTACACTGCATTTGTTGGATTCTACTCAGAAGAGAGCTGTTTGCCTGATTGGAGACCCGGAACTGGCCAGCAACCTGGTTTCATTGGAACACAGAAGAACGGTTGGAAACTCGAGTCTATTCTACAAGTATTTTTATGAAATGTGTTCTATGGATGCAGCCCGCTTAATTCCTCCTTGCACGCTAGAAATACACGTCGCGCTAATACTTCACATGCATATGAAGTTCAGCTTGTTACTCATCGTACAACCCATGTCAAGCAGTCTTTTATATGAAGAACCCCATCCCTTTCGAATAATTTGCCTAGGACTGTGTTTTTCGACCGAGTACAATTTACAGCGATTCAAGATCAAACGTGAATCGCAATCTTTTTTTTCCACACACGTGTCGCTGCTGTAGCGCTTTAGAGATTCTCTGCAGCAGTGTGCTAGATACATAAAAAAAAAACAAAAAACATATTCATTATGTGGGAAAGAGATAACATCGAATAAATAGAAGTAACGGAAATTGATTTATTTGATGAATTATAGTATTATAGAATATTTGAATCATTAAGGATACTATGTTGTATGTCATTTTGAGAGTTTTTGGGTAGTGCTTCATTATCTTTAGCTGGCAATCAGTTAGTATTTTCTCACTTACCATCAACCCAGACAGCCTTATTTCCTGTTTGTTTATTAGAAATTTTAAGTAATTTAATTTGTCGTCCATTAAGTGAGCTACCAATACTTCGAATAGTGACTAAATCGGAGTAGGTGGAAGCAAGGAAACCTAAATACTCATCTATATCTTGCAGACGGTGATATGCTTGCCATGTCATACGGTGTCCTAAAGCAGAAGAAATTTCTCACATAACATGAAATGTTTTTATAATAACATGAAAAGATGAATATAAGTTTTTATAAACCTTACCATGTAGTAGTAGTAGAAGTACAGGGTGAGTCAACGATAGAGTAAAGTTAATTATCTCATTTGTTTCGGGAATGACGAAAAAATGTTAAATACAATAGTTTTTAGGAAATGTTAAGGTGCAGAGTTTAAAATTATTTTTGAGTATACAGGGTACTTCAAAAAAGTGTGGCCGATATAACATATGTTTTTTTAAATGGAACATCCTATTTTCTAATTTATTTTTAAATTCTGCGTAAAATTTTATAACTTTTTTATTAATAGTGTTATATACCTAAACCTAGTACTTTTTCTAATATTTCAATTTTGTTAAAAAAATACTAGTTTTCAGTTTAGTAAAAAATTGCCAGTGGCGCCATTGTTTCTGAAGATAGAACACTCATAATTGGTACGAGCGTTTTTATAGAGATGAAAAAAAAAGATATATGTAAAGAAATTTGAGGTAGATGCTACAGGGTGTTCAAAATAAATTTACGCATTTCGACTATTTTAAATTGAAAATTCTCAAATTTTCTAAATGGCACACCCCGTATATTATTTTTTTTTCTGATAGATTTTGCAAACCCCTCCAACTTTTATTAATTATGTCATATACCTATTTCTAATAGTTTTCGATTTATTTTGAATTTTTCAATTTTTACCCTTGTTTTTAATACACTTACACTATAACATCATAGTTGCCAAGACAAAACAAAAATGTAGGCATTGTCAAATTTTGACATGTCTATTAAGCAAGTAAAAATAGTTTAATTTGTTGTAGTAAGTAACGTATAAAGGTAATAGTTATAGATGAAGCGAAGTACCCTAATAGACGTATATCATCTAGAAAATCTTTTCAGCGCTTAATGGAACGGTTTGATGGTAGTGGTAGCATTGCGTATACGAAACGAAAAGTAGTAAACCAAAATGCTACCAATGAGGAAAAATAAATGGAGATTTTACTTCATGTTGAAGATAATCCCCAGTTTAGCAACCGTCAACTAGCAGACTTATGTGACACATCCCAATCTACGGCTAATCGCACCACGAAAAAATACAAGTATCATCCCTTTCATACGGAACTACACCAAGAATTTCAAGACCCTGATTTTGAACGACGAGTTTTGTACCACCATGAATTGAGCAATAGAGGCAAATCCAAATTTTTTATCCAAAATAATGTTTTCTGATGTAGCTATTTTTCGCAGTAATGGAGTAGTTAACAGCCACAACATGCATTACTATTCAACAGTTACCCCATTTTGGATCCGGAAAGTTCAAAACCAAAACCATTGGTCGCTTAATGTATGGGGTCTAATATTAAATTTTCGAAATATTGGTCCATATTTTTTCTGCGAACCGCCTAACCGACCTAGATATCTAAATTTTTTGCAAAACGAGTTACCCCAGCTTCTTGAAGAACTTGATAACTTTGAAAGAGAACAAATGTGGATTGAACAAGACAAAGCTCCTGCTCATTACCACCGGGAAGTTGGGGAATTTTTTAAACGATCGTTACCCACAAAAATGGATCGGTAGGGATGGAGTTATTCAGTGGCCCCCTCGATCATGGGACTTAACACCTTGAGACTTCTTTTTGTGGGGCTACATTAAAGATAGTGTTTATGTGAATCCCCCTACAACACCAGTAGATAGGGAAAATAGGATACGTTTTGCGTCTAAGACAATAACGCCCTTTATGCTAAGGAAAGTGAAGGAAAATATAGTAAAACGACTAAACACGTGTATTCAAGTAGACGGGCATATTTTTGAACATTTATTACGTCATAATAATTAGTCATTAAACTATATTGAAATTATTAACTATTTGTTATGTTTTCACAATAGCGTAAGTGTACTAAAAACGAGGGTAAAAATTGAAAAATTTAAATTAAATCGAAAACTATTAGAAATAGGTATATGACATATTTAATAAAAGTTGGAGGGTTTTGTAAAATCTATCAGAAAAAATAATAATATACAGGGTATGCGATTTAAAAAAATGAGTTTTTTTCAATTTAAAATAGTCGAAATGTATAAATTTATTTTGAACACCCTGTAGCATCTAACTCAAATTTCTTTACATATATCGTTTTTTTTTCATCTCTATAGAACGCTCGTACCAATTATGAGTATTCCACCTTTAGAAACAATGGTGCTACTGGCAATTTTTTTCAAAACTGAAAACTAGTATTTTTTTTAAAAAATTGAAATATTAGAAAAACTACTAGGTTTAGGTATATAACATTATTAATAAAAAAAAGTTATAAAATTTTACTCAGAATTTAAAAATAAATTAGAAAATTAGAAAATAGGATGTTCTATGTTATATCGGCTATACTTTTTGAAGTACCCTGTATACTCAAAAATAATTTTAAACTATGCACCTTAACATTCCCTGAAACTATTGTATTTAACATTCTTTCGTCATTCCCGAAACAAACGAGATAATGAGCTTTACTCTATCGTTGGCTCATCCTGTACAATAAAATTAGTAAAAAAAATGCATTATAAAGGAAATAATTTGGATTTGAGGTTTTTTGCTGGGTACTGTAGGTAACGGTCTATATTTAAAGAATCAAAAGAGTCCCAAACTCAAAAGTGTGAGGAAAAATATTATTCCACTATACACGAAGTTTAATCCTTGTTTGTAGCGAGAACATGCTCCGTACAGCTACTTCGATGCTACAGTTAGCCAATAATTTTTTTTTATCTAATGATAAAAATAAAAATTCAGTTGATTTTATTGTTTAAACGTGCGTTCCAACGTCATGGATTTGTTGTCGAATAGGCTTCTGACGATGCTGACTCGTTGATTATTAGAACAGCTGTTAAGCTGTCAGTAAAACATAGAAACTACAATTGAAGCCGAAAATGTAGGTCTCTTAATGATTTTAATTGCTTTAGCTCCAAAAGAAAAAAATATATATTTTTTGAAGCCGGGAAAAGGAACTGTTAAAAGAAAACTGTATTCTTCTCAAGACTTACAAGAGCAGTATGCTGATATTAAAAATAAATGTTTATTGGCTCATGCTTTCAATGGCTGCGACAGCACTAGTGCAATATATCAGAAAGGATTAAAGCTTTTGGAGAAAGGCCAGTTACATAAAGCAGTGCAAATTTTTAATGCTGAAACGAAAACATTTTTCTACTGATTCAAATATTTCTCTCGATCAATATAGATTCAATTGATTTAAAAAGTCTTTGAAAAAAAAATCAAACCTAAACTAGAGTAATTACCACCGGCTTCGGAAGCCGGTATTCAACATTCATATAGAGTGTACTTTCAAGTGCAAACATGACTAGAAAACAAAAACCAGCTGAAAATTGGTGATGGCAGAAACTTGACGGGTTTTTTCAACCTCTAAGAACATTGCTAGATCCAGCACTAGACTCAATATTACTACTGATTTTTTGCAATTATACTGGTGACTGCTCTACAGCTAGATGCAGTTGTCGAAAAGCAGGATTAAAATGCTCAGACATTTGCAGAAAATGCCAAGAAACAGAATGTCTCAACTCTAATAGTTATAATGTAAATTTTGATGAGGACTCTGATATTCCAACCGTTGATAATGAATTTGAGCCTGAAAACGAAGATGTTTCTGACATTATCTGATGAATGCATGGTTCTGGTAAATAACTTATTTATTTAAAGATACATTTGTATAATATATATATATATATATATATATATATATATATATATATATATATATATATATATATTAGAGGGGGTCCTACAGCTTTGGCCGCTTTTCGCACTTCATACGTCATCTCTCTCTGTCCCGCCATTCGTTTTCTTTTAAATCTCTGGAACTCATTGCCTTTTGCCCGTTTGGCACTCTTTCCTCTATGGCTTTTCTCCAACCCACCAGTTGATTTCTCTCTTCACATCCCAAATATAAAAAACCTCAGTCACACTGAAATAAAACAAATTTTTCTGGAAAGATTACACTCTCACTACCCCAACTTTACAATAGTTTATACGAATGGCTCTAAAACTGAAAATGGAGTTGGAACTGCTATGGTTCTTAAAAATGTCACAAAATCCTTCAAACTCTCACAGCATAATACAGTATACACCGCAGAACTCCTAGCAATCAAGGAGGCAACCAAACTTGCCATTACAAACAGCAAAGGAAGCACATTCTTGATAGTCTCCGACTTATTAAATGCATTAAAGTCCTTATCCACTAATAACTCCAATCAATCATTCCTAACCTAGCTCTTGGATCTTCAGCACATAGCCAAAATAAGAAATCAAAAAAAATGCATACATGTGGATTCTACGACACAGCGGCATAAAGGGCAATGACAAGGCTAACCAAGAAGCCAAAAAAGCCACAAAAAATGGCTTCCCAACAACTGAAGAAAACCATCCCAAAGACTTCCAAAAGGTTCTAACCAACATTAATAGAGAACTATTCGAGCTGAAGTGTGATTTAAAAGACGATAGAAACTTACTCTGGGAAACTAAATCAATTGTATATCCCCCACGCCACTATCAGAATTTAACTAGAAATGAAAACATCACTTTGAGAAGATTAGCCGCAGGACATTTATTTCACACTCATTCTTATCTGCTAAAAGGCGAACCCTCCCCGTTCTGCCCAGTTACAATTCCCCAGTCCATTAAGCACATCTTTGAAGCTGAACACTCAACCAACATTAAATTAAAACACAACATTCACTCTACCCTCATAAAGGTAATCAACTCTTTTCAGTCGAACAGAGAGAACGTATTCAACTATCTCAAAGAATTAGAAATCAAAATATAACCATGAAAACATAAATAAACTTCAGCCGCCAAATGACCAAAGATGTCGACGCGCTCAGTCACCCTAAAATCATCATTATTATCATTGCCTTCTCAATATTTTCTCTCCATGTCATTCTTGGTCTTCCCTTTTTCTTTTATTCCACGGTACATATTGTACAACCTTCCTCGATCAACGTTCTTCTCTTATGCGCATTACGTGACCGTACCATATCAACTGTCGTTTTTCTATTCGATCAATCACTGTCTCTGTCATCTTCTTCTTCTTCATGTTCTGATTTCTTCATTACGTATTTTGAATATAAAATTTTAAAATATCTGTATGCTATTTTAGGCAGCAGATTACCTGGCTTTTATAAGTGAAATGACACCCCTATAAATAATATTTAAGTTTTCAATAAAATATTTCAAATAAAAAATTATTTGATATTACAAAGAATTCATTGATAAAGTTATATTTTTATACTTATATCTCTTTGAGGTAATAAAAAAAAATGTAGAAAATGTAGAAAAATTTTAAATGTTTAAAGAAACATGTAAAAATGACCATTTTACCTCATATTCTCTTTTTCCCAGTGCTATTAACTTTACTAGAACCTTCATTTTATTCGAATGGTATATTACATATTCCTCGTATAACTGCTTTCTTACAAGAATAAAACGAAAAAGAAAGTTATAGACACAAACCGTTTTCGGAGTCGCGGTGCGGTGTATACAAGGTATGGAGTGGAATAAAATGTTTTCCTCCCACTTTTGAACTCGGGACTCTTGATTCTTCAAATATACACCATTACCTACACTTTCCAGAAAAAAAAACCTAACTTTCAAATTATTTCCTTTTTATTTCCTAATTTTATTGTACTATAGTGCTAATTTATTTATATCACACAAACGTAACAAAAAATAGTATTTAAAGCTTGTTCTATCTACATAAAACATTACCCTATACCTATGTCAACCATAACATTAACTCAAAGTTTATCCGCTCTTGAGCTAAGGATCGTTTATTTTCTAAACGATAAAAATTTCATTTACAGAAAGTATACAGGTAGGTCAAAAACATGGAAAACTTTTTATTAGCTATCTTCCAGTATTCCAGTTTTCACTAAAAGTGGGTGTGTTAAGAAAACTGAAAATATTCCTAAACTAAGGATGCGATAAAAATGTAAAAAGTGATTTAACGAATTCAAAATTAACATTTTGGAAACAATAGTATAAAAGCCGACATAAATGCAAGTAACAAAGCCTAATAACATTATTTACGGGAATGTTTATTCAAAAACTATTGTTCCTGTAAGAAAATGTTGTAGACCTGTTTACTTGCATTTGTGTGTCATTTAATTCTCCTGTCATGGAAATGTCAATTTATGACATTTTTGATTTTTATAAGATCAAAAAGTCTTTCGTATTTTTTCGGATTAAAAAAAGTTTTTCCCTATGAAAACTGAAATTCTGAAAAAAATTTAAATAAAGTGTTCCTTTTGTTTTAAAACTTTTTATCGCCTTGCATGTGGAATAATAATCACAAACTTAATGTCTTCTGTACTCACCATCTTGGAATAGGATGAGGTAGGAAGTATATTTTACGCTGGCTGTTGTCTCATGTATATTATCTCCTTTACTCTTACTAAGTAATAATTTTTTTCAATAGATTAGTAGTACAATGGACATTTTTGTTAGTTTATTTTTATTGAAAACTGTATTTGAGACTAATAACATTTAACAAAAAGTATATGACACACGTAAAAGTCATGCAGAAGTATACACAACATCAAAAAGTCTGTTAGGCGACACCGAGACAAAAGTACAAAAATATTTTGTACACAACAAGTAGACAACTACAAAAACACCATTTTTTTAATGTACGTCATAAGGTGTTCCAATTATTTCAAATTTATTGATATTGTGAATTGAAGCCCCCACTATCTTGACTGTCGTATGTGTACGTCTATATAAAAAGAGCCTATCTTGTCGACATGAAGTTAAGGGTGGATGGATACGTAAAATTTGATACTGAAAAAGTAAATACTGTAACATGAATCGATGCTTTAATAACTTTCAATATCAACTATTAAGATTGAACAAAATCCATATTTCAGCATTTAATTATTGTTTTCTTACCAGTCAAAGAATCTGGGAACGCGTATCACGACTCATCCTCCGAGCTAGCACTTATGACAGTACTAACGCAAAAAATCAATCATATACACTAATTTGCATTTTGGGCTGCTGTGCTATTTTTGACGGCATATCTGCCCTCTGTCGGGAAGTGTTTAAGGGTCTATTTTAACAAACAAAAAAACTTTAAAAAGTTTTTCAACCTACGGTGGATAACAGTAAATAACTTTAGGATAACGGACTATGTTTAATTTTAGTAGTAGATAATGTTTCTTTATAAAGGGTGGGCCATCTATCGGTTTAAATTTGAACCACCGGTTATTTCGAATCTGGCAATACTTATGTCATTCTATTCTGTCACAAAATTCAGTATATTATCTCCACTGAACGAAATGAATCGATTTACGCTTGAGCAACGTTGGGATTTATTGGAAATTTATTTCCAAAACAAAGACAATTGGTCGGAAATTGCACGAAAATGTCGTACAAAATTTGTTCGCAGAGAAGGACCAACAGTGCCCGGTATACGCAAGTTTATTGCTAAAGTTCGTGAAACTGGATTCATTGTTGATGCGCCAAGACGTGAGCGTGCTCGTACAGTGCGTACACCAGAAAATATCGAAGCTGTGGCTGAGAGTATGCGTGAGAATCCATCAACATCAACTCGTCATCGTTCTCAAGAATTGAACATTTCACGCACCAGTTTACGTCGAATTTTGCGAAAAGATCTCGGTATGACGCCTTACAAAGTTCAATTGGTTCAAGAGTTGAAGCCGCATGACCATCCGCTTCGTTTTCGCTTCGCTAAATGGGCCAACGAGAAACTGCACGATGATGTCGATTTTGCCAAAAAAAATCATCTTTTCGGATGAAGCTCATTTTCATCTTGGTGGGTACGTTAATAAGCAAAATTGCCGTATTTGGGGTTCAGAAAACCCACACGTGGTCTTACAGAAGCCAATGCACCCATTACGAGTGACTGTTTGGTGCGGCTTGTGGAGCGGAGGCATCATTGGCCCATATTTCTTTGAAAATGAGGACGGCGCAACCATTATGGTCAATGGAGACACCTATCGCACCATGATAACCGATTTTTTTTTGTGCCCGCTCTTCATGGTATTGATGTGAACGATGTTTGGTTTTAACAAGATAGTGCAACTTGCCACACATCTCATGCCACAATCGATTTATTGCGTCAAACGTTTGATGGCCGTTTAATTAGCCGAAATGGTGATGTCAATTGGCCGCCAAGAAGCTGCGATTTGACACCGTTGGACTATTTTCTGTGGGGCGCCGTTAAAGACAAGTGTTATGCCGACAAACCAGAGATAATTGAGCATTTGAAGGCCAACATTCGTGATGCCATTGCCAAGATACGACCCATACACTCGAAAAAGTACTCGAAAATTGGTCCGATCGAATGGGGTACTGTGAGACCAGCCGCGGCAGCCATATGAATGAAATAATATTCCATCTCTAACCGGAACAATTGTACTTCACAACAAAAAAATAAATTTGGCAAAATTTCAAACCGTTTTAGTTTTATTGCATTTTTAAATTTAAACTTTTAAATGGCCCACCCTATATATACGTCGGCTAAAAAATTGCCCTGCCTAGCGGCAATTATTAGCAACAGAACATTTCCTGACTAAAAAATTCCTTTATGGGCTAGATCTTCAAAAATAGACTTAAAGCAGTCAAAAACGCAAATTGTTGTATTTTACCGATTCTTTGCGCCAGTGCTGTGATAAGTACTTTGAGCTTTGTTCTCTCTTCTCTGTCGATTCTAGCTCGACTGATGAGTCGTGATATGACGAAGTGCGTCCCGAGATGATTTGATAGATGAGAGAACAGTACAGTGGTCAGTCACTAAAGTCATCAGTCAAAATTTTACTAAATCTACTATACCACCACCCACCCGGCCAGATACTACTATTGCAATACCAGTTGAGAAAGGCAACTTGTTCGCTAAACTTTTTGCTTCACATCCTACAGTCGATTTCCAAGAAAAAACTTCACTAACTATTCCCAAACTGCAGTCAAGGATGCCCGATATTGTCTTTAGACAACGTACCATAAAACGTATTTTAGGGATGCTAGACACCAAAAAAACTTCTGGCACTGACAGAATACCGCCCATAGTACTCAAAAAATGCATGAGAGAACTAACACCAGTTTCTGTAGACTTTTCAATCTACCCTACAGAAAGCAAATACTTTCTTTCTTCTGGAAATGCGTCACAGTTTAGCCGATATAAAAAAAAAGGCAAGAATACCTTGCCAAACAACTACGGACCAGTCGCACTGCTTTCAATAATATCGCAAGTCATAGAAAAGGCTATCAATCAGCATCTTCTAAAATAGCTTGAAGGATTGAATATTATTAGTGAATATGGCTTCCGTAAGCAAAGATTAACAGAAAATCTTCTAATTTATGTAACACATATTTATAACAACGCAATTGAATACTTTGGAGAATCTCGAGCGGTTTCTTTAATATATCTAAGGCATTTGGACCTGTTTGGCACGATGGATTGCTGGCTAAGCTATGCTCTTATGGTATGTCTGAAAAGTTCTGTTTACAGCTCTTGTTGTTTCCTCAGAGAGCGTTCTTTACGAGTAGCAACCGACGAATTTCTTTCTAACAGCTTTATTATCAACGCCTCCTATCCTCTACTGGAAAAGACCAGGAATTCAACCTACAACTTTGCAGATCACAATACGCTTATTTCTTCTTTTAACGTTCAAACATCGGCTGCTCATGCAAATATCCGCAGACTGCAGGAAGTTGTTTAACCTAGATGAACTTCTGTCTTAGGGTGACAGTAACCAAGTAGAATTTAACGCTACAAAAATCCAGGCGGCAATTTTTCTAAAAAAAATTAACGTTGCTGAACCTGGCACAATTATGTCGGACCACTCCATTCCTCTAGCATCCTTCCTCAATTTGCTAGGTGTTAATTTGGGAGAAAATATGTTTTGGCATGAACATGTTGCAAGCATAGCAAGGAGAGCTCCTCAAAAGCTGGGATATTATTTTGAACTAAGAAGCTTTACACTTCACAACTGTTAATTCTGTACAAAGCTCAAATTCGACCAACGATGGAATACTGCTCCCATGTTTGGGGCTCTGCTCTCAAACATACACTGTATTTGTTGGATTCTATTCAGAAAAGAGCTGTTCGCCTGATTAGAGACCCAGAACTAACCAGCAACCTTAATTCCTTGTCATGGACTTGATTCACTACTCTCGTCACTGCTTACTCCTTATGTTACATGAAGTTTAGCTTGTCATTCATCTTATAACCCTTTTCAAGCAGTCTTTTATGTGAAGAACCTCATCTCTTTGGAATGACTTGCCTAGAACTGTTTTTCCACCGAGCACAACTTACAGCGATTCAAGACCAACGTGAATCGCTTTTTCCGCACCCGCGTCATTCCTGTAGCACTTTTGAGATTGATTTTATTTACGTCTTACCTAGCGGTAATTCACAGCCCCCACAAAAAAAAAGTGGGGTATACTTTTGATGCGATATATCAGATCCGTAGTATTTTTGCCCGCTGATCACGAATCTGACGTCAGAATATCGCCATCACATCTCAATTTTTTTCTAACCTCAAAAAATAGGTAAAAATTAGTAAAAATTAAGAAAAATATACTGCTAAAAAATTGATTCAAGCTTTTTCATGAATCCAAAGATGTATTAATATGTATATTCGGACACGCTAAGCTAATATTCATCGGTTGGATTAAGCCATACAGTTCTGTTTTCTTTCTAACCTCACTAAATCAGACAGATATAGTGCTTCTCGAATGCAAAAACGAATTCAAATTAAAATTCAACCGATTCTTACCAAATTTGGTACACGGGGGTTTTTTGGGTTGCTGATCATGAATCTGAGGTCGGATTTGCAAAATTCAAAAGGGTGGATCCAAGATGGCGGACAAAATTTTTGAAAACCAACCGATTCCTACCAAATTTGGTATACAGTTGGGGAATCCTCAAACCTGATACTCTTAAACCCTAAACCCTGAAACCTTAGACTCCCACACCCTGTAACCTCAAAAAATAGACCTCAATAACCCTGTAACTTTAAAAATGAGACCTAATAAACTCAAAACCAGGACTTTTAAACCATATACTCTCAAATAGTAGACCCTTAAGCCCTAGAATTGCGAAGGTTAGACCCGCGCCTAACTTTCCTTTTTTTTTGGCTGTATCTTGTTCTTTTTTCCGCTAATGACCTATTCAAAGGCTTTCTGCCCAAACGCTTTTGAGGACTTGTTTCTCTTTTTAGCGACCAGCAATAGTCCGCTAGCATATGGTCATCCCATCGTCCTTGATACCGATTTTCTATGATTTTCAGATCTTGGTGAAAACGTTCCCCTTGCTCCTCACTGTAGTCACCAAGATTATCTGGGAAATCATCGATGTGGGAGTCCAGGAAATGTAATTTTAGATTCATTAAGCAACCTAATGTTTGAAATTTTTTTACCATTTTCTCGACTATTTCTTTGTACTTAGGACTTTTATTATTTCCCAAAAAGTTTGTTGCGACTTCTTTAAAACTAAGCCAAGCAGCTTTTTCAACTTTATTCATTTTAGTAACAAATAATGAATCTTGAAACAATTTTTTTATTTGTGGCCCGTCAAATACGCCTGCCTTAATTTTAGTTAAATTTCGGAAATTTTTTATGCAAATATTTGAAACATGGGCCGTTTGTATCTAATGCTCTCGTGAATTGCTTCATAAGTCCAAGCTTAATGTGAAGCGGGGGAATAAGAACTTTTCCTGGATCTACCAATGGTGGAAACAATACATTATTTTCACCAGGAGTGAACGATTCTCTTGTTGGCCAAATTTTTTTCTTATAATGACGTTCCCTGTCTCTGCTATTCCACAGACATTTATAACAGGGATAAAGTGTAAACCCTGACTGTTGGCCAAGCAATATTGTTACAATTTTCAGATCTCCACAAATTTTCCAGTTATGATCAGCATATTTTATTTTTATCAAAAGCTGCTTCATTTTTTCATATTGCTCTTCCATAACTGTGGAATGAGCAATCGGAATGGGAGCGTAAACGTTGGTATTATGCAGCAAAACTGCCTTAATGCTCCGTTTAGAAGAATCAATGAACAGTCTCCATTCTTCAGGGTCGTATGAGTTATTTTGAAATTCATCCATTAGACTTTTTACATCGGTACAATATGAAAGTGACAATTCCTCGTCCATTGTAAAATATTTTCGAAATTCTTCATCTCCGTTTCTGTAATAAGAAATCGTAGCTTCTGGCTTAAGTAAATGTCTTTTCTTTAAAAAGGAAGCAAGATGCTCTGAACCATCTTTGGATAAGCCTAAATCTCTGACTAGATCACTAAGTTCTGACTGTGATACGAGTATTGGTTCTGGTTTACGGTTGTATGGTAGAAATTCTTTATCTGTGTCACTAGTATATGATAGGTTGTCACTAGAACATTCATTAGTAACAGTGTTTGAATCTTTTTCGACAGTCTCAATGTTTTCGGCATGAACTGATAAGGTGAAATCATTTGTTTCCATAACATCAGCATCAAGTGGTTCAGGAGGCGGAATTAGTTTAATTGGTCTTGTTACTGTCGAAACATCGTTATAAGTAATAGTGCTTTTATTTTTTCGGTTATACCTAGATACAACATTCATACAAAAGTAGCAATCATTTTCACTGTATGGTCTATTCCATATTGCTGGTCTGGAATATTTAATCGCCTTCTTATTGATGTACAACATTATTTTGCAAGAACTGCAAATGATGTGGGGAACCCAATCTGTATCCTGGTACTGTATTTCAATGTTAAAACAATCCTTATATAAGGTTTTAATCTTATCCGTTATCGGTGACCCCATTTTACTCAATACGTGTTGACAGCAAATATAACAAAATGAATCACTGTTTTTATCGCACTTATGAGAAGTCCTTGTACCGTGAGACCGTTTTCTTGTAGCATTATACTCTACATGAGCCAAGTCACCCACACATGAAGAGCTACGGTCGCTGGATGACGACGGCTGCGGGCCCGCTTTCCCACCCTGACCAACCGCCGATACTGGGTTTCCGAGTCCCTGCATCGTAATTCTCTTTCTTCTACCTGCCATGACGGCATCTAAGCCGTTATCCAGGGACTCTGCCGGCTAGTGGAGTAACACCGTTGCCCACCGTCACCACGTGGAGGTGCCCTGGATGCAGGTAGAAGAATAAAAATCGACCGATGAATTTTCTCGGCGTTCAAAATGGCGCGAAAACATCTGCCATCTTGAATTTTGCAAATCCAACCTCAGATTCGTGATCAGCGACCCAAAAAATCCCCGTGTACCAAATTTGGTAAGGATCGGTTGAATTTTAATTTGAATTCGTTTTTGCATTCGAGAAGCATTATATCTGTCTGATTTATTGAGGTTAGAAAGAAAACAGAACTGTATGGCTCAATCCAACCGATGAATATTAGCTTAGCGTGTCCGAATACATATTAATACATCTTTGGATTCATGAAAAAGCTTGAATCAATTTTTTAGGAGTATATTTTTCTTAATTTTTACTAATTTTTTACCTATTTTTTTGAGGTTAGAAAAAAATTGAGATGTGATGACGATATTCTGACGTCAGATTCGTGATCAGCGGGCAAAAATACTACGGATCTAATATATCGCATCAAAAGTATACCCCACTTTTTTTTTGTGGGGCTGTGTTATTAGCAGCTGAGAGAGGGTCCTCGATAAACAATTTCTCTGTCAGTCCCGACAGAGGGCTGGTATGACTTTATAAATAGGCTTACAACAGCGAAAGATGCAAATTGTTTTATCTTACTGATTTAATGACTTTGGTTAGATGAAAATTCATGATTTTTGGGATTAGACTGTGTCAAATAGAAATGATTTTTCAATGTTTCATCTACGATTGCACGAGGTATATGAGAAAGCTTTTCTTTTTGTGATTAGAATACAGAAAGAGACACAAGCCAAATATTTATGCCGTGACCTAGTATAATAACCGCATTATATCTTCGGTCTAAAAAGGAATTGTATCACCAAAATTACATTAATCCAATTTGCTTAAAAGTTTTGAAAATTGTGCGAATGTTAAATATTTTGAGTAATTTGGTTATTTTGTCTGTAGTACCGTTAGGCTGCAATATCTGCCGGTAAATCCTCATTACTAGGAGTTAAGCATTTAAAACAGTCAAATAACGCCTAATGTTTTCAACTTTTTAGAGATTTCTCTTATCAGACAATCAAATACGTGCGCGAATATTAACGATCACTATAAGCTTCCAAAAGACTGGCTTGTTCGTTAACATACTTATATTGGCCGTACAGCCGACATAAAATGCTATAAGCAAAAGCCCGAAACAAACTCTTTCAACTTCTCCGCACAGGGCGTACGTAAAGTGAAAAGAAGTCGAAAGTCACCGCGTAACTTAAAAAATATAGTTACAGATAGAATGTATATCACATATTATTAAATCATCAAACAACTATTTCGGAATCTAGAAGAGACAACATAGGCCCTGTTCAAGTGGAACGTACACATATAATTTTTCTAAGAAGCATTTACAATTACGTCATTATGGTAATTTACGTTGATGTGAAAGAAAGTAAGAACAGGCAGGTCTATCCATATGACAATATAATATATGACACTCAAGGTGACAACAGAAGCCTTTTGTATGTCTGATAGAAACTGTCACCCGATTTAATTTGTGATTAAAATTGAACGGAATGAAACTGATTTAATTTTAGAAGAAATTTTAGTTATGTTGTAAATTAAATCGGATGATACGGACACCTACAGTAAAAAAAATGACGCTCCGTCCCCTTGGCTTACACCTAAATAAATAGATCTGTCTTTTCTTGTGTTTCTCTCAGATCAAACCGAAAACCAGGATCAAACATACGTATTTCTTATATTATTCTCAATTTAACATATTTATAAAAGAACGATAATCCTATTTTGTACACTAAAATGAATGTTATAAAAACAAAATATTGCAACCACCATGCTCTACATACTCTGGTTGTTCTCTCTTACGGACCCCAATTAGCAGATGGCCGCAGCTCTAATCTGTTACCCATTGAAATTAGACCTTTCCAAACCATGTAGTATTTCGGGGGTAGTTTTTTAGCTAAAATATTTTAGTTTCAGCTCAAGTAGTATTTTACCCCAATTATTGTTATTTTGACCAATATCTTAAACTACACTCGTGAGCAAAAAAATTGACTTAAACTATTTGGTTTCATTTAACACGGATCCTAGAATTTAGTGTTCATGTATTTTTACGGATTTTAGTATCATTTGAAAGCCCATTCTATTCTTCTTCTAATGATACCAAATTCCATAGCATACCTCATGCTTTTTACTCATTAATATGATTGAAAGGGGAAACAAAGAGAAAAGAATTGAAAATAAGGGTAAGAAAAAGGAAAAATTAAACAAATTTTAAGTTTACCAATTAAATTTATTGATAAAAACCAAAATCAATATTTTGTATTATCCCCCCTAGTCCTTATTACTGCTTCTTTTACTTTAGTGGTTTTTCATGAAGCGAGTGAGCTTTTTCACCACTGTCTGTGGGATTCTTCTCCACTCTTCCGCTATCGCAACCTTTAAGTTCCTCAGTGATGCAAGGTGGATTTCTGGCTCGAACCCTTCTTTTAAGCTCATCCCACATGTGCTCGATTGGATCGAGGTCAGGACTCCGCACGGGCCAGTGTAATGTGAGTATTTCCACTTTCGCCAGGTATTGCCACGCCGATGCAGCAGCAGGTAACCTCGCATTTTCGTGCATCAGCACGAAGCTATCGCCAATAAACCCAACGTAAAGAACGACGTGTTCCTACAGAATCTCCTCGATATACCGGTAAGCAGTTAATCCACTGCTACGAGTCTCATCAGTCACGAAAACTAAATCTGTTTTCGTATCCAGTGAAATGCTTCCCCACACCATGACAGAATCTCCTCCTTAGGCGACCGTTTCAGTAATGCAGCACTACGCATAGCGCTCCCTAGGCCTTCTATTGACTTCTTCCATCATTGCCATGTGGGCGCATTCGGGACTAGTCGGAGAATAAAACGGAGCGCCATTGCTATAAGGTCCAGTTGACATGTTCTCGGGCAAATCGCGCTTGTCTATGGGCTGCTGTCAATTTGAATCCGTTAGCTGGTCTCTTCGTAGTTAAGTTAGCTTCCTTAAGTCTTCTTCTGACTGTCCAATGACTGACAGCCCGACCACGAACTTATCGGAGCTCCTGCTGGACCTCTACGCCGGTCAAGTGACGATTTCTTAGAGTTGTATTGACAACAAACCGGTTGTCTCGCTCCGAGGTACACCTTCTTCTTCCTGATCCTGGTCTCCGTGTAAAGGTGCCACTAAAGATGAATAGCGCGCAACGAGTACGTTACCGAGTGAGCAAAAACTGTTCTAATGGGTAAAACCTTTTTAATCAGTAAAACTTTTTGGAAATCCAAATGTTTTTGTTATTATGTTATTGGAAAGAGTAGAAAATCAGCATTCTAGTGATACTAAAAATAATACCACTGTCTGAAAATTAAATTCAAGGATCGGTGTTAAATGAAGCAAAATCCTTTAAGTCGATTTTTTTGCTCACCAGTGTAAATATTTTCATATCTTCTTTCTTCTGCCATACCAATTATTAAGTGCACAAATTCATTTTCGATTTTTATAGACCAACTTTAACATTTTTTCATAAAAAACTAATTTAAACTTTATCGTCAAAGTAATCTCCTTAACTTTCTACACTACCCACAGGTAGCTTTCGGATACTAGATTAAAAAAATCAGAGTTGTTTAGATGCAATGAGTGGTTTTTTTCGACCTATTCAGTTGATTTGAACTAAAAATCAACTAGATGTTGTTGTGAAGATCGAAACAAGTAGTAATCTGAAGGGTTCGAATCTGGAAAGTACTCCGCATGTGAAGCATTTCCCAGCTCATATCTCAGGTGCGTTTTCAGGGCTTTTTTTTGCCGTGCAGAACCCAGCGTTATTCTATAGCATCACCGTCTTTCTCCCACTGATGGTAAAGTTTTAAAAGTTATTTTTTTTCTTCAAATGCAACACTTACACAGATTAACTGTTACCAAGGCTCAGAGGTGACGGTCTGATGAGGTCAGAGCATCTCATAAAGAATCACGCCTTTTTCAGCTCACCAAACACCTTTATGGCATGTGTGTTCGGTGTTCCGGGATTTGTTGATGCCCCATTTGTACGATTTTCGCCTTTGGAATTATAGTAAAATTTAATTTAAAGTTATGTTTTTATAATTTATTTAGAATTGCCACACTTCCCTTATTTCTCATTACTAGCCTTTGCCCATTATTATCCCAACTTCACAAGTTTCTGATGTGCGGAGATATCGTTGTATGTATCCGTTTTCAGATTTTTACGAAAATAGTCAACAAAAACTCCCCGTTACGAATAAAAGTAATTCCTTACCGTTCCTATTTTCAAGTTGCTCCTCCTCATTCAATGGAGGATTTTCTTCGTCAATTGCTTTTTGCAAATCCTCAATGGCAATGTCATAATTAATGTGCTGGTCGTATAGTACTTTTCTAACCTTAGAAATGGACTCTGGTCGAACCAAAATATCAATCGATGATGTGTTTCCACCCCACATTGTTACATCTGAAATTAAAAAATATACCAGAAAAATTAGTTCATTTGTGTCAAACACTTTAAAATATTTTATATCGATAAAACAAAAATATCTTTTACAGTCGGGCAAGTAAGAACGTGATGCCTGTTACTTGTAGTTGGTAAAAGAAATTCCTTTTTTTTTGAGGTTATTGTTGGCACCTTTGCAAACGATGCTTTGTGGAAAGAGGTTCATTTCTAACCTGATTTATGGTTAAATAGTACATTATTGAACATGAGGGCTGCCTACGCTTCACGCTTCGAGGCTATGCTCCTATGTAATCACTCAAAAGAACCGAAAATGATGCCTACAGCGGCTTTAAGTATATAGGTAAATCGAGGGCATTCGTTAGCAAGTGGGTGAGACGATCCTCTGATTTAAAAAAGGTTGGTGATCTACCAGAACGTGGTTCGAGAGGAAAAGTGTCTGACAATGACGAAAAAATGATTATTCACATGTTTTGCCGAAATCTTCAATTAACCTTGCGCCAAGAGGCGCAAAAAATCAAGCAGAGAGGTTTATCGTATGAAACGATTGGCACTCATCTTCGGGATAACGATTTCAAGTGGCGGAGTACAATCAAAAACACAGAGAGAAATGCCTCGCGTGGGCAGAGGAAAACATAGATCGAGCCTGGAGGAATTTAATTTTTTTCGATGAAGCTTCATTTTCGGGTTATGTTATCACCCCCCGATCCTGATCAATTTCCACTAACTGACTGGTTCAACGCACCGTGAAACACCCGGTAAAGATCCATGTTTGAGAATGTCTGGAAGAAGATTTTGATAAACTTTTCCTCTTTACCTACTATACTATACTGAAAGCGTGAAGCTAAATCATTCTCAATCAGTTGTGGCTTAACTTAGCTTATTGATGAACCAACACGGATCCCTGATCGAGACGGGGAGTTCGCCAGTCTTCTTGATCAGTTTTTGTAACCACCAATTCGGAGATTTTTTTTTTTTTTTTTTTTTTTTTTTTTTACACGGTCTCCGTCAATCTGCCGTTAGGTTCTGCCGACCATAAACTGCTTTCGACATCGAGTATCCTACCAATCAGTGACAGAGAAGCGCCTAAGCCGCGCAAGATTTGGCACTACGAATCTGCTAAAGATCTCATGGGATATTTTCGAACTTTCCCTTGGATAGACATTTGTTTTCGATCCGACAACCCATCTGACTGCGCCAGAGAGGTCTCCGATGTTATTTTGGCTGGTATGGAAGCTTACATCCCTTTTTCGAAGAAATGCCCCTCCAACGGCAAGCCTTGGTTTGACCGAAAATGCAAAGAAGCTGTTGCTTCTAAACATCTTGCCTACCGACAATGGCGTGAAAATCCATAAATGGTAACGGAACAGATGCAAAGGAATTATCGACGAAACCAAGGAGGCACACAGTCAACGAATTAGAAACAAACTTCTCGCTTCGGAGATCTTCTGGCTTATGTAACACATATTTAGAACAACGCAATTGAACACTTTGGAGAATCTCGAGCGGTTGCTCTTGACATATCCAAGACATTCGACCGTGTTTGGCACGATGGATTGTTGGCTAAGCTACGCTCTTATGGTATGTCTGAAAAGTTCTGTTTGTGGCTCTCATGTTTCCTCAGAGAGCGTTCTTTACGAGTGGCGGTCGACGGATTTCTTTCTAACCCCTTCACTATCAACGCCGGTGTGCTCCAAGGGTCCATACTGTCTCCTACTCTCTTTCTCATTTACTTTAACGATCTGCTAGAAAAGACCGGGAATCCAATCTACAGCTCTGCAGATGGTAATACGCTTATCTCTTCATTCACTTTGAACGCTCGGATATCGGCTACTCATGCGAATAGCCGTAGAGAACAGGAGGTCGTTCAACTTAACAAAGACCTGGAAGAAATTCTATCTTGGGGTAACAGTAACCAAGTGGAATTTAACGCTACAAAAAACCCAGGCGGCAGTTTTTTCTAAAAGAGTTAACGTTGCTGAACCCAACATGGTCATGTCGGGGCACGCCATTCCCCTAGCATCGTAACTCAATTTGTCGGGCGTTAATTTGGGAGCAAATATGTCCTAGCATGAACATGTTGCAGGCATACCAAGGAAAGCTTCTCAAAAGTTGGGAATATTATTTCAAACCAGAAAGTTTTACACTCCACAACAACTGTTGGACTGATTGGAGACCCGGAACTGACCAGCGGCTTTGATTCGCTGGAACATCGAAGAACGTTTGGCGACTTGAGTCTGTTCTACAAGTATTTTCATGGAAATCCCAGTCACCCGATACAAACCCAATCAAGAACGTGTGGTCATCATAAACTTTGTATTAAAAAGGTGTATACAGTGAAGCAGCTGGCAAATTCGAGCAATTTGGAAATCTTTACCCCAAGAATATGCGTCTCATCGAAGATACGAATTTTAATTGAAATCTTTTACTGACGAAATGACCTGAACTTTCAATGAACAATGCCTGACACGTTTTTACTTGACCAATTGTATAATTCAAAAACGAATAATTTGATTTCCACGCAGTTTTTTTTTAATAATATCTCCTCAGAGATTTCACTACATTTATTTAAACGTATTTCTTGTAAGCGTCGTTTACATTAATATCTTCCTAATTTAATATTTATTTCTACATTGAAAACCAAAAATTAGGTATGCATGTCATAAAAGGCTTCATAACAAGCCTAAGAATAATTTTATGCCATAACAGTAGTTACAAGTATCTACCGATTGTGTAGGTCAATTAGAATTAATATTCACAAAACAATTGTATTCTAGGTTGAATCCGTGCATGGGGAATATTTTAAAAAATTTAATTGTATTAGATATAGAACCTGAAGCAATAGAGGAGAGAAAAAGAAAGAATTTTTGCCTGTCTGTTTCTCATCGCATCACAGATCTTATTTTTATCAGTTTTCAGTTCTACTCAAAACTTTAAACACACTGATATAAAACATTATGGATTGTATATTCCGAACTAACGCTAGAAAGCTAGATAGCTACTTTTAGGCGTCGTGACTTCCGTCAACTTTAAAGTAGTCCCCTTGCACTCGAGTGCACCGATCCCACCGTTTTTCCACTGGTCGAACACTTTTGGAGGGTCGATGCTGTGACGGACTCCATCACCCCATGCAATTCGCATTTCATCTCCTCTGGAAGCGGCGATCGTTTAACTTCATCTTCATATAGTGGAACAGCCCGAAGACGAAATCAGGTAATGAGGAATGACCGTTATGCAATTCTTCACCAAAAACATTCAGAACGCACTGTAGGCCGGTGCATTGTCCTGATGCAGGAGAAAACCCTTATCGCTTCGAAGCGTTAGTTCGTCAGAGATATCAGAAGTGTCCGACCACGATTTTCACGAATGATTTGTTGAACTTTAGCTATGATTTCAGACGTGGTTACGGTCGAAGTTTGCCGGAACCCCGTCCTCTTCTACTGAAGTTTGACTGGCCTTAAATCGCAAAAGCCACTCGAAAATTTACGCATGACTCAGGGCTACGTCCCTAAATGCTTTTCGAATCATTTTATCTCTTTCAGTAGTACTTTTTCCGAGTTAAAACAAAATTTCATACAGACGCGCTTCTGGTTTTTGGTATTCGTTATAAAAATCGTAGAGAGATAGAATTAGACCTTTACGCAAACATACATACAGAACAAACTAAACAAGCTAAACAGTTTGAAGAAGCTGTGAGCATTTGTCGGTATGTTAAAAAAAGCTACGAAAAGACTTTTGAAGTGTTACTCAAGACATCGTTACATAACACTATATCAGAATCAACCCTTCGACTTATAGTAGTTGGGTGTAAGGAAACAGTTAGTTGTTGATGGTATAATTTTTTAAATTAACAATAGAGACACTTAAGTAATGTATAATGTAATATTTTATTTCTGTAAGGTTCGTCAAAAATTATAATTTTTACGACAATAAGTACAATTTAAGATTAGTTTTTTATTATTAGGCGTGCTCTATAGCGACTGTGGTCGCCTTCCGCTTGTTAGTCTCCATTGTCTATTCCCTCAGTTTTCTTCTTTGGCATTGCTCGTTTAATATCATTTCTCGTGGTTTTCTTCTGCGACTTTTTTCCTGGGGAGATCCATTTCATAATTTTCTTAGGTAGCCACCCATCGTTCCACGCGACGGTACCATATTAATTATTTCTGTCGTATTTACCTTCTTACTGTAACTGCTTTCTGCACGGGATGTTGCTGTTTCTCATCCTGTCCAATCTCGAGGTTCGGGCAGACTGTCTCAGGAAATCCATTTTAGTAGACAGTAACCTGCGTTTTCCATTATTTTACTAACCGGCCACACCTCAAGCCATAAGTCAGCGTTCTTTTAACTGTCGATTCGTATATATGTATTTCGATCTTTGTCCTTATGTTTTGGTCTCATAGCAGTGAGTTAATAGTACCTGTCATTTTTCATGCATTGTTAACCTTTTCATTTATCATGAAGTCATATGATCCAGTGCTGCTTATTTTTATCTCTAGGTAAGCAAAACATCTACAAGCCTTTAGATATATATTATAATTTATGGGAAGATCATCATTTTCGCCGCCCGAAGAGATATATTCTGTCTTTTCCCAGTTTATTATCATGTAGTTAAAGTTGTGGGAGTACGTCTTGGTCCTCTGCATAGTGAAAGGTGAACATGTTCGTATCTCTGACAGATATGCCCAATTTTCTGCACTTTCTTCTTCAGTAATTCAATGCAGAATCCAAGTAAATATTAAACATCGGGAGTGACATGTTGCATATTGGAGTTCCTTTGAATTGGTTTGCGAAGTCGTTTTCCACTTTTACTCTTGACCATATTTCGTTATATAGATTTTTCATTGCTTGTATTAATGTCACATTCGAAAAATTTTATAAGAGGTATGCTATCATAAGCTTAAGTCAACAAAGACAAGACGGGGTCTCTCTTGAAACTGCAAGCTACTGTTCGAAAAGTTCCGTCAAACAGAAGATGTTATCAACTGTTGATCTTCCAGCTCTAAAACCAGACTGCTCTTCTGTTTGGTATATAATCGTTAGAATCCGTTAACTGAGAGACCTCTGTAATTTGTGGATTTGTCTTTGACACTTTTTTTATAAATGGGATGATATAACTAAGTTTTCACTCGAAAGGAACTGATTCGCCATTTAAAAAATCCTCATATAGGATCTTTAATATTTTATAGAGTTTTTGTGTACCGTTTTTTTATTAATTCTGCAGGAATTTCTCCTAGTTCCGAAGCTGTACCGTTTTTCAATGTTTTAACCAACGATTTTAGCATCTCTGTATTAATTGTGACTTTCTCTTTCCAAGCAGTATTTCACGGAATGGTTTTCCGATAGAAATTATGGTCTAGCCTCAGTCAGAATCAGCGTAAATTGAGTTTAATGCTGGTTAATTTTACTTTGTTTCAGGTTGGAGGTTCTTCTACCCTTAATATAGCTATTCATTTCTATGTATTTTTGCTCGCATTTCTTGTTCTTTTCTTCCAATATTTTTCTTATAGATGTAAATTGAGCTTATTTACATCAGTTGGAGTCGCTATCATCCTTTGTATTTAAGCATTTGTGACATAGCGCCTGATTTTTATTTTCTGTAATTCGTCGTCCCACCAGAAGTTTATAGTCCTTTATATTGATGGTATAGTTCCCATAATACAGTTCATATTTAGCTTTTGATCTATTTTATTGTGATACAGTGTCCGAATAGTGTCTTCATACAGTTATATGAAATTCCAATTTATATTGCATTTAACTTGCGATTATTCGGTGTTGCGCGTACGCTCGCACATTTTGTGTATTTCTCGGTTTTAGGTTCATTTTTCCCCTAACAAGGTAGGCGAATTAGTCACTGACTTTATATTTCTTGTTTCTTGTGGCCACATGTATTGTTTATCTTTATCTTGAAAGTACCCGTTCATTACACGCAATTCATTTTGTTCATATAAGTCGATTAATCTCTGTCCAATGTTATTCAGAGTTTCCTCTCTATATCTTCCAACCACCTGATGACCAATTTTTTTTCCCGGCTCTTGCAATTATATCTTCGATCATAATTATTTCTCTCAAGTTTCCAATTCGTTGGAGCCCTTTATTTAATTTCTTTTCGAATTGATCTTTGATATCGTTATCTTCGTCTTCATTTGGGGCATACACTCCAATTACTAATAAGCGGTATGGGTAGAAGTAAGGATTCGTTGATCTACAGCTGCTCAGAATAATATGTATTTTGGTAATCTATAAGATAAACTCTTTGAGCGTTCTTTCTTTGCAACTTCCCCTGTATATATGAACATATTTGTTTATTTGTTCAATTCCTGTGCCTTTATTTTGATCTCGCACAAAGCTACTATATCTATTTGCATTTTTTCCAGGTTTTGCACAACTTTCTCGACTTATCTCAATATTCATAAACTATTTTTTTTGCCTGTTTCGTCGTCAATGCTTTCTGTTCTGTTTCCGAGACATGGAGCTAAAGTTTTTAGGATGTAAAATTTTTTACGAAGGTGCTACAACCCTCTTCTTTTATCCAGGCTTGGGACTGGCAATGACACCTGTTGAGTCAATTTAAGATAATGCATTTAATAACAGTAAAATTATATACTGCCCAATATTACAGTCAGTTGAATAAAGCGTGTTCAGCGAAACTTTTTACTAGAAACTCTCAGGTAGAGGAACCCACGTGAACAGCTAGTGGAACTCTACACCTAAGATCATTTGTATGGGTAGAAACCCTCAGTTGCCATTCGACCTTGAGTTCTACGTACGAATCACGTTATGAAGCCGTGTTTTTGCATCTGAAATAACCGAAAATGTTCTTCGGAGTGGTTGCCCAACACATGAAGTAAGTCAAAAATTTGACGATCGTGGCTGTACAAAAAGAAATATGACAAAAATGGAGGTACTGACTTTTCGAATACTTAATAATAATACTCGTCTACCATTGCGTGGCAAACAAGTAGTTTTGCATAAGGGTCTACATGGTTGGATATACATGGCCATAATAAGCTGTTCAAAAGACGTTAAGAGATACGTGTTTGGACAAGACTTTAATAGCATAGCATGCCAAACTGAGCATTGCAGTCACGTGGTCAATATGAACTGTATAGTTCAAATTCTGAACAATATAAACCTTGAGCACCTTACAGACTTCTTTGAAGTTAATTTTAACGGTATTTCTGAAGTGTCAAAGACTCGTGGCGTTTTGTGAGTTGAGGTAAATGAACTTGTGGACGTAATGCCCATGATAACGATGCGCGGTTAAGCGTGTGAATTTTTTAAATCTTACTGTCAAGGCAAGGTTGACAGTAAATATTTATTTTATTTCTATTATTATCTAAACGTGACAAGTTATGAATTCAACATACGACACATGACTTTGTGTTTTAAATACATATTATATTGCAATTTTAAACATATCCATTGGTACTATCATATCTTTAAGTAATTAGACTACTAGTCGCTGTAAATAATCTTAAATTACACAGCCCCACAAAAAAAAAGTGGGGTATACTTTTGATGCGATATATCAGATTCGTAGTATTTTTGCCCACTAATCACGAATCTGACGTCAGAATATCGCCATCACATCTCAATTTTTTTCTAACCTCAAAAAATAGGTAAAAACTAGTAGAAATTAAGAAAAATATACTCCTAAAAAATTGATTCAAGCTTTTTCATGAATCCAAAGATGTATTAATATGTATTCGGACACGCTAGGCTCATATTCATCGGTTGGATTGAGCCATACAGTTCTGTTTTCTTTCTAACCTCAATAAATCAGACAGATATAGTGCTTCTCGAATGCAAAAAACGAATTCAAATTAAAATTCAACCGATCCTTACCAAATTTGGTACACGGGGATTTTTTTTTGGGTCGCTGATCACGAATTGTTGGATTTGCAAAATTCAAGATGGCAGATGTTTTCGCGCCATTTTGAACGCCGAGAAAATTCATCGGTCGATTTTTATTCTTCTACCTGCATCCAGGGCACCTCCACGTGGTGACGGTGGGCAACGGTGTTACTCCACTAGCCGGCAGAGTCCCTGGATAACGGCTTAGATGCCGTCATGGCAGGTAGAAGAAAGAGAATTACGATGCAGGGACTCGGAAACCCAGTATCGGCGGTTGGTCAGGGTGGGAAAGCGGGCCCGCAGCCGTCGTCATCCAGCGACCGTAGCTCTTCATGTGTGGGTGACTTGGCTCATGTAGAGTATAATGCTACAAGAAAACGGTCTCACGGTACAAGGACTTTTCATAAGTGCGATAAAAACAGTGATTCATTTTGTTATATTTGCTGTCAACACGTATTGAGTAAAATGAGGTCACCGATAACGGATAAGATTAAAACCTTATATAAGGATTGTTTTAACATTGAAATACAGCACCAGGATACAGATTGGGTTCCCCACATCATTTGCAGTTCTTGCAAAATAATGTTGTACATCAATAAGAAGGCGATTAAATATTCCAGACCAGCAATATGGAATAGACCATACAGTGAAAATGATTGCTACTTTTGTATGAATGTTGTATCTAGGCATAACCGAAAAAATAAAAGCACTATTACTTATAACGATGTTTCGACAGTAACAAGACCAACTAAACTAATTCCGCCTCCTGAACCACTTGATGCTGATGTTATGGAAACAAATGATTTCACCTTATCAGTTCATGCCGAAAACATTGAGACTGTCGAAAAAGATTCAAACACTGTTACTAATGAATGTTCTAGTGACAACCTATCATATACTAGTGACACAGATAAAGAATTTCTACCATACAACCGTAAACCAGAACCAATACTCGTATCACAGTCAGAACTTAGTGATCTAGTCAGAGATTTAGGCTTATCCAAAGATGGTTCAGAGCATCTTGCTTCCTTTTTAAAGAAAAGACATTTACTTAAGCCAGAAGCTACGATTTCTTATTATAGAAACAGAGATGAAGAATTTCGAAAATATTTCACAATGGACGAGGAATTGTCACTTTCATATTGTACCGATGTAAAAGGTCTAATGGATGAATTTCAAAATAACTCATACGATCCTGAAGAATGGAGACTGTTCATTGATTCTTCTAAACGGAGCATTAAGGCAGTTTTGCTGCATAATACCAACGTTTACGCTCCCATTCCGATTGCTCATTCCACAGTTATGGAAGAGCAATATGAAAAAATGAAGCAGCTTTTGATAAAAATAAAATATGCTGATCATAACTGGAAAATTTGTGGAGATCTGAAAATTGTAACAATATTGCTTGGCCAACAGTCAGGGTTTACACTTTATCCCTGTTATAAATGTCTGTGGAATAGCAGAGACAGGGAACGTCATTATAAGAAAAAAAATTTGGCCAACAAGAGAATCGTTCACTCCTGGTGAAAATAATGTATTGTTTCCACCATTGGTAGATCCAGGAAAAGTTCTTATTCCCCCGCTTCACATTAAGCCTGGACTTATGAAGCAATTCACGAGAGCATTAGATACAAACGGCCCATGTTTCAAATATTTGCATAAAAAATTTCCGAAATTTTCTGAAGCTAAAATTAAGGCAGGCGTATTTGACGGGCCACAAATAAGAAAATTGTTTCAAGATTCATTATTTGTTACTAAAATGAATAAAGTTGAAAAAGCTGCTTGGCTTAGTTTTAAAGAAGTCGCAACAAACTTTTTGGGAAATAATAAAAGTCCTAAGTACAAAGAAATAGTCGAGAAAATGGTAAAAAATTTTCAAACATTAGGTTGCTTAATGAATCTAAAATTACATTTCCTGGACTCCCACATCGATGATTTCCCAGATAATCTTGGTGACTACAGTGAGGAGCAATGGGAACGTTCTCACCAAGATCTGAAAATCAGAAAATCGGTATCAAGGACGATGGGATGACCATATGCTAGCGGACTATTGCTGGTCGCTAAAAAGCGAAACAAGTCCTCAAAAGAATTTGGGCAGAAAGCCTTTGAATAGGTCATTCGCGGAAAAAAGAACAAGATACAGCCAAAAAAAGGAAACTTAGGCGCGGGTCTAACCTTCGGAATTCTAGGGCTTAAGGGTCTACTATTTGAGAGTATATGGTTTAAAAGTCCTGGTTTTGAGTTTATTGGGTCTCATTTTTAAAGTTACAGGGTTATTGAGGTCTATTTTTTGAGGTTACAGGGTGTGGGAGTCTAAGGTTTCAGGTTTAGGGTTTAAGAGTATCGGGTTTGAGGATTCCCCAACTGTATACCAAATTTGGTAGGAATCGGTTGGTTTTCAAAAATTTTGTCCGCCATCTTGGATCCGCCATTTTGAATTTTGCAAATCCGACCTCAGATTCATGATCAGCAACCCAAAAAACCCCCGTGTACCAAATTTGGTAAGAATCGGTTGAATTTTAATTTGAATTCGTTTTTGCATTCGAGAAGCACTATATCTGTCTGATTTATTGAGGTTAGAAAGAAAACAGAACTGTATGGCTTAATCCAACCGATGAATATTAGCTTAGCGTGTCCGAATACATATTAATACATCTTTTTATTCATGAAAAAGCTTGAATCAATTTTTTAGGAGTATATTTTTCTTAATTTTTACTAATTTTTACCTATTTTTTGAGGTTAGAAAAAATTGAGATGTGATGGCGATATTCCGACGTCAGATTCGTGATCAGCGGGTAAAAATACTACGGATCTGATATATCGCATCAAAAGTATACCCCACTTTTTTTTTGTGGGGCTGTTATCTTTAAAAAAATCATTGAACTGATTTACTCAGTGCATCCACTGTAAACACACAGTTCTACAATACGTACTGACTTTGACTTTCTTACAGTACATAATAATTTAATTCAAACCTTACAAGTCGATATTTTAAATGGTGGATAATGTATGGTGAGATATTAATCACAAAAAAGCAGCAGAGCAAAATGAGATCTTTAAAGATTTTTACAAATGTAACCTTATAATTTCCTCTTCATAGAGCAAGTTAGCCAAGGGGTGTAGATATAGAAAATAACGCAGTCTTACGAACGGAGTTTTTTTTATTGGAGGGAACTGGTAAGCTTGTATAGTATATGTATTTTTTTGTGAAAAAATTTCGAGCCCAGTTATATGAAATGGTTGTTTTATGAAAAATCTCCCTCCTCAGTCACCGATTTTGAGTTTACTGTGTTAGAAAGGAAGCTTTCGAAAGATGTTTTTTTTTTCTTTATGGGCTCCTCCCCTGGTTTTGAATTCGCCCTCCTCCTATCAACTTTTAAAAGCAGTTTCGCTTTTTTTCCTTACTGAAACGTTCTTTGTATTCGCCTGGCTATGCAACTCTGAAAAGGATGTATAACATAATACATTTGAAGCAGTTCCTGCAATCGCCTCTCCACACCTTCGCCCCTTGATATGATTGACTATAGGTACATACGCTTAAAATTTGTTCATTATCCCAATCAGAAACCAGACCCCCCCCCCCCGTAATACTATGGCAACTATCTAAAATTAATTTATTCCCATCCCTTTTACCTCCTTCCTTAAAGCGATATTACTCAAAGACTGTAGGTTCCCTTCAGTATTATATGTGTACCACATTTAAAATAAGTATCTCATTTTGTTCGAGTGTTATCGTGTCAACAGACAGATAAAGGGGCGGAATTTGAAATTATGTTTTTCATGACCTAAGAACCATCACACGTGAAGAAGTGCAAACATTTCACAATACTTTCTTTAGGGAAAACACGATAACTAAATATCTATATATACCAAGATTGAAATTAAAATCTAATTTCATTCGAGAGTTATCATGCGGAAAGACAGACACGCCCACAGAGCGATAAATCGACAGACTGACACCGATAGACTGACAGATCGACAGACCGTCAGACGGACAGTCCGATTGACCGACAGACCGTCAGACAGGGAAGCAGACCCACGGAATTGAGTGACTATGTTTTTCGTGATCTAGCAACCTTAAAACGTGAAGTAAAGCAAAAATCTCGGCATGTTATTTGCACACAATACATTTCTTTAGCAACGGAAAGTAAAAAGTAAATGTAAAAGCAATGTTTGGGTACCTTAGTCCTTAGTATGTTAAGGATAAAGAAAATAATTTTAGGAAGCCAAACTACGTACATCTGCTCGTCTTAGCAAGGGAAGTGATTGAGATATGGCTTAATTTTTCTTCTTCTCCCGACTTATAACTACGCACTATTGCCTGTTTTCTTTGTTCCCTGTCGTCGCTTCATCTCTTTCTTGGACGCCTCGTTGATCTTCCATTCGGTGACTTGTTTCTAACTATCCGTACTATCCTATTTGCCATTCTTCGTATGTGTTGATCCCATTCCACTTTTCTTCCTCTTATCCACTGGTTGATATTTTCTGTATTACATGTGCGTCTTATGTCTTCACTACTTTCTCTATTCCTCAGTCTCTTGTTTGTACATCTGCTAAGTATTTTCATTTCAGTTGATTCTATCATCCTCTGTGTTATACTTGTATCGGGTCTTGTTTTGATCTCAACGGAGAGGAATTTATTTCTAAATATTGTATCATTCTGGATTTTTCCAATACTACATATTTTGGTGCTCAGGTAATCGACCTCCATCACCTGTTCTATTGGTTTATCTTCCACCACCTGATCGGTTCTTTTGCTATTACTTTATATTCTCGATAGTTTTGAGTAGGTCTAATGGGATGTTCCTGTTATATAATAGATGAATAACGTCTTCTATTTGCCCATTGTCAAAAGCTTTTTTTAAGTCCATCAGGCGCAAGTATGCTAGAATGTTGTATTCTATGGATTTTTCTTTTACCTGTCACACAATGAATACGGCATCGATGCATGAGCATCCACTTCTGCATCCTTGTTCTTCCAGTTGTATTCTCGCATTTATTTTTATTATAATGATCTTTGTTTTTAATTTGAGTGTACAATTTAACATAGTAGATTTATGCCTCTATAGTTCCTTCGATCTTCTTTTTCTCTCTTCTTGTGTCTGGAGTTGCGTAACTAGAGAGTGACCCCCATATTTTAGTAGTTCATTAGCTATTTGGTCTTCGCCGGAAGATTTACGGTTTTTTTTAATTTTTCCAGTTCAAAATGTAAAATTATGTTTAATTATTTATGTCTTTCTATCACTACAACAGATAAGAATTGCTTTAACAAATAAAATTTTTACATATATTGCCATTACTCAGTATATATCACCACTACACCAAACACTTGATTTTTGCACTCGACACGCGTTTCGGTAACCATGTTAGCTTCATCAGGAGCGAATCATCGCACCTGATGAGGCTAACATGGTTAGCGAAACGCGTGTCTAGTGCAGAAATAAAGTGTTTGGTGTACTGGTGATATATACTGAGTAGTGTCATTGTGCCAAAGATTCCACATTCCTAACATATATTGCCATTTTCAGTTTGTTTTTCTTAACATGATATATTGATTATTTGAATTATAACGATATTCGTGTATATATTTATTTAGGTTAATTTAAAGCTCTTACGTTATTAAGTTATTTTTATTAGATCAGTTTATTATTCTTTATATCATAATAGAAGCATAAATTATGTCAGTGTTTCTGAACCTTTTACAATTTGCTAACCCAACTTTCCTTACCAGTGTTAATCGTAGAATTCATCAAGTAAGAACATATCGGGCACTGCTCACGAAAAATGTATTTATTTAAAAGTTTTTAACATCATTCAACAGTAAAGAGTTGCCATTAAAATGCTTATGATTTTCTACTACGTCTCCATTAGCGTCTATGATCGCCTGGCATCTTCGGCGTATACTTCCGACAAGATTTTCCGCGTATTCTTGAGGCAAATACTTCCAAATGGCCACAATTTCCTAATAATAAGGTGCCAGGAATAGGTGAAATTTCTGTATTGTTATTAAAAAACCTACCAAAGAAGACATTATTAAGCTTGACTTATATAACAAATGCAGTCGTGTTACTGCAACACTTTCCTGAGCAGTGGAAGAGATCTGTAGTAGCCCCCTACTAAAATCGTGCAAAAATCCAGGGAGGGCGGATTTCTACAAGCTGATATCACTGCTCAGTTCAGTGGTCAAGGTGCTAGAGAAAGTGATGCTAAACAAATTGTCCAAAATTTTAGCCATCGATACCAAATACCAGAAAGAGCAGTTCGGATTTAGGGGCGAGCACAGCACTGTTCTGCTGATAGCCAAGATTCTATAAGATACAGTCAGCAGAGCACTGTTGCGCTATCCCTTGACGTGCGAATAGCTTTTGATACTGTCTGGTTAAATGGACTTCTCTTCTTCTTAGTGTGCCTTATCTTCTAAGGACGTTCGCGATCAGATTTGCCCATCTGATTTTATCTATTGCCGGTCTAAACAGTTCAGTAGATGTTATGTTTATCCACTGTCGTAAGTTTTTCAACCAGGAGTTGCGGCGCCTTCCTGGTCCTCGCCTAACGATTATTAGTTGCAGAAGCTCATACTTTTGGCTTCTCATAACATGGCCAAAGTAAGTGCTTATTCTTTCTTTAACAGCTGGAATCAGCTCTCGTTTTTCCCCATCCAATCCAGTATTTCCACGTTTGTGGTATGCGCCGTCCAAGGAACACGCAGCATTCACCGATAGCACCACATCTCGAATGACCTCATTCTTTTTTGTGTTGTCTCTGTGATTGTTGCCGCTTCTATGCCATATAACATGATCGAGAACACGTAGCATCTTAGCGCTCTTGTTCTTGTTTTTAAGTTACAGACTATGCTGCGCATTTTATTAAAGGAGCTTCATCCCTTTTCAATTCTTGAGCGTATTTTTATAGAGTGGTCCCAATCTTCACTAATTAAGCTTCCTAAGTACGTTATTTTTGTTGCCCTTCCAAGTGTTTGTTGATGTACTTTAATATTTACGTTTGTATTAGGATTCCTACTGACCACCATTGTTTTTGTTTTGTTCATATTCAGTTTCATTCCATATTCCTCACATGTAACAACAATCCCATTCATGAGTCTTTGTAGGCCTTCTTCATTGTCCGCTAGAATGACAATACCCTCAGCGTAGCGGAGCTTATTTACACACACACCATTAATTGTAATTCCATCCTTTTTATCAGAAAGCGCTTTAGTGAAGATTTCCTCCGAATATACATTGGATAACAGGCGTGACAAAATACAACCCCGGCGCACGCCTTTCTTTATTTTTATTTCTTTGGACATGCGATTCTCAACTTATATTTTGGCATTCTGGTTCCAGTATAAACTTGATATTATTTGTAAGTCTTTGTCATCAGTATTACACGATTGCAATATTTCTATCATTTTATCATAGTTTACCCTATGAAAGGCTTTTTGGAAATCTATAAGGCATAAATACACATCAAAGTTGATATCCCTACATCTTTCAGTCAGAACGAGGATGGAGAATAGTGCGTGCCTCGTTCCTAGTCCATTCCTAAAGCCGAACTGTGTTTTTTTTTTCCAATACGATCATCTAGTTTTTTGTATACTCTGGTCAATTATGTTAAGGAAGAGTTTCAAGATGTGATTCATTAGACTTATATTCCGGTATTCCTCGCACTTTCTAGGGTTATTCTTTTTTGGCAGTGGAATAAAAATTGATGTCAACCAGTCATGAGGTCCATCACCTGTGTTGTATATGTTGTTGAAGAGGTCCTGTATAATGTTCAAATGTTTTTCAAGAAATATTTTAATGATTTCTGCCTTTTTGTTTTTAAGCTGATTTGCTGCTGCTAATATTTCGTCTTTATTTATGGGTGACCTCATTGCCCTTGCTTATTTGTATTATGTTGCCTAGTTGTGTCACTATATATTTCCCCTATATTCTTGTATGTTCAGTAGTAGTTTACCTTCTTTATCCTCTATTACTTGTGGTTGCCTTTGTAACCTTATTCCAGCAGCTTCTTTAATTTTCTTATGTAAATTAAATGTGTCATATTTCTTTTCTAATGCTTCTATCTCTGTGCGATACCGGATTCCCCTTTCTCCTGGCTATACGTTTTATGAATCCACTCCTCATTTATATCGACAAACCACCGTTTGGCAGTCGGTACTAATGCCTTCTTGATGGAGTATTCTTTCAGCGTTCAAACTGTAGATAAAACTAGATCTTCACAGGATATTTCACGGTGCATTGAACCAAACGAAATTGACCAGGCTTTTCGAAGGATAACATAACCCCAAAGCTGCTTTGGAAAAAATTACATTGTTCCAGCCTCGATCTATGTTTTCCTCTGCCCTCAATCGTTTCATGCTGTGTTTTTTGCTCAGCAATGGTTTCTTGATTGTACTCGGCCACTTCAAATCGTTAGCCCGGAGATCATTGCGAATTGTTTCATACGATATATCCAAACTTTTCTGCTTTAGCTTTTGCACCTCTTGGGGTAAAGTTAATTGAGGATTTCGGGAAAACATGTTAGCAATCATTTTTTCGTCCTTGTCCGACACTTTTCCTCTCGAACAACGTTCTGGTAGATCATCAACATTTTTCTTGTCCATGTATTTAGGAGCCGCTCTGGGTGTCATTTTTGGACCTTTTGGATGATTGTACAGGAACACAGCGCGAAACGTATGCTGCACTCGTGTTCGATAATGTACTGTAAGGTTAGAAATGAATCTCTTTCCATAACGCATTGTTTGTAGGAGTGCTAATCATAACCTCAAGAAAGGAATTTCTTTTACCAATTACAAATTACAAGCGACACGTTCTTACTTGACCGACTGTACCAACTTATTAGTAAAAGTATCATTTTTGTTCAAGACTAGTTTTCAATTTTTTATTTCGTCTACGGTGCAAGTTTTGTAGTACCCTTAGGTTGCAACATTTGTATGAAATTTACGGAATTACACATAACGGACGTGGATCTTATAAATTAGGGCATTCATCACTTTGATTAACACTGGTACCTTGTTAAAAAAAAGAGAATAGAAAGTTCTGCTCACGACATGTTACTAAGTCCTATATGTATATTTTATTATTTATAAAGAACTTAGCACAAGAATTTGAATTGTCGTAACTAATTCAACGGTAAAGTTGTTTTTAGAGTACTTATTAGGTCTTACTTTATTTCCGTATAATTTAAATCTTTAAGAAGTAACCCATTATAATAAACGAAATTGTAAATGTTTAAATTTAGAAGGCTAATAAAAGTATTTTGAAAAAAAGTCAACATAGTAACTCTAAATACAATATTTGAGTGCAATAGCTTGATATTTTTATGATTGCCTTTTCATAATTTAAATTTATTTAACTCATACGCAAGTGACACTGATTGTACGCCACATTAAAAAACAAAAAAAATTGAAACTTATAAGGTATTTAGTAAAAAATGCAGTAATTATACTCTATAAGTAATATTGTTAACGTCATAATTTGAAACATCTTTATTCGTATCCGGAGCAGATGCAAAGATATAATCGACGAAATCAAAGAGGCATACAATTAACGAATTGAAAACAAACTTCCTGCCTGCCCCAGCACTTCCAGGTCCTTTTAGTTGGTGGCTAAGGCCATTAGTCAAAATTCTTCTCAATCCCCTATACTACTACGTACACAGCCACTTAATGTTATTGTAACAACACCTTTTGGTAAAACTAACTTGTTAGCTGAATTCTTTGCCTCATATTTTACTATTGATTTCCAAGAAGAAAACGCCACCCACTGTTTCCAAAGCCTAGTCAAGGACACCCGATATTGTCTTTAGATGGTGTATCCTAAAACATATTTTAACTAAGTTAAACATCAAAAAAAGCGCGAGCAAGCTCACAGCTGTTTTCTGTGGACTTTTTAACCTATCCTACCGAAAAGGAATATTTCCTTCCTGCTGGAAATGCGCTAAAGCTCGGCCGATACCCAAAAACGGCAATAAACCTTGTCAAACAAGTACCGATCAGTCGCATTGCTTTCAATAATATCGAAAGTTATATGGAATAGCTATCAATCAGCATCTTCTTAAATATCTGGGAAAATTCAATATTAGCTAGCATCAAGATCACTTTTGTAAGCAAAAACCAACAGGAGACCTTCTAATTTATGTCACATATATTTGCTTTCTCCCCAGAGAGCATTCTTTAAGAGGAAGAAGTTGACTGGTTTCTTTTCAATACCTTCAACGCCTTCCAAGCCTCCATACTCTCTTTCTCCTCTTCATTAACAATCCGCTGGAAAGGACCAGGAATTTAATCTACAGCCTTACACATGACCGTACTCTTACTGCTTCATTTACTTCGAACGCTAGACTATCAGCTGCTCATGCAAATATCCTCACACAGCAGGAAGTCGTTCAACTTAACATAGACGTAGAAAAATTCTCTCTTGGGGTTATAATTATCATTATAGAGTATATATATATATATATATATATATATATATATATATATATATATATATATATATATATATAGAGGTCTAAAAATACATTTCACCAAATATTTGAACGACGAAAGTAAAAGTAACAGCCAGGAACTATTAACAGAAGATGAAAGAATAGGAAAGGTAGAAACATTCATATATTTCGGACAAAAAATAGAAATATTAAAAAATAATTTAAAGGCTGACTTGGACTCTTTAGCTGGGTCCCAAATACAATAAAAGCCACGTGGGTTTTAACTAAAAGTATAATAAATAAACTCTAGGTAACCCAAAGAGAAATGGAGATGAGAATGCTAAGTATTAAAGTCCAAGATCGTTCTCCTAACATCGAGATTCGAGGAAGATCAAAACTGACAGATGTTATACAACGAATATTCATATTAAGGTGGAATTCTGCGGGTCATATCGCAAAGATGAATGATAACAGATAGACACGCCGTATAGTTGAAGGAGGCCTAGAGAATACAAAAGATGCAGAGGCACAATGACACTACTCAGTATATATCACCACTACACCAAACACTTTATTTTTGCGCTCGACGTGCGATTCACTGACCGTGTTAGGTTCATCAGGATGAAGCTCACATGGTTAGCGAAACGCGTGTCGAGTGCAAAAATAAAGTGTATGGTATAGTGGTGATATATATGCTGAGTAGTACACAAAATATAAACGGACAAACAATACATAAAAAAATAAATATGAACAACATAACTAAGTAATATATGTATAAATATAAATCTTGTGACAGTTAACCAAGTAAAATTTAACGCTTCAAAAACCCAAGCGGCTAAAAAATTTACCATATATATATATGGCAAAGAGCTCCTCTGAAGCTGGGCATATTATTTTCGAACTAGCAAGTTTTACACTCCACAACAACTTCTAATTCTTTACAAAGCTCAAATTCGACCAACGATGGAATACTGCTCCCATGTTTGGAGCTCTGCTACCAAACTTACACTGCATTTGTTGAATTGTATTCAGAAGAGAGCTGTTCGCCTGATTGGAGACCCAGAACTCACCAGCAATCTTAATTCCTTGTAACATCGAATAACGGTTGGTCACTTGAGTTTATTGTACAAGTACGAGTACTTTCATGAAAAGTGTTCAATGGATGCACCCCGAGAGGTGCACGCTAAGAATACACATCGCGCTAATACATCACATCCGTATGCGGTTCAGCTTGTCACTCCTCGTACAACCCTGCCAAGCAGTCTTTTATATGAAAAATCTCCTCCTTTTGGAATGATATTACCCAACGAGTACAATTTACAGCGATTCAAGACCAACGCGAATCGTTCGCTGCACAACACGTGCTATACCTATAAAAAGAAATCTGAAATCTCTTCATAAGAGTTATTTATGGTTTACAAATAATTGCCGATAGCTATATAGGAATGTAGAAATAAGGCAGAAAAATATATTGATACGATCAATTTTTATGGACAATAATATAGGATCTCCCACAATTAAGTCCAAATTTGTTTTGTTTATTACGTGAATGTAACGAACGGGCGGAGCAATTTAGTTGTTATGAAGCTTTCACCGAAATAGAATCGATGAAACTTTAAAATCGCGTCAATAAATATAATTGACGTTCTTGGAGCCCTAAAAATCCAAAACTAAGGCAGAAAAGAACTTTGCTTTTACCTAAAGTGACGACACCCCATATTTCTTTTAGGATGACAGAGACCGCATTACAACTGTTAATTTCGAGATATTGAGATATTGATTGAGATCTTCTTCAAACCTGCTTTACAAAATTTTAATGACACTTCAACATAGTTTTCATCAGTATATAGTGCATCGCATACTTTAATCACATTTTGGCGAGTCATGCGAGAAATTTGTCAATTAAAACTGATTTTTAGAAGGAGTGGCATAAGTCTTGCCGTGGCCCTGATTTGATGCTGACATTTTTCTTATGGTATAGCGTACCAATTTTCTCTTTCTTAAGCACGTAAAAATATATCTGGCCAGAAAAGATAGCGGTCATGGAAAGGACAAGCCAACGGACGAGTAAAGGCCTCTCTCCAAAAACTTTTTTTATAGCGGGAGCAAAACAATCAATAATGGGGGTAACTTCTCCAAAAAAGGAAACCTCTCTTATCACAAAACTGCATCATCTCTATCATTATGGAACTTCACCCTTTGAAAAAATCGAGATGAGGGAAGGAGAAAGCAAAAAAAAAATGTCAGTAAGGAGAAGCTTCTCGAATAAGAAAAATTTTTCTCACGTTTCCATAATTACCAAAAAAGTCCCCCTCTTACAATAAAACTTGACATCTATTAAACATAAATGACCAGGTTGAGAGTTTCTAACACAAAAAAAACTCCTTATAAGAAAACTACACCACCTTCAAAAATTGATGACCGTAGAGAGATTTTCGAAAGGGGGGCAACCTTCCTGAATAACACCTAGTAATAGTAATAGTATTTGTTTTGGAAGATAAGTCCCAAGTAAACAAACCAGAAGAATCCTTTTAGCCAACCTCGGAACAACTTTCCCTAAAAACCAACCTTCCCACCATGATCGTCGCTAAACCTCCCGAATCTGATCATAAAATTCCGGACGTCACCCCAATCAAAGGTGCCGACCTCCTCCATTCGGAGCACTTAACAACAATAACCTAAGAAAAAAGTCTTTTTCGAAAAGATACCTCTTTCTTACAATTACCCCTAACAATTTTAAAAATCGGAACCGGATAAACCCTCTCTTAAAATAAAATTTCACTTTCAAGAATCCAAGAACTGAAACAACTTTTCGGGAAAAAGAGCCCTCTGTTACAGCTCCTCCCTCCTAGAAAGTGCAGACCTGTATATAATATATATATATATATATATATATATATATATATATATATATATATATATATATATATATACCATTCCGGGTGAAGCTGCGGGGTATAGCCTACTTTTAAATAAAATATTTCAACGCGTTCAATAAAGTCGAACTACAACGAGAAGATTTTTTACGCGGAAAATGTCATCTTCAAACGGTTCTTTTTTTTTCATCTACTTTTAATGCTCTACAATTCTTCCTGTTTCACTGTGTACCTCTGTGTTATGAGAAAATTGACAGGTATATTTACTTATTTTCTAAGTATAGTATACCGACGCCAACGTTTTAATCTGAAATTATAATAAAATTCCTATGTTATTTGCTTTATTTAAATTCAAAAATGTACGAACTGCTTTGTAGATTTAATTTGCGTGTAACCTCAATAGTTATCAGTATGTTTTTAAGAAAAAAATAAATATTTTTCTAAATCCTGATATGTCATATTCCTGAGTTTCATTAAATATGTACTTATTATATTTTGCATTAATATGAAGCCCTTCAATTAACATGAACTTAACGTAAAAATTTAATTATGAGGATTAGCTCATAATTTAATAATAATGATATTACATTGCCATTTATATTGTTCCGTACACTATGGGTTGACTTCGATGTCCGTCTGTCCCACCAGATTTTGTCCGAAACTATTTGACATAGAAAGTTGAAACTGAAAAATAGGAGTTGATGACTTAATCAGAGCCGTGTAATTTTGCCTTGAGGGGTTAGTTTTGGGGGGTGAAATTGGAAGTGAAATTTTTTTTTTTACCAGGTCATCGAGTGGGGTGTCAAATGAAAGCTTATGAAAACACGAGTTTAAAAACTATATATGATGTAATACTTACGCACACTCTGTCGCTCACCCTATCTCGAAAAATACTGGTCAAATTTTTTTTTTAAACTCTGGAATAGACTAGATTTAACGAAAATTATCACGAGTGTATTACGTTTGATAATTTTTCTGGTATAAAAAAAAACTATGTGGCATGTCAGAATGGTGAAGGTTTGAAAAGTTGGGAATTCAACTGGAACTTAACATAAGAGCTACGAAATATTAATACGTATTCGCAATCAATAATATCATTATAACTGGTAACAACGGATAGGCACCGAAGACAAAATAATTTTATCTAATTGTTTATAATTAAACAAATATTGAGGTAATAAATATGTTTTAAACTCTTACTACTAGATTCCAGATTGGGCTAGATTCATTTATTGGCTATTAGATAGCACGGTACGGAACACTAATTGCGCAAGTCCAACTTGCACTTGACCGGTTTTTTTAAATTTGAACATGTTTCTCTAGAAACAACCAACGATAAAAATTATTAGTATGATTTACTCAGCATATTTTCAGTTCAGATGCCACCAGGGTTGGTATATGAGTTCCACAAGAGGCTGTACCTTATTTGTTTACCTGTTACATTATTGATATTGTTTCATTCGTAAATTCTAGCTGGACTGTGGCTTTGTCCGCGGATGACCCGTTATTTATTGAATGATCTCAGGAACAAATATACCTGGAGTATATGTGTAACAACTGAATGAATATGTTGTTGCACTAGCTTAATAACAATTTTTTATTCCTACATGGTTCTAAAATAACACACACTACCGTCAGAAAGTATCTGTCCACATAGTTATTTCAGGCCCAAGACAGTAAAAACCCCGTTAATATTTTTATTTTATATTTAATGAATTATTATTTATTTTCACATTATTTACAATCTAGAAAATCAGAAAAATATTCATGATTTTCCAGGATTTTTCTCATCTATCTGACCTCCTTTGTTTTTAATTACCGCTTTACAGAGGTTCGGCATTCTATCCAGTAGTTTTTTCGGTTATTTTAACCCATTCTGCTTGTAAAAGTTCCCACAAGTGATTTTCTGGTGTTGGATTGAGTTTTCGAACATACTTGTCGAAATGGCACACAGCAAGTCGATGGGGTTCAAGTCGGGTGATTGTGGAGGCTAAGTCATCACTTCCAGGACTTCGTCGGATTTCCATAGGTCCAAAAGTTCTCTAATTTGTTTAGCAGAATATTTAGGGTCGTTGTTATGCTGAAAAATAAATTTCCCCTGAAGAGTATCTCTCCCAGAAGGAAGCATTTGAGTTAGCAAAATTTCTTGTTACTGTTTTCACATAATTCCTTCTATCCTAAAGATTTTTCCAACTCTACCGTTGCCAAAATAACCCCAAACCATTACTGAACCTCCACCATGTTTTACTGCAGGCAACTGACAGGCTTCCAAGATCCTCTCTCCAGCTAACCGCCGTACGTAATCTCGTCGATTTGAACAGAATATTTCGAATTTAGATTCGTCGCCCTAAAGGACGGAATTCCATTTTCATGTTCTCGGGCCCATTCTAATCGTTTACGTTTATTCACTTGCCTAAGAAGTGATTTCCTCACTGCAACTCTCCCGTGTGGTTTACCTTCTACTAACCTGTTCTTCACGGTTGTCACGCTGATGGGGATGGGCCGTTCTAGGCTTACTTGAGCTGTGATTTCTGGTGCGGTTAGGCGGTGATTACGTCTGCTAGACATTGTTATAGCTCTGTCTTCAGCGGGAGTCGTTTTTCGAGGCATTCCTGAACGTTTTTGGTTGAGAATTCCATGTCCCGCAGAATTTTTTTTTACGATGTAGTCCACCGTTCCCCTTGGCATCCGCATATCACTCGCGATTTGTCGACTGGAGTGACCATTTTGATGTCTCGCAATTATCAGAGCCCGATTTTCAACTGAAACTTCTTTCGTTTTTGGCATTTTCACAAAACAATTGAGCCTGTATCAGTGACAAAGTACTGTTTGCGAATGGTGAATTTCCAAAAGGGCAATGGTATTTATAGCATAGTTTTTTATTATAAAATGTCACTAAGAATTTCCATAATCCCTAGAAACTTGAAATGAGTTCTTACTTCAACTGGAATTCTCAGAAATCACCTCAAAACAATTATCATGCAAAACTTGGAAATTTGTTCTAATTGGTTTTTAATTTGTGATTTCACCAAAAAGGCTTATCTAAACAATTTTATGATGGACCCTTGTTAAGAACAATTAAATTTACCTAATATAATAAAAGGGTTTAATTAGGTATTAAATTTTGGCAGTTACATTGAAATTTCTAGGAGGGCAAATACTTTCTAACGGTAGTGTATATTAATTTTCATACAACTCAGCAAAAAAAGTGAATTGATGGCGTAAATTTAAAAGATTTCTAGGCCTAAAAATAGACGACAATCTTATCTGGAACAAGCACTGTGGTAGCTATTCTTCAAGTTAAGCAACGAACCTTAGAACGGCATATGGGGCAGCACCTCTCATTTCTTAATCCAAATATGGGCTCGAAACTCCACTATGAAATTTATTTTTAGAGCTTCCTTATCAGTGGATATTTTTATATTCAAAAAAGGTTCATAAGATACATTCTCGGTGTTTTTTTGGACATATTGCGCTAGCCAAATTTGCACATTTAAAATTAGTAACACTTATGGGAATTATTTTATATGAGCTAAATAAATTTAATTACTTAAATACACTTAATTTGTTATAACACCGTGATTTACCGATTACGCGACTCGCTGCTAAGACAATCTTTAGAAACCAACAAGTCAATTGAATATTGGTAAAATGCTCATCAAACTTGAGACGAACTGAATTTAACAGGCTATCATAGCATATCATGACTGAACAAAATTTTGTTATTACTTCCCTTGCTAAAGTAAAGTATTTTTGAAAAAATCATACTTCGAGATTTTTAGGTTTCTTCACGTTGTAGGGTTGCTAGACACGAAAAACAGTCACTCATTCCCGTAGGTCTGTCTGTAGGTCTGTCGCTCAGTTAGCACAAAAACTCTCGCACAAAATGATATATCAATTTCAAACTTCGTACATAGATAAAATCTCATAAGGCGATGAAGCCTATAGTTTTTGAATTATATCGCTTCAGACCAAGGGGGCGAAAGTGGT
Organism: Pachyrhynchus sulphureomaculatus; assembly: GCA_019049505.1. NCBI lineage: Eukaryota > Metazoa > Arthropoda > Insecta > Coleoptera > Curculionidae > Pachyrhynchus > Pachyrhynchus sulphureomaculatus. The sequence continues at coordinate 46,351,701 of CM032455.1, read as the reverse complement.
GGAAGTTAATAAATTTTTAAAGGTTAATAGTAATATGGAAATTTTTCCTGTTTTTTTTTGAATAATAATCTCCTGCCCCACTCCTCTAACCCCTTACTGAGAACAATTTTCATAATACTATAAAAACTACGCAATATTTAACCTCTTTCCCCTAAAGCGATTTTAAATCAATAATTCATTTTGTTTGAGAGTTATCAAACTAGATGGGCCGCGAAAATGGAAATGTGTAAAAGTAGGTACTATTTTTCTGTAACCGATTTAGTATCTGTAATCCATTTAAAGTTAGCAAATACAGGACATATTTTAAAAAATTGACAAAACACATCTCGTTTAGGCTTCAAACACGTTACTTTCTGCTTTCTATGCTACTGCTTTGCCAATTGAACTACCAAGGCTTGTAAATTTTTTTCAGTTTTTATACTGGTATGCCCGCAATTTACGAGTTGCAAGCCCCGGGAAGTGTTAGGAGGAAAAAACAATGGCAATTGACGATTATTAGTCTTTAAAACCTATTTATTCTTCAGCCGGATACGTCGTCGATATAGAGCAACATGAGTTGGATACGGAAAATATTCCCACGGTAATTCCGCGTAATAAGGATGGATTGAAAAGTTCGCGGCCTCACCAAAAAATAATTATAATATTTTTATTACAGTACCCTCAGTAAGTTCATAGTTTCTTTGGTTGACACAGTGTAAAATTTTATTGCTACAGAATTTGTGGTTTTTAGGTTAGAACGAGTTTAGTGAGACTAAGTGCAGTGTTTTCGGAAAAACGGAAAAAATTGAACAACGTGCTATCATCAAGTACCTGTTTAAAAAAAGATTATTAACACCAAAGTGATGATATGAAAACAACACTAGGGGAATCTGCTCCGTCATATACCACTGTGAAAAAATTGGTTGCAGAATTTAAACGTGGACGAGAGAGCATCGAAGATGACCCTCGCTCCCGCCGGCCCACGACTTCTACGACTGAAGAAAACATCGGCAAAGTGTGTGATTTCATATTGAAAGACCGTAGATTAACTATCAGGGAGATTGCAGACACTATAAGCATCTCGTATGAACGAACACAAAACATCATTGTCAACAAACTCGGATTTTCGCTAGATGGGTCCCCAGATTGCTTTCAGTCGCTTTCAGTTGAACAAAAACGAATTCGACTCACAATTTCTCGCGACTGTTTGGAGATGTTTGAGGCTGATCCGCAAGATTTTCTTAACAGATTTGTAACAATGGACGAAACATGGGTTCACCACTATACTCCACAGTCAAAACAACAGTCCAAGCAATGGAAAAAATCTGGTGAACCGACCCCAAAGAAAGCGAAGGCGCCAATTTTTTGGGATGCTAAAGGTATTATTATGGTAGACTACTTTCCGAAAAGCGAAACAATAAACTCGACTTACTATTGCACCCTTTTGCGTCGTTTACGTCAAGAAATGAAAGAGAAACGCCCAAGATAACAGAGAAGGGAAGTTTTGTTCCATCAGGACAACGCTGGCATTGACACGTCTGTTAATTCTATGGCTTAAATTCGTGATTGTGGTTTCGAATTGCTGCCCCATCCGGCTTATTCTTATGATTTGGCACCTTCGGACTTTCATCTGCTTCCAAACCTAAAAAAGCACCTCGGTGGCCAGAAATTTTCATCAAATGAAGAAGTCGAAGCTGCAGTTAACCAGTATTTTGAAGTCCTTGAGAAATCTTTTTTTTCAAACAGGTGTGGAAGCTTTGGAAAGTAGGTGGAAGAAGTGCATAGAGCTAGTTAGAGATTACGTTGAAAAATAAAAGTATTTTTGTACGTATTTTATTTTGTTTTCTTGACTAGTTCGCGAACTTTTCAGTCCATCCTCGTACCATAACTTCGCAACATAACTGTGTGTATTTCCAAATGTGCCACACTTCTCGGTAAAATTTCCATAAAAGTCATAAATAAAAGACCAACATTAACCGAAACAGCAAAAAGTTGTATTGTATAATTAGTAGTAATAATTGTAGTTGTACATGTTTAATAAATTTCTTTACTAAAATAATGTAAGAAATTGTCATAAGTCATAAACTTTTCTCAGTACTTTCTCTTTAGGGTCAACGTATGTATGTTTATTACGTGGTTTGCACTTTCAATCAACCAACTTTAAATAATACTATGTTCTATTTACATTAATTAATATGATATAAAATTATGTTTGTATTAAACATTGACATTGTCGATTTCTAAAAATAAAAAAGATATACATTTAACTCTTGAAAACGACCTGCTATGAAACAATAACATTTTAAATCATTTCTTTACAAATAAGACTCTTCAAGGTTTTGAACTACTTGTGGTATTTAAATTTTACCACTACCAAAAGGAACAGCCGATAATCTAATTTTATCTTAAGCATTTTCGCCATTCTTTATACCATAGGACTAATATTTTCCATCAATTTATATTTTTATGCCTTCTTTTTCTACATTAAGCCTGTTAATGTCATCACCACAACGCGTTTGCACTCTTCTCTATTTCATCATTGGTCTTGATTTCATTGGTTGTAGCTTACCCAAACCCGTTTTAACTGTGGTATATATATATATATATATATATATATATATATATATATATATATATATATATATATATATATATATATATATATATATATTTTAATTCATACATATGTTCTCTGACCAGGTTTCAGTATATATTTTCTTATGTTAGATAACGTAAGGCAGTGACGAAGTGACGATAATAGTGAATCAAGTTGGAAAAGAATTTGCCGCCAGCAGCTCTTGTAAAAAAACCTAAACAATAATTCTGTAGTCCATGCGAGTGGCGCCGCGAGCACAGCTACTATATGCATATATCATCATCATCATCACGCAGCCTCCTGCATTCATTGTCGGACATAGACCTGCTCAAGATATCCCCTGATTTACTCTGTTCTTGGCAGTAGCAATCCAATTCGTCACAACCATCTTCAAATCGTCACTCCATCGGGTAGAGGGTCTATCTGTGCTGCGACCCTTGGCCCCCATTCGAGGACTTTTTTCGTCCGTACATATATATATATATATATATATATATATATATATATATATATATATATATATATATATATATATATATATATATGTATATATATATATATATATATATATATATATATATATATATATATATATATATATATATATATATATATATATGGACTATTTCTACACTTTAATCATCATTTAGTTTTGGTAAAAAATATCTAGTCAAACTTTGTTTGTTGCGTTCTGTAATTCTTGAAGTAAATTTTTGGCTTCTCGGAGGTTGTATGATATAAGGATAATATCGTCCGCAAATCGGAGATGACTGAGTCTTTCTCCGTCAATAACCATACCTTTTTGTTTCCAGTCTACCTTTTTGAAGGCGTATTCGAGAACTGTTGAGAATAACTGTGAGAGTGAGGACTCACAGTTATTGTTGCATATTGCATATTTCTGATGATGTTGCAATGTTTTTGACCGATTCTTCTTCCTTGTATGCCAAAATTTCATCATTCTACCGTGTCGAATCCTTTGCGGACGTCGACAAATATGAGCACTGAGGGGCGTTTGTACCTAATTGTTTTTTCAATTAGAGTCTTTAGGCATTGGAGATGATCATTTATACCATAGCTAGAGCGAAAACTAGCTTGCTCCCAGAGTTAATAGTCTAATTTGGCTTCCAATCTATTCGCAGTTATTCGGATATAAAGTTTATATAGTTGACTGAACAGGCTAATTGGTCTGTAGTTTTCAAGATCTGTTCTTTCTCCTTTTTTTGGAGATTTTTTCCAGTCATCTGGATTGCATTGGTTGTGAAGACATAGATTAAAAAGCTTCTGAATATGTCTTACCAGGACCTTCCCTTCAATCCTCAACGCCTCTGAGGCTTTGTTGTTCTTCATTTTCTGAAAGGCTAATGCCTTTCGTCTACAGAAATATCAGGGACGTCTTCCGAGTCTTGGTTTAGAGCCCGTCTTCTTTCATATTCTATTTCATCCAACGTTGAGTTATTTGTGTATAGCGTTTCATAGAATTTCTCGACTATACGTAGCAGTTCTTCTCTATTGTTCGTCACTCTGCCACTTTCATTTTTCAGTTTAAAGATTTCTTTTCTCCCCTTGGTGAATTTCCTTGATTGCTCGTGTTATTTTCTCGTTTTTATATTTTCTTAGATCTTTCTTTACGGCCTTTAAGATTTCCCTGTTTATTTCTCTAATAATATTTTGACTTATTTTTTTATCAGACTTTAGTGTGACATTTTTGTCTTTGTTTGTATTTAAGTCGTTGTTATCTTACATTTGATAGGCAGAGTTATATATATATATATATATATATATATATATATATATATATATATATATATATATATACGAGTATATGTATATAAGTTTAACAGTTTTCTATTTATACAGATATCATCATATTAGTTTGAAGTAAAAAACAAGAATTATATAATTATAATTTGTATTTTTGTTTTGTCGTGGTAATTTAGGCATAATTTGAATGTATTGTCATACGGGGTGAGCGTATCTGCATCCTTCCATGTTATCCAATTTTTGGTACGTAAATTTGCCTAACAGAACTCATACATCGACGTTGATTACGATTTGGAAAGATGTCGGCCTTTTCTTTAGCGCGATTTAGCGGTGATATTTTAAATGAGTCTAAGGCCTAAAAACTAACTAGTCCTTTAGGCCTCATTATTCTCACGAGTCCCTTGCATTAGAACTAAAGTCGTAAGAGAATATTTTTAGTTTTTTAATAGATGATAAGAAATATTTTGTTTTGAAATATTTTTTTTAATGTTTGTCATTCCTGCATACTTATGGCCCTTTCTAGTATCACCTATCTCTTTTTTGTCCATTGTAATAATTGAAAGGTCAAGAGTCACTATTAAATGCCTTTTTCTGTTATTCTTTTTAAATCCAGACAGAAAAATACGTAATATATAATTGGTAATAAATTATAAATTTTAACAGCTCTGGATAATTTTACCAGTAATCTTGACTCAAATTTTTACCAGTAATTTACTGTAATTGGATAAAAAGGTAAATAACTAGTTTCTACAGTGTGACCTATAGTTATAACCTCTTACTGTACGATGCAGCTTAAATTTATATTATCAAAGTCCTTAATATTAAAATATTTATTATATTTATATTATAGTCTTCCGAAGATAATAATTGATCTCGTAAAATGTTTTTATAGAAAGCGTATTATTTGGTACTCAGAGTTTAGATAGAGTCTCGGTCTTAAATAACAATTTTTGATCTCGAATCAAGTCTGGTATTAGTCTCAGGGTCTTGCGACAGCCTAGTATTAATATATCTTTTAGCGAGAAAGGTCAAAATGACAGATAATATGTTACAAAATTGTGTATATTAAAATTCTTACCCTTTTCGTCCCTCAATCTGGCCAGCACTCGAACCTTATCCTCGCTATCAACAACAGTTTTCCACAATTGATATTCATTGTATAATACTCTAAGCTCTGGAGAATAACTATATTCAGTAACATTCTGATCAGTTGAACTTTCTAATTTTGTTGGTTGACCGCTTTTGTTTGTTATTTCTTGTTGATCCGATTCTCGCACATTTTCAATCGTAAGGGGATCTTGGATTTTTTCAACTAAGGTTGGTGTCGGAAGATTATCTGGGACATCTCTAAACAAAAAATATGTTTATTTAAGCGAATCATCTCTCAAAAATTGGTGAAATATTTACTCAGTACTAATCTCGCAAACATGTAGCTATAAAATAAATACTGAATTTGATTTTGTCACACGAAATGATAATTTAATCTAATGACTACAATTACAATTAATATATATATATATATATATATATATATATATATATATATATATATATATATATATATATATATATATATTATATTATTTATTTTAAAATTGAAAATTATGCATAATTTTCAGAACTTCAATAACTCTGAAAAAGTCCTATAACACGATACGAGGCAAGCCCTTTAATAAGATTTGGCCACCTCCACGTCTTTCATCTCCTTCCTGTAACACTAAATTCTCCTGTCCTACTTCAAGTATTATAGGTTTACCAAATAGGACATCGCAACTTCATTTTTCTCTACACCTCGTTAATGTTCTACAAAAGGTCTGCACGATTTTTTTAAAAGTTGTTCCAAAAACAAACTGGTATCTCTTATTTAAAAACCTCGCATATAATGTTGGAAAATTTTAATGATTATTAAAAGACAATTGTTCTGTTGGATTTTCTTTCCGCTCATTGATAGTCCGACCATTGTATTTTATCGACCTACTTTCTTTATCGTTAACCAAAAAAACAGCGTTTTAAACAAAGATATGTTAACAAAGAAAAAAATCAACTGTAAAGCTGTGTACTCAGTTCTTCTTCTTCAAATATAAGTTACGAAATTACTAAATATTTTAAGAAAATTTCTTAGTTCACTGTAGTTTAGTCGGCAAAAGAAAATAATGAGGATTTATCGGAATTTTACATATTATTAACATAACTTTGTTAATAGAAAAAATCCGATTGGTTTAACTCATATGCACGTCCAAATAGAATAACCAGATATGGACATTATTTAATTATAATCTAAAGGTCTTTCCTATCTTCGCAGAAATTGGGGAATCCACTATTATATTCCTCGCCTTAACACTACGCAAACAATCAAAGGCCGTAAATTTGCGGAAAATTTCATTACAGCACACACCTTTTTGTAATAATTTATGTTTACATCCCTACAAGATACAGGTGGTACAAAAATTAAAGCCAATTAATACCTATCAGATGGATGTTTAGACTGCTTCCAACATTTACCAACATCTTTTTATCGGATGATATACGTCTTAACCTTAATAGTCACATGGACAAACAAAATCGCCGTTATTGAGGTCCGACAAATCAGAAACTAAAGCATTAAAAAGCCTTTACGTGCCCCTGAATTGGGCTGCAAAGTTAGCACGTGAAATAATCTACCGGTATTTCTCTGAGGATAAGAGGGGCGTCACAACAACTGTTAGTTCGTAGCAATATATGGAGATAATTAAGTTTAAGCTTCTTTACAAAATCTGGTTTCAGCAGGATGGGGTTACCTTACAAAATTCATACGAAAAATTTTCCAAAATTTTCACGTAGCCTCGATTTAACATCCGTGGTGCAAATATCTTAAAACTAAAATTTACAATAAAAATTTACGTTCTCTGGAACAATTGAAAAAGACTAGCCGACGAAAAATAATTTTCCGATAAGTCCAAGTAAGGAAGAGCGGTTGAGTCAAGAACTGAGGAAACCATCAGACTTGTTGGGAATTTGGAGCTGTCAGGCCAACCAATGAAGATCCCAGTGCCATTTTAAAGAAGCTGGAGTATTCAAAACTGCGAATTACGAAGGAATATCGAGAGATAAAAAAAAATTGTGTACGATTGATTCCCGAACCTCCTTATATCAGAGCAGAAACTGCCGAGAAAAGAAATTTCTCAAGAAGAAGAGTTATTTTTCGTAAAATGTCTCAGACGAGACTTGCGTTCTACTGGGATCTTTCCATGAAGTAGAAATGAATGCAATGGGTTTATAAGGACTTTCCACCTCCAAAGAAGGCAAAAACTCAAGAAAGTTGATGATGACCGTTTTTACTTTCTTTGCTAAAGGGCAGTATTGTATTCCTGAAAAAGTCTTTCTTCGCCGTTCAGAGATCACAAAAAACATAGTCATTCATTTCGTCAGTTTGTCGGTCTATCTATCAGTCTGTCTGTTGACAAGATAACTCCCGAATGAAATGAGATATCAATTTAAAATTGTAATATCATTTAAGATGAAGGGGGTGGGGGTCGCTAAATTTCGTTTATTTTCTAAATCATGATGAGAAATTTTCTTGGATTTGTAATTAAATGGGCTAAAGGCGTGGAGGAGGCTGTTAGAAAGACTGTTTCGAATATATCGTGTAACATGCCGTTTTCAGGATTATTAAGAATTATGAAAATTCTATTATTTTTTCATTATTTTCAATTATTTATGATCAAACATGTAAGGGGTTAAGAGGTGAGGAAGAGTGTTAAAGAGATCGTTGCATTTATAGCGTGTTCCTTTTGTCGAGTCGAGAATTCTAATAATTGTTCACTTTTCATTTCATTTATAATCATACATATAAGGCGTTAATGAGGTAGAGGAGAATGTTAGAGGAATTGCTTCAAATATATTATGTTATAAGCCCATTTCAGTTTACTTGCAGTGGACAAATCTGAAAATTGTGTTATTTTTTCAATACTTTCACTTAATCAAAGAGGTAAAAGGCTAATAAGGTACGAGGGAGTGTTAGAAACGTAGTGCTTTGTAAATTTGGCTTTATACGTCACTTTTAGGGTTTTTGAAGCCAATAATTCTGAAAATTGAGTTATTTTTCAATCGGTAAAATATATAAGGTGTTAACAAAATATAGGGAACGGAAGAAGAGAGGTTGCTTCATATATATCGTGTTATACGTCCTTTTTTAGAGATTTTTTAATATATTTTAACAGAAATGCTATGTAGTGGGAAATGTTTAAAATTTTAGTCGTAAATATATCCCTAACTCTTCCATCTGTACAGCTGTAGGGTCCACAAGGCTTGCAAACTGAAAACCATTAACGAAAGGTGTTAATTCACCGAGTTACAACATCCACCCTAGAACCCCGATTTAGTGCCCTGCGACTTTTTCTTGTTCACACATCTGAAGGAGTACCTCAGGGGACGAAAATTTTCGTCACATGATGAGTGGAAAGCCGCTGTCGTATCGCATTTTTTTTGGATGGAATCAAATAACTCTATAAACGCTAGACTAAATGTATTGGTAATTATTTAGAAAAATATTTTTTTTCGCATTCTGCAAGCTTTCCTTCATAACTAGAGGGATATCTTAAAATCCTCGTATAATTAATGTTATTTTCATTTATTAATTTATTTTTTTATTAGAATATTAATTAAACTATGACACCTGGTATTTATTATCTGTAGAATAAAATCCTAACCAAGATCAAATATATATGCGGAAAATAATCTAAAAATTTTAACTTATAGTGTTCGTTTGTTACGTATAGAACTCAACTTTTAAAATTTGTATCTGTCTTTCTTCCTGTAAAACAGCAGAATGAATTTTTACTAAATCTTCCATAAGACTATAATAGAACTTATATTAACATAGACTCCACTTTGTCCATACAGTGTGAATAATACACCCTATATATGAGTTTTTAATTCTCAAATTATAGACACACTTACGTAAACAATCAAATTTAATCGTTAGTGAGATATTGAAAATTAAATTTTTTATAGTTCTTGAGAATGACAAGAAAAAGCAAATGTGTGCGAATTCATATAAAACACACGTGTGCGAGCAGGTAATTAGTAGTAAAATTACATATATATTTTTTTTAATTTATCAAAAAATACAGCGTTGATTTTGCGGCACCTAATCTATCAGGTCAGTCAGTAAGTTTTGAAACCGACACCTGTGTAGCATCACTTGAACCAAATATTGAACACTATTATGAAGATTCATCTGTCATATGAACACACATTAAATTTCAAGTCGATCTGTCAAATCATTCAATTGTTTATCAGTTGGTCAGAGTTAATGGAAGTGTTAGGAGTATGCTCCTTCATTTCCAACTGTTCATAGATGGACTCTAGAGTTTAAACATGGTCGTACAAACGTCCACGTTCGGGTCGTCCAAAAACTGCAACAACTGAAGAGGCTGTTGTACAAGATATGGTAATGGAAAACCATCGATTAACCCTAGATGATTTAGCTGAGGCTATAAGCATCTTACTTGGATCAGTACGTGAGAACTTAACTAATGTTTTGGATATGAAAAGCTATTCACAAGATAGCATTTGCTAACATCTGAACAAAAACGCACTCAAGAAAAACTTTTTAAACAACATTTGGCTCGTTTCACAAAGAATAAAACTGATTTTGTGCGTTGATTTGTAACTATGAATAAGACTTGGATTTACCAGTATGATCCTGAACCACGATAACCAGCTGAGTTAGAAAATTCATGAGAAAGGGCCTAGTTTTCAGAAAAAAAAATCATCTTTTATCATGACAATGCATCTGCTCACAGAGGTGCTTTGGCAACGCCAAAACTGGTCGGATTAAAGTACGAATTGTTGGAGCAACCACCTATTCGCGAGATCTGGCTCAGTTGACTTCTATCTATTCCCAAACCTCAAAAGATTTCTACGTGGGAATAGTTTTTCAACAGATGAAGTAATCCGTAGATGGGTATTTTGAAGGTCTTCCGGAAAACCACTTCAGAAATGGGGTAAATGAATTGGAAAATCGCTGGAAAATATGTATTGAGCTTAACGAAGATTATACTGAAGAATAAATGTATTTCGACTCATTAATTTATCTTTTTTCATTTCTGCTTACAAAATTTATTAACTGACCAGTAGTATCATTATTAAAAGCAAGAAAGATTACTAAAAATATATGCATATTTATATATATACTAGCCGGGCCCGCGGCTCCGCTCGCGTGGACTTGATTCACTACTATCGTCACTGCTTATTCCTTATGTTACCCAACGTAATAAAATATCTCCCATTATTTCTCCTTATCTCCCAATATTTCTCTTTATTTCCCATTATCTCTACATAATTTCCATTATCTAGGCTTATCTCTGCTCATCTCCCATTATTTCTCCTTATCTCCCATTATTTCTCCTTATCTCCCATTATCTCGCCTTATTTCCCATTATCTAGGCTTATCTCGACTTATCTCCCATTATTTCTGCTTATCTACCATTATTTCTCCTTATCTCCCATTATCTCACCATAACTCCCATTATCTAGACTTATCTCTGCTTATCTCCCATTATCTCACCTTATCTCCATTATCGAGGCTTATCTCGACTTATCTCCCATTATTTCTTCTTATCTCCCATTATTTCTGCTTATCTCCCATTATCTCACATTATCTCCCATTATCTAGGCTTATATCGAATTATATAGAACATATGTATAAATTTATAAAAACACGTAAATCGGATAAGTGGTTCTCGAGTGATAAGCGCACTAACGGACAGACAGACAGAGAGACGTTGCATTTTATATATATTGTATTCTTTGCTACATGATATTGTTCCATATTTAATGCTTTAGGGAGTGTATTGCAAGAGAACGCGCTAACGGCAAACTTTTCTCCGACTTGATTCACTATTATCGTCACTGCTTATTCCTTATGTCACCTAATAAAATATATCCTATAACCTGGCCAGAGAACATACGTATGTTTAAAAAAAAAGCACGTAAATCGGATAAGTGGTTCTCCAGTGATAAGCACACTAACGGACGGGCAGACAGACGGACAGAGAGACATTGCATTTTATATATATTATAGATATTCTCTGCTACATAATATTGTTCCATATTTAATGGTTTGGACTGTGTATTGCAAGAGAACGCGCTAGCGGCAAACTTTGTCCGACTTCATTTACTATTATTGTCACTGCTCATTCCTCATGCTACCTATCGTAATAAAATATAGCCTATAACCTGGCCGGAGAACATATGTATGTTTTAAAAAAAAAAGTACGAAAATCGGATAAGTGGTTCTCCAGTGATAAGCGCACTAACGCACAGACAGACATACAGAGATACGTTGCATTTTATATATCTTATAGATGTAATAAAATATATACCTATAACCTGGTCAGAGAACATGTATAAATTTAAAAAATCACGTAAATCGGATAAGTAGTTCTCGAGGGATAAACGCATTAACGGACAGACAGACAGACAGACAAACATTGCATTTTATATATATTATAGATATAGATTTCTATTATTATTATATAACCTGGCCAAAGAATATATGTATGAATTTAAAAAAAGACAGGTAAATCGGATAAGTGGTTCCCGCGTGATAAACGCACTAATGGACAGACAGACAGAGAGACATTGCATTTTATATATATTATAGATTATACATTACAGATATTCTTTGCTACATAATATTGTTCCATATTTAATGGTTTAGGGTGTGTATTGCAAAGGCACGCGCTAGCGGCAAACTTATTTCCGATATCATTCACTATTTTACGTCACTATCGTAATAAAATATAGCCTATAACCTGGCCGGAGAACATATGTATGTTTTAAAAAAAAAAGTACGTAAATCGGATAAGTGGTTCTTCAGTGATAGGCGCACTAGCGGACAGACAGACAGACAGAGAGACGTTGCATTTTATATATATTATAGATATTAATACACTAATGCTCTGAACACTTAAAAACTGAAGTTATTTCGAAAGAAAATATTTTTTAGACAAAATTCTTGTCACAAAACTACGTTGCAAGGTGGTTTAAAAAAGATTATTTTCTTTCGAGACAATTAGAGATGTCAAATACTTTATTTGTTTCGACTATTTAATCTGGTTCATATTATTTTTTAACATTTTTGTTATTCGTTAATTTCCTGCCCCGCTTCTAACAACGGTATTACAATTTTGATTTGATAATATTGAAAAAAAAGTTAGTTTTATTAAATAAATTTTATTCTCGGGTATTAGCCAAAAATGTACATTATTGTTTAAGCGATTTAACATATAACAGCTTCTATTACTCTTGACACAAACGTTAGACACTAGCTTCTTCCAAGATAAATTATTATGAATATAAACTCCCAAAAATTTTACCAGATTGGATAGAAGAAAGTCCAGTGTATAGTTGCCAGATATTTTACGTACCGCTTTAATTTCCATGCAAACAGTTTTCGTTTCATTTATCAGCAGTTTGTTAACACTAGACAAAAATTAAATGTGATATAAAAATATATCTGTCTTATTTTTTAAATTAGCAAACATCAAGATCAGAAACCATGATTGTTGTACCATCCGCGTACAATAATATATCACTAAAAGTTATGTATACGGATAAGTCATTTACCAATAAAAGGAATATGAGCGGTCCCAAAATGATATAGGCCTATATTTTGATCGTAAAGGTCTGATTTAGGACTATTAATTTTTACTGAAATTTTATGATTAGATAAGAAAAAAAATACTAATCCATTTATTGTATTATCTAATTTTACCAAATTAGTTTTGCACATATCATTAAAATTTTAAAACTAAGCGTTAATCTTGTAAACAAAGATGCGGAGCTACAAACTAACTGAGTATTTTTCTTCCAATTTAGTATTTTTCAAATTTTCTCAACTAGATCCTAATTAACCAGCCGAAAAGTAAGTTCTTACCTTTGAATATCTCGCCTCGTTCTCACCGCATTTCTCGCTTTCGTACCACCAAAACACCCCAATGCAACCAACAACGACACAACCAAGACCACCGCGACCTTAGCCATGACCGCCGAATGGAACCCACGCGAACGGTTTACCCGATTTTATATCGATTTCGTCTCGATGCCTCTGTTCGAACTGACCTGGATGTAACCAACGGTACCAATAGTAAAAGTCGAAGTACCCGTAAATCTTCATTTTAAGCGCCGCAGTTTTTTGTTGTTTTTAATGTTGTATAGCGTGGGTGGCTATTTCGCGACTAAATTTAGGACGGTTAATATTTCAGCACTAAGCATGTATTAGTGTTGATATGGGACGTTGTTGCATTAGAAGAGCAATTCGGACAAATAATAATTTATTACCAGATACACAAAGTTGAATAAAAACACAATGGGATTGTAGCGAGCTCTATTACATGGAAATATTACTAGCAATATTAAATATTTTATGGTATTTTTTAATGTGATAATTTGAGTCATGGCAAGGACTTTTATAATCTCAAATATACACATAACTTTTGCTAAAAACCACCTATTTTGGGGAGTTTGCTACATTCTATCTTGAGATATTTTATAGCGTTATTAAAGTGCTAAAAAAATGCTTGATCGTTAAAATTTAGAACTTTAACTTCATAATACGAGGGTCTTTTTAAATTATTTACCTAGCTATGACTGCAGACTAGTCTACAGAACAACCGTCTACACTACTAAATTTAGACCAACGTTTTCCAAGGTTTCTATTTTAGTCCAAGAAAATTTTTTTATTTGCCCTTCAAAATAAATACAACTGCTTTTTACTCATCATTTTCTTCATTATTGTGGTTTTAAAGAACGTATAATAAATTTATTAAAGAATTATTTGACGGATTGTTCACCACGTGTACTGATTAATCGCCGAGTGTCACAAAGTTTAGCCTTTAGATAGGGGCGTCCCTCGGGGGTCGATTTTGGGACCACTGTTTTTTGTCATTTTTAAAACGGATAGGCATTGTTGTATTGACAACTGTAGACTGAGACAATATACGGATGACAGTCAAATTCTTAGCAGCTTTAGTAGACTTGACGCATTACGGGCGGAACGGGAAATTAATTACTGTTTAAATTCGATCTTTACCTACTCTAATAACAATGATTTAAGGATAAATCCAAGGAAGTTGGATTATGACTAATCTTAATTTAAGTATGGCCCAGAAGAGAATTCCCTTTGTTACTGAATATAAAAATTTGGGATTATTATTTGATAGTAAGCTCAGGTATAGAAAGCAGGTTTCTTTAATAGGTCAAAGGACATATTGTTCACTACGTAATTTGTATAAGAATAAATAATAAATCCTCAATTTGACCGTAAAAAAATATTTGTGCGAGACTCTTGTCCTTTGTCACTCTAATTATTGTAATTTTGTTGTATCTAGACCTTATGTCGTGGAACGAACTGCAAAAAATACAAAACTCTGTGTACGTTTCATTTTTGGATGCAGGAGAAGGAATCATTGAATGGCAGGCTGAAGGAGTTGAAATGGTTGCGTATTAAGGATAGAGGAAGGCTACATCTGGGTTGCTTTCTGTATAGACTGTTGAGGACCGGAGTGCCGGAGTATCTGTGTGGAGGGCTACATTAGCGGAGGGCTACATTAACGGAATACTAGGTCCAACGACCGCTTTCAAATACCTGTGTATGTCGTACAAGTGTGTTTAAACAGTCTTTCGTCTATACGTCTGCTAAACTTCTGAACGAGATTTCTGGAAGTTTGCTTGCTCTGTCTGAATTTTCTTTCAGAAGACGGCTGAAGGAAATTTTATTTCAGAGTTACTGATTGTTGTTATTATTATGACTTCTTGATTGTTAGTATTAATCTTGTTTAACACGTAGGATATAAAAGTTTTTGGTCTAGCTACTTAAAACACATTTTTTTTGCAAAATTCGACTTTATTTATCAACATAGTCTCCTTCACACAGTGCATTGTATTGATGAAAGAGCAATTTTTGCTTGTTCATTTGCGGCCGTTTCTTTGCGATTTTTGCCTTCAAACGCACCAATAATTTTATATAATATTCGCTATTGTTGGTTCTTCTCTTCTCAGCATAGTCGATGAAAATTATTCCATACAGAAGCCAAATCCTTCCCAACCGACTGTTGTGTTTTTGGTCGCTTCTGGCGCCTTTCACCGACTGCTGTCCACTCAGCTGACTGCCGATTTGATTCCGGTGTGCAGTGGTGGATCCATGTTTCATCCATTATCACATATCGCATGAAAAAATCCTTTTTATTGCCCTTAAACAGGTCAAAACAGCGCTCAGAATCATCAACACGTTGTTGTTGAACTTCCTCGTGTCCAAATGTTCCTGCAAAATATGACCAACACGTCCTTATGATATCTTTAGGGTATCGGTTATCTCACGCAATTTCACTTTACGGACATCCAAAACAATTTTGTGGATTTTTTCCGATGTAACCACCTCATTTGGGTATCCAGAGCGTTCAGCATCATTTGTGTCTGTACGATCGCGTTTAAATTCAGCATACCAGCATTTTCTGCCAAGAGCATACCAGTAAACGATGAGCGATTTTCTAGAAGCAGAGTCCCCGTAACACTTATCAAGTCATTGCTTTGCTTGAATGGTATTTTTTCCCATCAAAAACAGTGTTTAATCAACACACGAAATTTGATTTTTTCCATTGTTTTAAAAGTATCGAAAGTAGCGCCACTAAACCACTGTAACTTGTAAACTAATCGTCGATATTTCATGAAATTTTGACACGGATCGTTTGTAGGTTAGTACTTCCTAAAAAACGTATAGATTTTATGAAAAGGGCAACATCTATGTGTCAGACCAAAAACTTTTCAGCCTACATGTTATAGGGAAAGGTGGGAATCACGGTATGTTTGTGTTTGGGTTTTAATATCAATTTATGTGGAATTACGTTTTTTTTTCTTCTCCTTTTTTAGTTTAGAGTAAGTAGAGTTAAATAATGACTTTTTGAATTTTATTTGAGTTCTATTTCTTTTCTTTATTTTTTGTTTGTTTTTTTTTGTATTGTATTTTTTTTGGAAACTCGGTTGACAACAGCACTGCATTTCGCCGAGTATAAAATAAAGACGTTTATTTTCACAAAAAAAGTTCTTCTTTCTTTGGTCAACGTGGTTCCATGTTTGGCTGACGGGCCCAAGCCAAATCAGCACAAACGCTATTACCATTGTGTATTAAGGAATGACCTGACAATGTTACATGTTTTCGAAATCAATGACTTCTGAATATTTCTGTGTACGTTTGTGTTGAGTCCTAATTGCACTAACCTATAATCGCAGGGCATATAGTAATATTTGCAGATGGTACTGCATTAGTGATATCAGCGATTAACCTTGAACAAGTTCATGCATATATTAATATGCATGTCAATTTCAAACTTGGTGCAAAAAAAAAAAACAACTTATTACTAATGACTACAAAATAGTTTGTATAAACCTTGATTAATGAAAAATCGTTAATCCAAAATAATCCTATTAATTTAAGTTTTGCTGATGATACTAAATATCTGGTCACCTTCTTAGATAAAAGATTATCATGGGGGATGCTGTGGATTCGGTGTGTAAGAAATTCCATTCACAATATTATATGATTCGAAATTTAAGAAATAAGAACTCGAAACTCGAAGAACAACTGTTTTTGGCTTGAAAAAGCTTTGGCCCCCGGTATTGGTGGCGTCTGCCTATTGCAGGTTCCCTCTTATTTTATCAAGAACAAATTAAAGTTGTTGATTTTATATGGTGTAATAACGTTATTTGGTTCCTAAAGCTGGGTTCGGTCTCGGCGGCGTCTGCCCTTTGGGGCGCTCGATATTTTTAGTGTCATCAAATGTTATGGTACTTGATTCAAGTGGTTAAACGACAGTCCATCTTTGAATGTAGTGGCCTTATCTAGGCATTCCAGGGCACAGGGGCCGCAAAATCAACATTAAAGGCTTTTAATACAATTGTTTCAGCCGATACTCAGTGGAAATCCATAAGAATTATGTGAAATGTGAAAAATAATAAAACAATTATTTACACAAACTTTCCATTATATTTGTAATACACCGTAACATGTTTCGCTATCACAGTAGCTTTTTCAGACGTTAAATTCTGAATTACTGAACATTAAAGAGTAAAGGTGTTAATATATAAGTAGAAGCAAGAAAAGAAAATTTATTTTTACCATTAACTAAAGGTGAATTATTAAGGTCTACCTAATCGTTCAATAGACGTGGAATTTTTAAGTTTGTTTATCTCTAGAGTCTCAATTAGGTTTAATCTCAGGCTTTTGTTCTAATTTTATTTGATAACATTATTCTCTTCCCCAGTATCCCAGCTAAAGATACAATTACACTAGTATAAAAACTCTTAAACAACAAATCAGTTAATTGTATCAAAAAACATAAAATATTGAACCGAATTACCGAATGTTTAGATCAAAATTACTTGGAGTTTAATAACACTTTTTACACCAGCATGGAAGGCTTAATTATAAAAACCCTTTAAGCCCGTTACTCGCTGAAATATTCCTTAGAAAGCCAAATTAATAAACATCCCTTGTTGATGGCAATTACACATTTTTCTTGAATTTATTAATAACCTCCACGCAAATATAAATTTTTCAATTGAACTAGAATCTAATAATAGCATAAACTTTTTAGATCTAACAATTCAGAGAGAGAATAATAAACATCAATTTTCAGTATTCCATAAACCGTCTCATACTGACACAACCAAACAATTCTTCCTGTCACCCAATTCAACATAAATTGGCAGCCTTTCACAATATGATTCATAGGCTAGTATCTCTCCCCCTTAATAAAAAGAATTTTCAGATAGAACTTAACATGATCAAACAAATCGCACTTGATAATGGTTATTCATTAAATTTAGTCGATAAAATCCTACAAAAAAAACACCGATATGATTTATCCTAAAAGCAAAGAAAAAGCAAACAATTACAAAGTTATATCATATATAGGTCACTCGACTTCAAAAATAGGTAAAATCCTTAACAGTGTAGACATTAAAGTAGCTTACAAAACAAACAATTTTTTAAGCCAATTTATTAAATATAATAATAATAATCTTAAAAAATCAGGAGTTTATCAACTAAATTGCGGAGATTGTGACAAAACATACATAGGCCAGACTAGTAGATATTTTGGTAAAGGATTAGATGAACACTATAAATGTTTTATCAAAGGAAAAACCGAATCCAATTATGCAAAACATCTAATCGAGAATGGTCACACCCTTACCATAATAATAATTTCAAAATTCTACACACTGAGAACAAAAGCCTGAGATTAAACCTAAATGAGTCTCTAGAGATAAACTTAAAAATTCCAACCATCTATTGAACGATCAGGTAGACCTTAATAATTCACCTTTGTTAAATGTTTTCTTTTAATATTTAATTAGTTAATGGTGAAAATAAATTTTCTTTTCTTGCTTCTGCTTATATATTAACACCTTTACTCTTTAATGTTCCGTAATTCAGAATATAACGTCTGAAGAAGCTACTGTGATAGCGAAACATGTTACGGTGTATTACAAATATAGTGGAAAGTTTGTGTAAATAATTGTTTTATAATTTTTCACATTTCACATAATAATTAAAGGCTTTTATTCGACTCGCCCGATAGAATGACCAACTAGGCAGATGGTTAGTAGACATTCGGGTTGCCCTCTTAGTCTATTATCCATTTAGCCTACAACAGGGGTGCTCAAACGGTCGATCGCGAGTGCTTTTTGAGTCGGTCTCGAGAAAAAAAATTCCGATATAGAACTATTCACAGATTTTGTTTTAGGTAACTAAAACAAAATGTAATGAATAAACTACTAAAATTTATTCGATCCACAATTAGGCCAGAATAACCCCCTCATCACTTTCTTTTATCGTAATAACCCCCTGCTAGCGGCAAAAGACGGCTTTATCAAAGGAACGCGCGGTACTTGTTAAAGAAAAGCCGCGTTTTTGATTCCTGCCGATTTTTTTAGAAACATCGGGCGGCGTGTTTGACGGGACCATTCGAGACTTCGTTCGCGCGATATAAATGTTGCGCCTGCAGGAATAGGAGTCAGTCTGAGTTGTAACTTGAAGGCGATACCTCGATACAAAGTCCAAAATGAGTGCAGCGAAGAAAAGTAAAACTTATCATTTTAATAACGATTGGGAGGAAGAATTTTTCTTTTGTATGGTAAAGGATAAGTGCATTTGTCTCATTTGCCGTGCGTCAGTTGCAATACCTAAGCGTGGGAACTTAGAGAGGCATCATAAAACGGCTCATAAAAAACTATGAAAATGATTTTCCATCACAGAGTGAATTAAGAAAACGAAAAGTACGTGATTTGATAACTTGTTTGAAAAAAAAGAACAAACCATGTTCACAAGACCAGCCAAACAATCAAAAGCTGCAACAATCGCGTCATTTAAAATAACTCATATATTGGCGAAACACAAGAAACCATTTGATGATGGATTGGTTGTGAAGGAAGCATTTATTGAAGCGGGTGAGACTTTATTTGGAGATTTTAAAAATAAAACAGAGATTATGTATGCTATTAGAGAACTTCAGTTATCTCGAAAAGTACGTGATTTGATAACTTGTTTGAAAAAAGAACAAACCATGTTCACAAGACCAGCCAAACAATCAAAAGCTGCAACAATCGCGTCATTTAAAATAACTCATATATTGGCGAAACACAAGAAACCATTTGATGATGGATTGGTTGTGAAGGAAGCATTTATTGAAGCGGGTGAGACTTTATTTGGAGATTTTAAAAATAAAACAGAGATTATGTATGCTATTAGAGAACTTCAGTTATCTCGTCCGACTGTCACAAGGCGTGTTGAAGTCATGAGTCAGGACATGGCAGATAAACTAAAACATGATATCATGGAATGTACATACTTCTCTTTACAGTTCGACGAATCCACCGATATGACAGACACTGCCCAGCTGTGTATTTTTATTTGAATGGTATTCAATGACATGTCGGCTAAGGAGGAGTTTTTGACAATGATTCCTCTGAAAGGAAAGACCCGTGGCGAAGATATATATGACGTTTTCTTCAATTTTGTAACAAACTACAAGCTACCAATATATAAACTAGTGTGCATTACAACCGATGGAGCACCAGCAATGACTGGAAACAAAAACGGTTTTGTGGCATTGTGTCGAGCTAATGATGATTTCCCTTCATTTTTCTCCTTCCATTGCATTATACATCAACAAGTTTTGTGTTCAAAAGTTCTAAACATGGAGGAGATTATGGGCATTGCAATAAAAATTGTGAATTCTATCCGTGCACGTAGCTTGCAACGACGGCTCTTTAAATTGCAGTTGGAAGATAGTGAGTTAGCTGAACACACTGATTTAGTTCTTCACACGGACGTCAGGTGGTTGAGTCGCGGAAAATTCCTAGAAAGATTTCAAGAATTATTGCCCGAAATAACAGCTTTTCTGGACGAAAGAGGTGATGACACTCAGATGCTGAAAAACGGAAAATGGCTGACTGATTTGGCATTTTTGACAGACATCACAATGCATTTAAACACCATTAATTTGGAGCTTCAAGGTAAAGGAAAAACTATTATTGAGATGATTAGCGCAATAAACGCATTCAAAAGTAAATTGCAACTTATTATAGATCAACTGAAAAGAAAGGATCTGAAAAATTTTCCGTCTTTGAAAGCAAGGATTCCTCAGTTGAATTATGATATTTATGAGGCAGAATTATCAAATATTTTGGGCCAATTCAGCATCTGATACAAAATTCTGGTGTTTTATATCTGAAGATAAATATCCGAATCTAAGGCAAATCGCCCTTCAACTGACGGCAATGTTTGGGTCAACTTACTTGTGCGAGTCTGCATTTTCTGAAATGAAGATAATTAAGTCAAAATATCGCAATCGACTAACTGACGAACATATGTCATCATGCTTGCGATTAGCACTCGGTAATTACGTACCATCTTATGAAAAGTATGCTGAGGACGTGCAGTGCCACGCTTCAACATCCAAAGTCACTCTTTAGTTAAGTTTAGACACTAGAACTCGTTTGTTTTGTAAGAACCAATAAACTCGCAATTTTGAATAATTATGAGTTTTTTTCATTGACATTTTAGAGCAGACCTACACTTACCTTGACTAAAAAATGCATATTGTGCGGAAAACTAATATCTATGCCACGATACACCCTACCTAGACGACAATCCTGCATCACACTTACTTGCAGCCTCTCAGAGTCGATCGATCGTAGTCTAGCAATATTGAGGTAGATCGCCAGCAGTTCAAGTTTAAGCACCCCTGGCCTACAATATGGTGTTGTGGGGAAAGAGCTCCTATACAAATAAAATTTTTATGAGGAATTAATGTCATGATCTTCTTAATGTTGATCTACGTAATTTTAAATTTCGTAAATCAAAACAACGAAACTGTTCACATCCAATTAGATCCGCCATTTCGAATTAATAACTATTTAGTTATTAGCACCCTTGAATAACCTAAGAGATTATTCTGATGTGCGAACCAATATGGTAAAATTAGAGCTATCATATTGATCCGTTATTTTGAATTTCATATTTCTCGCAAAAAAATTGTAATTACCTACCAAGACAACCCTAACGTTTTTAAGACCATGGAATTTATTTAGACTAAGATTTTAGTATTACTGTTGCCATATTGCATTAGCGGTTTGGAATTTCAAAATTCGAAGAACATATTTATATTTAATCACTTTAAAAAGCAGATCATTTCAAGTTGCTTGTGTTGATTCTAATACTTAATTGACGATAATATAAAATCGTACCAAAATTTTCCATATCGAAGCTGTCATCCCAATTTTTAAATTATATTTTAAGGAATTTTGCAAGCGTTTCGCTTTTCGGCAGGAACTTACGTCACAGAAAATGCCAAAGCAAACTGGTTTTCTTCGATTTGATTGAGATTTTTTTTTTAAATTGGGTTCACCGACATACGTAGTCACTGTTTGACCTGGTAATGTGTGTAATGTTGAAGATTCATTCGTTCTTACATTAGACTATAAATTACAGCTATAAACTCGTTTAAGAACCTGCATAATGAGTGCTTTGAATAGCATATATTTCTCGATCGTTAATTAAAATTTATATTTTTTACTAACGTAATAAAAAAATCTTTCATTTACTAGGGGAAAGCCAATAAAGCACGTAGGTCAGCTAAAGCTAGAAACAGTAATGAAAATAATATTTTCAACTAATTAATTTTACCCAAAAAAAAAACACGTTATCGTCTTAATTAATGTACCAAGAAGTGACCACCACACACAAGTTATAAAAAATAAAATTTCCAGACCAGAAATGGGTACGTTAAGCGGCTTAGCCTCCATCTGATTTTTCCCGTGAAATTTAAGCAAAGATCAACATGAAAGGACACATACAGGATCGTCCGCACGCATTAATTAATGGTCAAATGTGAAGAAACTCTTTACCTGGATATACTCGTATATACAGTTTTGTCTGTTGCTAATTTTCGGGAATATACATTTTCGTCCGATTTACCTGGTTTAAAGTATACCTAAATAATAAAATAGGAGTACATACGAAAAGTTTATTAGAACAAATATAATTGCATATAATTAATATTCTCCAAAACTATAATAATGTGAATTTAATATTACATATTGCAGCATAGAAATGCTACATGAAAATATTACTATATTCGACACAGAATTATTTATTATCAAAGAGTCTTCTTCTCTGTTCGTGACAATCGAAGTATCCAGAGCATGATGTAAATCAGCACAAGACTTGGGCAGTGTAGGAAACTTTTTTCTTCCCACATCATAAATACTTCTTTTCACGGAACGTAAATCTTTCACTGTTAAGCAGTCTGTCTGATTGTCTTTCAAAAATAGACTAAACAATTCTTTTCGATTAAAGTCCAATGTCTTCTGACGCTTTGCGTTTTGCCGAAACTGCAACGAACTGTTTTTGTAAGTCAGATGCACTTAATTCGGCATGACAATGTGTCAGGTTACACTTTGATATCACATACTCTTCGCCAACAGTATATAAAGCAGCCTTACATCTTGGAACTCTGCATCTCCACTTAACAATTTATCCGCGAAATTAAATTTATAATTATTTACAATTAAAAATTTTTTGCCTCATTTAGACACACTTGTTTGTACGTTTATACTTTCCATATCCATTATTTATTCAATCATGCCATAAATTGAACTGAAATGAAACAAAACTCAAGGAATAATGAGTTATGGTTAAACCACCCCTCTATCCCTCAATAGTTCATAATCATGCTTATTGCATGGATTTTTTCAAATTACGGTCAAGATCATCCGTCAGTTTACCTGCGTTACCCTCGGACGAAAATGAGTGTCTTAATTTATGCAAAAAGGGATTACGGACGAAACTGTAATTTCCGACAGGAAAGACTTAACAGCTTAATAGTATTAAAATCTAGAAACTACGGGAAACCCTTTTTTTGATTTCAGGAGTTTTTAATCATATTCTGATTATCCTTGAAAAATAATGTTACAATTTCCCACTATAAATACCAACCTTTCCTTCTTTATTTGAGAAGTTGAACAGTGCGCAAAAAATGTTCCTTTTATCGTAAAAATTTGACAAATAAAATTGGGATGGTAAGCAACATTTTTCAAACAAATTTTTTAGAAAAATTGTTTAAATCTAACATCCCTACACTTTCCCCCATGCATACAAATGTCGGAACTGTTTCAAACGTCAAGTAAACGGCTTAAATATTCAGGCTACTGTCCCAATAAAATTTTAAAATGACTACGTCTTGGTTTAGATATGAGAAAAATCTTAAAATATTGAAGGAATGTAATAGTGCCCAATATTTATCACCACTACACCAAAGACTTTATTTTTGGCGTTTCATTAACCATGTTAGCATCATCAGGAGCGATGAGTTAATCATCGCTCACATCGTTTTCGAGACACACGTCGAGTGCAAAAATAAATTATTTGCCGTAGTGGTGATAACTGTTGTTGTCATTGTGCTAAAGTTGTCAAAGTTTCAACGAAGGAATATAATATGCCAACACCTAATGCACAACCATTCAGTAGGACATTTTTTGGATCTTCTGTGGATACCAAGAATTTCATTGTTACTAAATGTCAAGTGAACCCACAAATTTAACGTCCATTCGCATTCTCAAACTTAACATTACATGAACTAACTTGTCTGAAATATTTAATGTACAATTTACAGTCTTCAAAGGAAAATATAAAACCTTAATATGGTATAAGTATACTCCGAAACATATGAAAATTGAAAAACAGTGAAAAACTGTTTAAGATAAAAATACCAAAATTTTCTGCACTTAAATTTAAAATATTTGTCCCAAGAGACGGTATAACACCGTGTGCTTACAAAAACTTTTTTGGCAAAGTTGCTTTATTTTTAACTCCAAATTATCCAAATTCTAGATTTATTTAAACGAAGAAGGTATTCTTTTATTTCTGTAGGAAGCACGGTGTCCCAATAAATTCGGTTTAATAACATGCGATTGACTAACGGTATTTTTCTACAGTGAGTTCTTGTAGCTCTATTTTAAAATATTTTAGAGTTATGTATATATTTATATTTTAGGTAATTCAAATGTTAAATATCTACAATATTTTAAAATGTATGCATTTTTTGTATCTTTTTGACTCGAATATCAGTGTACTATATTTGTAGTTTCTGTAAACCATGACAATTAGAAGTCACGAAAAATCATCTTAACGTTGATCTGCGTCATTTTTAGATTTCGTAAACCAAAACAACGGGACTGTTGCCCTCACATCAGATCTACCATTTTGAATTTTTAACTATTTAGTTATTAGCAACCTTGAATATATGAAGAAATTGTTTTTGCTGGGTGGACGAATATAGTAAAATTCTGCCATATTGATCAATCATTTCATATACGCAAAGTCATTTTTAAGCCATTTGTGTTCATTCTAATACTTAAATTGACGATAATATTAAATCGTACGAAAATGTTCCATATCGAAGCTGCCATACCAATTTTCAAATTATATTTTTGGGAATTTTGCAAGCATTTCGCTTTTCGGCAGGAACTTACGCCCCAGAGAATGCCAAAGCAAACTGGTTTTCTTCGATTTGAATCCGAACTTTTTTAAAAAAGTGGTTTCTCCAACAGACTTACTCACTATTTAACCTGCTAATGTGTGTAGTGTTGAAAATTCATCCGTTCTTAGGTTAGACTATAAATTACAGCTATAAACTCGTTTAAAAACCTGCATAATGAGTGCGTTGGATAGCATATATTTCGCGATAGTTAATTGTTCAAATTTATATTTTTTACTAACTTAATAAAAAAAATAATCTTTCGTTTCCTAGGGGAAAGCCAATAAAACGCCTAGGTCAGCTAAAGCTAGAAACAGCAATGACAATAATATTTTTAAATAATTTTTTTCACAATTTTTTTTCAACAAATATTTTACCAAAAAAAAACATGTTATTGCCATAATTATAGTACCAAGAAGTGGAAGGTGACCACCATACACAAGTTATAAAAAATTAAATTTCCAGATCAGAAATGGGTACGTTAAGATCCATAGATAGTGATTTAGTCATCATTCTATTTTTTTTTTTGCCATGAAATTTAAATAGGAAAATTGAAAAACAGTGCCAAAACTGTTTAAAATAAAAAAAAAATATATATTCTGCATTTAAATTTAAAATTATTCTCTCAAAAGACGGTATAATACCGTGTGCTTATAGTTTTTTTTTTTTTTGCAAAGTTACTTTATTTTTAATCTCCAAATTTTAAATTTATTTAAACGAAACAGGTATTATTTTATTTCGGTCGGAAGCACAGTGTCCAAATAAATTCGATTTAATAATATGCGATTAACCTACAGCATTTTTCCCCAGAGAGTTCTTGTAGCTCTATTTTAAAATATTTTAGAGTGGTGTTTAATAGATTTTTTTATACCAGATGTAAATTGTACCTAATCTAGAATTATAGAAAACTAATTATGAAGTACTTTAGGAAATGTGAGAAGAAAGCCTTATTTCAAATAAAAAATATTTTACAGCATACTAATCTTATGAAACACTACAAATTTCAACCTTAAACGGTTTGGAATTCCTCGTTTGGGAGCCTCTAGAAACCTAGGAAATATTTTTTAAATTATTTTTATACGAACTTTTCATCTTATTTTCGGATATACAGTAATACCCCGCTTTACGCGAGGGATACGTTCCGAAAAAAAAATCGCGTTAACTGAAATTCGCGTATATCGAGGTTTATGATTAAACATAGTCAAAATTTAATACAAAAAAATACAAATCATTTTAATCAATCACTTTAATTCTAAGAACACTTTATGCAATACATACTCTTATTTTTTACGGAAAAATACATCTATTGTCTTTTGGGTAACGTTTTTTGTTTACGTTCTTGTAAAATACGTTCATAACACCCAACACTGTTTTTAATTGTTTGACACACGGTCAAGACACGGTCATCATTATTGTCTATACTCTGCAATATGTCCAAACCTGAATAAATTTTTGAAAGTGCATTTTGTATTTCCCCTGAAGATAAAACTTTCTCTTCTACTTGTTCTTCCTCATCGTAGATAGGATTATTCTGTAACTCGATCAGATCTTCATTGCTAATAGGATCGTCGTGCGTTGCTACAAGTTCTACGAGATCTTCTACCGTGACATCTTCAAGTTCAGACCCCTCAATCATATTGCAGCAATGTCTTCAAGCACTTGTCTCTGCATCTGGACAATTCTTCTAGGTGCTTCCACTACATCTGGCCAAAGATTACGCCACACCCCATTCATACAACTCATTTTAACTTCCTTCCAAGCCTCTTCTATGTTGTGAATAGACTTCATAATGTTGTATGACTTCCACCACTCTCGCATAGACTGTCTTCCTTCCCCGTCAGTTTCATGAATTAGTTGGCTAAAAGTGCGGCGATGGTAATAAGCTTTGAAGTTTGCTATTGCTCCCTGGTCCATAGGTTGTAATATTGACGTAGTGTTTGGTGGAAGGAACTTTACGTACACTTTTAAGTCTCTGGGCGTATCAAGTGAGGTTGGATGTCCTGGGGCATTGTCTAAGAGTAATATAACTTTAGGTTCAAGCCCATTTCTGTCACAGTATGATTTGACTGATGGGCAAAAACTATTAGAATACCATTCTTGAAAAATTTCCCGTGTAACCCACGCCTTTCTGTTTGATCGCCACACAACTGGTAGACTTGTCTTGTCTGTGCCTCGCATTGCACGGGGTGTTTCTGAATGGTACACTAGTAAAGGTTTCAGTTTGAAATCACCAGTGGCATTACCACCCAGCAGAAGTGTTAGTCGATCTTTCGCAGCTTTGAAACCACTGGCTTGACGTTCTTCCTTAGAAATGAATGTTCGAGATGGCATTTTTTTTCCAGTAAAGTGCGGTCTCATCAACATTGAAGATGAGACAAGCAGGAATTTTCTCTCGTCTAACGAAGTCTTGAAACTTGTCTGGAAACTCAGCTGCAGCTTGAATGTCCGCGCTGGCCGCCTCGCCTGTTATGTGGATATTGTGAAGATTAGAACGCTGCTTGAACCGATGGAACCAGCCTCTGCTGGCAGCAAAAGTCGGAGTGGCACTCCCTTCTCCTTCTTTTGTTTTCAGCATCTCATACAAAGATTTTGCTTTTGTGCATATGAGCTCTTGACTTAGTGGTGTGTTCTTCTTATTCAAATCTTCGATCCAGACTGACAGTAATTTCTCCATTCTTTCTAAGATAGATGATCTCGAACGAGAAAGTTTTGTTGCACTTATAGGTGTTGAACCTTCGCTGGAGATTTTAATTTTTTCCGATTTTTATAAATCGTTCTCACAGTCGATTCTGAGAGTCCAAAATCTCTCCCAACAATTGTTGCTTTGCCTCCATTTTCCATTCTTCTTAACACTTTCATCTTCAATTCCAAAGTGACGCTTTTACGCTCTTTGTTCTTTACAGGCGGCATTTTTAACGTAGGGTTAAATTATGTATGTATGTATCTCCAATAAATATTAAAACAAAACTGCCAGCCGACCGAACTAACATTACGGAACAAATGAACACACGAAACGAACGAGGAAATCCCCATAGAACAAAGTCGAAGGACAGGGAATTCCCAATTCTTCAAAGAGAATATTCAGAGAAAGCGGGGATCCCCCCGCGACCATAGAGAAGTTAATGACTACATGAGCGCGAAATTTGAAATTCGCGTTATAGTGAAACCGCGCGTAACGGGGGTCGCGCTAAGCGGGGTATTACTGTACAATACATATAATATAACTCAATGTTTTCGA
>CM032455.1:46141553-46322944 GCA_019049505.1 Pachyrhynchus sulphureomaculatus | reverse complement strand
TACATCTCCCCGCGCCTACGCCGCCCGTTTCGCTGCGTGCTCGCCGATCCCTCTTTGGTGGCACTACACATGCCCAAATAGTGAAGGGCTTGTGGTATCGGCTATTTATAGTCGCTGTGCCATCCTTTTTGTCGTATTTCAAGCAAATTTAATTTCTGTCACTTTATGAATTTGTAGATATGGCAAATAAACTGAATTTGAATTTGAATGCCGTTTTGGCCTGTGTATTCTACTGTTGATTTTCTGTGTCTGGTTGTCTTTACTATTGATCTATGTTCCCAGATATTGGTATTTAGAAACTTTTTCTCTCGGAGTTGACTCTATGTTGATATTTATACGGACCGAAGGAGTTTTACTTACTATCATGTATTTTATCTTTTTAAAACTCATTTGCATTCTATTCTTAAGATTTTTTTTGTTGCCAGTTTCTGCTCTGGTGTGAAGAGTTTAGCGATTTATCTTGCAGGAACTTTATCTAAATCTTCTCGCATAATCTTGATATAACCTGTAAATTTCCTACAATCCTAAAATAAACATACTTTTATATTATGTAAATTTATATTATCAAATATCTTTTGTTTTAGATCGATCTCGAAAATACACGCGCCGTAGTAGCAAAACTAAAGTCGGAACTTAGCGCCAAGACGCTCAGCTCACCAGAAATAAACTTAGAACTAGAAAAAGCCCTCGAAGAACTAAAAGACACTAAAGAAATCAACACGTCGCTCCAATTACAACTCGACACCGTAAATAAAACTCACCAGCTGCTCAAAAGTTCCTATGAAGACCTACTTTCCTCTAACAAAAATCTAGAATGGAAAGTTGTAGAACTCGACTCAGCGCTGAGCAAATATAAAACTGAGTTGCTGAATATCCAGCAAGCTAAAACCAAACTTCTTGAAAACGAAATTAACTTGAATAAGCTTTTGGAGATTGAAAAGTTACAGGCTAAGAGTTTGAAATTACAAAACGAGAAAGATTCTCGATGTATTCAGGATTTGAATCGACAAATCAAGGAGATGGAGAGGATCATTGCCAGGAAGCATCCGGACTCTGTTTCGGCATTAATAGGTTGGTATCGAACATTGCTGAATGTAATAAGAATTTCGTATTAACAAGCAAAGTTTCGTTCCACTGATTCATATTCTAAAACACCTAGTTTTCTTTATGATAATTTTTTAACAATAAATAGCTAACATGTCGACCAATAGTAACGTACGCAGTGAAACCTGTACGTGAATTATCACGATCCTGTAATGTCTTTTGAAATCTATTTTTATTCTGAACTAACGCTAGATGAACACACTTTTCATTAGATTCGTAAATTAAACACAAGAATACAGGGGCCGCCTTTTAAGTTTTTACAAACGACCACTAGATGCCGCTATTGAGATGTGACATTGCTATTTTTGTAAAATTTGACATTTGTTATTGTTAAAACAGTGGCAGCTCAGAAATTGATCGAGTAGTTCGTTTACAGTGAGCGGGTAAAAAAAAACATTTCATGTGAACGTTTTCATTGGACGATTTTTTTTACGATTTTAGTAAAGGCCTAACTCAACAACAATGCCTCGAATCGCTTCGTTCAATTTTTGGTAATGAATCACGATCAGAGAAGACTGTTTACAATTGGGTTGCAGAATTTCTTCATGGTCGTGCTTCCGTCAGCGATGAATTTCGTAAAGGTCGACCAAACCGGTTGTTGGTCCAACAAATATCGATGCTGTGCGCAAGATGATTGAAGAGGATCGGCATGTGACTTACCGTGAGATAGAAGCATCCTTAGGCATATCGAAGACTGCAGTACTTTCGAATTTGCATGACTATTTAGCTGTGAAAAAGATCGGTTCCCGATAAATTCGGCATAGTTTGACCAAAACTCAAAAACAGCTCGTGTCAATTCGTGTAAGAAAATGCTCAAAAAATTCGACCACGGACATGCAAAATACGTATACAACATCGTAACATGAGACGAAACTTGGATATATTCTTACGAGCCGAAAACCAAGCAACAATCAACTGTTTGGGTATTTCAAGGTGAACAGAATCCAACAAAAGTGGTTCGTTCGCGAAGCACTTCCAAGAAAAAGATCGCTGTTTCATTGGTTATACTGGACATGTTGCAACCAGTGCTTTAGAGGATCGAAGAACAGTTAACGCTGAATAGTACACAACAATCTGTTTACCAGAAGCCATCGATGAAATCAGAAAAAGCAACCGAAAACGCAACATCATTCGTCATCATGACAATGCCAGCACGTCGTTGATTATTTAACAGACGAATTAATGTCCCATTGCCCGTATTCCCCTGATTTTTCGCCTAACGACTTCTTTTTGCTCCACAAAGCTGTTGAATGCTTCCCAAACCATGTTTTTGAGATACCAACTTCAGAGTGGAAAAAACATTTCGAGAATTGGTTCGAGCACATGCAAAAGTATATAAATCTTAAAGGCGAATATTTTGAGAAACACTAAAATGATTGGTGCTAAATTTTTTTTTTCCATATTTTTCTAAAGACTTAGAAGGTAGCCCTAGTATTCCTTCTTCGCAACTTGAGATAGGTTTACATTAAACTCAGGTTGTAGACCAAGGGGTAATAAGAGGAGAAGGAATGAAACGAAAATAACTAAATGGTACTCACCAACCACACTTACTCGTCACAGGGTTCTACATCCACTATTCCAGAAAATTCCAGAAAAAATACATCGTCGTCAGATTGCGTACTGCATACACAACTGCTTAAAATTTGTAATTTTAATATATTTTTAAATATCTTTGAGGGATGCTTGATAAAGTGACTAAAGAGCTATCTGACAGACAATGCTCAGTTAGTGCGATTAAAGGGAGCAGTTTTCGACGAATTTACCGTTGCTTCGACGGAGCTCCAGGGAAGATACCTGAGTTTGTTTTTATTATAAATATTCATTAATGATCTTGAAACTAAAATATTAATTTCTCACATTTTGCTGGTGAAAATAAAATTTTAAATATTTAGTTCTATCTCTAGACACCAAGAAGCTAGACACCAAAAAAGCTTCTGGCGCTGACGGAATACCTACCATAGTTCTCCAAAACTGTGCGAAGGAACTAACACCAGTTTTCTGTAGGCTTTTCAACCCATCCTACAGAAAGGGAATATTTCCTTCCTGTTGGAAATATGCCACAGTTCAGCCGATACCTAAAAAAGGCAAGAAGGCCTTGCTAAATAACTACCGGCCAGTCGCGCTGCTTTCAATAATATCGAAAGTCATGGAAAAGGCTATCAATCAGCATCTTCTAAAATATCTTGAAGGATTCAACATTATTAGCGATCACCAATATGGCTTTCATAAACATAGATCAACAGGATATCTTCTGACTTATGTAACACATGTTTGGAACAACGCAATTGAACACTTTGAAGAATCTCGAGCGGTTGCTCTTGACATATCCAAGTCCAATGTCTGAAAAGTTTTGTTTGTAGCTCTCATGCTTCCTCAGAGAGTGGCAGTCGACGGATTTCTTTCTAACACCTTCACTATCAACGCCGGTGGGCCCCAGGGCGCCATACTGTCTCCTACTTTCTTTCTCATTTACATTAACGTTCTGCTGAAAAAGACCGGGAATCCAATCTACAGCTTTGCAGATGACAGTACGCTTATCTCTTCATTCGCTTTGAACGCTCGGACATCGGCTACTCAGACGAATATCCGCAGACAGCAGGAAGTCATTCAACTTAACAAAGACCTGGAAGAAATTCTATCTTGTGGTGACAGCAACCAAGTGGAATTGAACGCTACAAAAACCCAGGCGGCAGTTTTTTCTAAAAAAGTTATCTTTGCTGAACCTGACATAATTATGCCGGGGCACTCCATTCCTCTAACATCGTCACTTAATTTGTTGAGCGTTAATTTGGGAGCAAATATGTCCTGGCATGAACATGTTGCAAGCATAGCAAGGAGAGCTTCTCAAAAGTTGGGAATATTATTTCAAACCAGGAAGCTTTACACTCCACGACAACTGTTAATTATTTACAAAGCTCAAATTCGGCCAACTGTCGAATACTGCTCCCCATGTTTGGGGCTCCGCTCCTAAACATACACTGTATTTGTTAGATTCTATTCAAAGAAGAGCTGTTCGTCTAATTGGAGACCCGAAACTGACCTGCAGCCTTGATTCGCTGGAACATCGAAGAACGGTTGGCGACTTCAGCCTATTCTACAAGTATTTTCATGGAAAGTGTTCGAAGGATGTGGCCCGCTTAATTCCTCCCAAAGCGGCGCATGTTAGAAATACACGTCGCGCTAGTACTTTACATCCGTATGAGGTTCAGCTTGTTACTCCTCGTTCAACGCTTTTCAAGCAGTCTTTTATATGGAGAACATCATCCCTTTGGAATAGTTTGCCCAGGACTGTGTTTCCCACCGAGTACAATTTACAGCGATTCAAGAATAACGTAAATCGCTTTATCCGCACACATGTCGCTCCTGTAGCGCTTTAGGGACTTCCCTGCATCACGTGTGCTAGACCCATAAAAAGAATCTCATATCACCTTAATATTAATATTAGTAAATGTTAACTAATGTTATTGTATAAAGGCAATAATAAAATACGTGGTACGATCCAAAGTATCCTAACTAGCGCTGGAAAATCTGAATTAGCTAATTTTAGGTTTCGTGACTCCCGTCACATTCAAAGTAGTCCCCGTGCACCAGTCCATTTTTTTCACTAGCCGGACACGGTTTTGGAAGGTCGATGCTGTCGCTGCCTGCAGCGATTTCCGCGATTCAGGTTGTATCTTATCTACCAGCTGGAGACAGTGGCTCTTTAACTTTATCTTCATATAGAAGAACAGCCGGACGTCAAAGGGTTCCAAATCAAGCGAATAAAGGGGGTGGTGATGACGCCAAAAATTGTTTCGTACAGAACAAACTGTGAGCTGGTGCAATCTTGTGATGCAGGAGGAAATCTTTCTCGCTCCTTGGCCGTTTTCTAACCAATATAAAATGTCAGAGATGCTGATAATTGTCCGACGACGCTCTTCACATATGATCTGTTGAACTTTAGGGATGATTTTTCAGCCATGCTTGCAGTCGAAGGTCATTCGGAACGCTTATCGTCTTCCACCAGAAAATTTGCATACGGCTCAGGACTTTGTCCCCAAATTCTTCCCGAATTATTTTATACGTTTCAGTAGCACTTTTCTCGAGTTTAAATCCAAATTTCACGACACGCGCTGGACTTGTTTCGTATCCATTGTAAAATCGCAGAAAGACACAATTACACCTTTACAAAATCGTGTATACAGAGCAAGCTAGCAAGTTGAAACTTATCACGCAGCATTGTTAGGAATGTACCTATCGCCCCCTATTGTCGCGGGGCGATACTGTTTCGCCATTTTTGTCTATAAAGGGTTGGTGCAGAAATTTTTGTATCGCACCACGTAAACTTTTCATATCATTTAAATGATTAAATTCTTCCTTCGATGGATAGAGTCAAAGATTTGGCTATAGTATTACAGCCCAAAATAGACATTATTTATAAATCACTAAATGAATATGAATTGGCAGAAAATGTGTCAGATCTATAATAGAATACTCCTTTCTTGGGAGTTCTTCAGCCTATGTGGAACATATTGCCTCACTAGACTAAGCAACGTTAACCTTAAGATCTAGGATGAGCTTATCTAAATTTGCAGTACAGGAATCTAACTCTTTGATTCAAATTATATATTTTTGTTTCATTGAGGAATACTGGAGGTCGCATATATCTTCGCACTACCTTTTCATACCTGTACTGGCATTGTCCTATTGCGAAACTTCTTTCTGATGTCTTATCGTGCATTATCTGCCATGATAGTTGTGTTTCGGACATTTTGTATTATTTTATTTCTAACACTTAAATTAAGTATAGTATGTAGGCTAATTACTTCATTGTGAACCTTATGTTAAAAAAATATTTACGTTTTGGTTGTTTCTTAAAAAAATCGATCATTCTTTAGTTAATTCCATCGTTATCAAAGAGCCTGTAAATTAATATATTATTGTATTTCTTCCAGTTGCTGCGAAGCAAGACGCTGCCGAAACAAATCTTACAGCAAGAAAACTTCTAGAAGACCGCATCAAAATACTAGAACAAGAAGTGGCGAATAGAGATGCCCAATCGTCCAAGGTATTCTTAGAAATCCAAGAAAAATTCAATCAAATGAAAAATAAATATGAAAGCCACATAGAAGATCTAGAATTACATGTAAGCGATTTGAAGGGTCAACTGAAACGGAAAATTGATACGTTTGACGTTTATACGCAGACGTTTTTTGATGAGAAAATTCCACAAAAGGAAACCTTTACTATAGGCGTTCAAACGGAA
This sequence comes from Pachyrhynchus sulphureomaculatus, assembly GCA_019049505.1. Lineage (NCBI taxonomy): Eukaryota > Metazoa > Arthropoda > Insecta > Coleoptera > Curculionidae > Pachyrhynchus > Pachyrhynchus sulphureomaculatus. Next base: position 46,316,595 of record CM032455.1, on the reverse strand, counting down.
GGTGCGGTCCCAAAGCAAAAAACAATTCATAGCGCTCCTCATGTTAGGAAGGTCAATTTGGAAAGAGATAATCATAAAGAGGATGCGCATCTCCTTGCAACTATTAGGGGGCTGCAGGCGGATTTAGCCAATAAAGAGAAGGTGATTCTTAAGCTTAACAAGGAAATTGAGGAGGCTCGGAAGACCAATAGAAGGCTGCAGAAGGAAAGGTAATTAATTCGCTTTACACTATTACATTATTTTTTATTTTATATATACAAGGTATCCCATAGAAAGGACCTTATTATTAAACTACAGGTACAGTCCTCGAAAATTTTTTAAAAATCACGTGAACCGTTACGTTTCGGGCACTCGTTTATGCGAGCAGGTCACTACTGGGCACGTGGTTTCCATGATCACTGTCATTTGTTGCCGAAAATACTTTCTTTTAATTGTTCCAGGGAGCGAGAATTGTTACTATAACGTTTAGTTATGAAATATCCTTACAAAAAAATCCGGCGGTATCTAATCAGAGCTATGTGGAAGTTATATCATAGTTTTTTGGAAATCAATTTATTCGCAAAAATTTCTGGAATAAGTACTAACAATCGGCATTTGTAAAGTGAGAGTAAAGATTGTAAAGTTGGTGTGAAGATGTTTTTAATTATCTACACGTCAGTCCGAATTAACAGTCGTATATAATTTTGGATTTTTTTGGTTCCAATGACGATATTTGGGTTCGACAAATGTAGAAGCGCGTTCATATATCTGATTAACAAATTTCAGCCCATGAGTACTATCAATTGGCTTTAATTCTTGCTCCAGCTGTATCTTGTTTCGTAAATCTTTACGAAGAATGCATTGTAAAAAACTCCATTGTGACAATTGATCGTTTGTTTTTATAATTCTGGCTAACGTTTACTCGGGATACTTGGTATTTTTAATCGCCTTGTCCGAGATATACCTAAAGTAGAGCCAGTTTTTTGAAATTTCTGCCCCATTTTTTAATTAATTAAAACCTTGCGCTATGTAAATGATATTCGCCCAATTATTGTTTTCGTAAAACGCTCACACACAAAAATGCACTTTTCGCTCGGATAAAATGCTCACCTTACCCCTCCCAACCGTTGCATTTTTGCAGTAAGCCAAACAAATTTAAACTTATTTGTGGAACACTCTCCATTATAATCTGAACTGTATTATTAAAAAAACTTAATTCACAAAATATGTTAGAAACCATGTTTTACGCCCAAACCCTTAATTTTCTGCACTTTCAGAGTTCTTTTTTTTAGCTTATAACTTTGTAATTTGGTAAGTTGAAATATCTTTTCGATGATTTTTTTGTCCTTAATCGGTAATGCTTGTATGTTAGGCCCAAAAGCCTGTGGATGTCTATTCATTGATGATAGTAAAAAATTCACTTTGAAATGGGCCAAAAGTCGAGCTATCGTTATTCGAGTCAAAAGAGAGAAAAATAATTCCAGGGAATTAAAGAACATATTAGGCTGCTGTGAACTGTAGTGGCGAATATTTTTATGGAAGATTTTAAAGAATGTTCCTTGAGCTCAGCTTGTCTAAAACCGCATGTGCAGTTTTGAATCATTCCAATCAACAACATTCAAATATAAAATATACGATGGAAACTGAACCACATTGCAACCTTCCTTTTCTAGATGTATTGGTACAAAGGAAAAGTAACTGCATCTTGTGAGAGAAAGCCACTTCATACCAACAGATATCTGAATCCTAATTCTCATCATCATCCTTCTCAAAAATTATCTGTTATCAACTTTCTACTAAATATAGATTGTGTTGAAAATTCTATCTCATTACAAACAGATAAACTGCCCAGTGCTTTAAAAAGCAATAAATCTTGACGATATCAAACGTTCGTTTAACCGCTTTAAACATCCGGCTCCCAGATAGAGATTCACCAGTAAATAATACAATATTACCTTAAATACACAATACTACGAATAAAATAACCAAATTACTTAAAAGACCCAACAGTCCCACAATCTTCAACACTTCTAAGAAAATTGGAAAAAGCCGGAGATCACCAAAAGACATAATTCGTTTACAAAAAAACTACCAAGTTCCCTCTTTGGGTGACACGGTGGTATATATAGGAAAAGTTGGAAGTTTAATAGCAACAATAATTAAGAAATGTAAAAGTCGTATTAAAAAGAAACAAATTGCACTTTTCTTAATTCTGGTTCCAATTTCTATAAACAAAAGTTTAGGGAATCAATCGAAATTTATAATCACCCTGACAACTCTAATAGAGATTCAGATTACGACCTGCACCACACGTGGAAAACGATTATTACACTGAGTCACGGTTCGGTGAATTCCTGTCAGGTTAGTTTTGATTTGTGCTTGCTCGGACCCATTCCCTGTTCTAATCTGGAAGAGTAAAAATCTCTGAAGTTACTTCTCCAATCGGAGGTGAAACATCTAAAGTTCCTCCAGTTTGACACGGTCTAATCTTAAGAACTACGAACACACAAATGATGTGTGATTGTATATTAAGTCGATTGGTACAGCTTTTTTCACAATGTTGACTAATAATTTTATTGGGAAAGTTCTATTTATATCTAGGAAGATCAAGTGTAATCTTGTTATGATCGGTCTTACTGATAGTACATCAAAAAGGTGCATCAAAACAGACTTTTGAAATATTTTGTAAAGATTGACCTTGGTTCTTGTGTGAATTCTAGTTATCTTGTGTATTAGAAGGCAGATTGTATGCATTTGATTGAGAGCTAGCAAATAATAAGTTATTTTCGTTCGGACTGTTTTGATGCAATTTTGAAATACTCGCTATTCGCAAATTAAATAAGGTCGGCTACTAGGCGGTACACCTGTCTTTATTTCTCTGCCACTTAAATAAGTTTCGATCGAAATGATAATTCCATTTTCCAAAAATGTAATGATACACTTGATTGGTGTAATTGTACGTTCCTAGTTTAATTAGCTGGATAAACGTACACGGTGTGTCTAAAACATGATTTCGGCGACCACTCCAAATTTCCCGACGGTAATCGAATAGTCTAGTAATACAGAGCATGTGTGACAATTTTAGATTATTTGGCCGAGCCGTTTTGAAAAAAATGTATTTAAAAATTAAAAACAAAAAATTTCGAAATAAACATAATTTTATACATTAATAATGCTCAGGTTAGTTCAGAATTTATTTAAATCTTTATGTAATATTGCAACTGTCTATAATAGTATACGTGAAAATCATTAATTTGAGACGCAGTAGAAGTCTGTTGGTGCTCTGCAACCAAAATTATGGCAATTTCAGGATTTTTTAAAATTCCAGGTCAAAAATCTTTTTTAAAAATTTTCATAACTTTAGTTCTAGATCATCTAGAAATTTCTTTAAAAAATGATATTGAAGGGTTTAACTTTTAGTTTCATAATCTAATTGAACATGTTTTCTCATCGAGGTATAATTTTGCTAATTACGTCAAAATAATCATATGAATTAATTTTAATACATTCCCTCTTTTTTGAGATCAAGAAATAGCAGAGTATCGCATATTTTTTTTAAATTTTCGAAATTATTTGAGCGGCAGCAAAAATGAAGCTTTCCCGATGTCAGTTCCATAGTACATTTTGGACAATACCTTGCAACTATTCCTTTTCCACTCTAGATTCACTATTTAAAAAATTAATATGTGCTGGTTTTCGCGCTAAATCACACAAAGTAAATATGATTTAAATATCTTTTAAATAAATTCAATGAACATTATTAATGTAGAAAATTATGTTTATTTCGAAATTTTCCATTTTTAATTTTTAAATGCACTCTTTTCAAAACGGCTTGGCAAAAAAATTTAAAATTGTTTACCCATTACTACACTAATCGATTACCGTCGGAAAATTTGGAGTAGTCGTCGAAGTCATTTAAACCTGTTTCAGACACACCGTGCATATCATACTATGCCAGACATTGTCGAAGGCTTTGCTTACATCATTGAAAATCGCACCTATACTATATCTTTAATTTATTTTAATAAAATAATTGATGTGCCATGTAGTTTGACGGACTGTATGATGATCTGGTCTAACCCTAAACTGCCCGTCTGGCATAATATTTCTGTGGCGAATAAAGTCGTTTAATTTAAGTAATATCGTTTTTTCGATAATTTTGCAAACATTGGACCGAATGCCGATCATCCAGTTTTTAGAAAGAAACATGTTACACCGTGTAAGAAACTTAAAATCAGACGTTTAAAGTAAATCCCAAGATATAAGATCCTGCCTTTTTGCTTTTTCAGTGAGGCAATAAACGACCCTATTAGGGTTTTGTGCATAGTTGTCAGGTATTACGATAAACGTATTTTTATTTTACCTGCTTTTTATACCGCCCTCACTTGGATCTATTTTTACCTATATATTTACTACCTGGCAACCCGGTTTGGAGCCCTTTAAGAATTTGATAATATAGGCCTAACGAGCACAGGTCCCCATTATGATTCGAAAGATATTTTTTATTATTTTTATTTTTAGTTTTACTTACAACTTACAACGTAACGGTTCTATTTTAATTATGTGGCGTCCGTGGGAAAATTGCAATAATGGCTAGCGCAAGAGAAACCATTTATCACTTGACGCTAAACAAATAGCGAAAAATGTTTAGGACAGTTTGGTAAAAAGAAATTTGAAAAAACAAAGTGCTTTGCAAAAAACCAGTGAACTAACAAAAACCCCAATTTCTACGATTAAGGGTATTGTAGGAATACCATCACTCAGGAACAGAAAAAAATGAAAAGATTTTCAATTGCATCATGTAGACGATTGCGAAAAATACGTCATCTGGAGAAAAATATATTCTATGGATGAAGAGCAGTTGGTGCCGACACTAGAGACATTAAGACTGGTGCAGGACGGGACCTATATACATTGTAGCCGATCGACTCTTCACAGAATTCTCTTAAGAATGGGATTTACGTTCCGAAAAATCAACAGAAGGCAAGTAGTGATGGAGTCACAAAAACTACAAATCTTGCGACATACTTAATTACAAGAAATTAAAAAGTATCGATCAGAGAATTGGCCAATAATTTACCTTGACGAAACATTGTTCGATACCCATGACACTGTGCAAAAAGAGTGGGTTGACAGCAGTACAAAATGTCAGACTAACGCACCTTTAAATAAAGGTAAACGAATAACCATTTTGCATGCTGGATCTGAAAAGGGCTGGGTTTCAAATTGTCTACTATTATCTGCAAAAAAACATAAAAGATTCTAGTTTGGCTTATTACGAAGACACGACCGCAGAACTTTTTGAAAATTGGTTTCAAAATTGCCTTTTGCCAAATGTTCCCGAACAGAGTGGTATAGTTATGGACACTGCAAGTTACCATAGTCGCCTACTAAATAAGGTTCCTAATGCAGCCAACACCAAATCGGAAATACAGGAATATATGTTAGAAAATGACATTTATTTTGACTTTAGTTATAAAAAAAGAGATCTTTTGGAAGTTTTGAAAGACTATAAATTGAAAAAGAAATATGTTTGTGATATTATGGCTGAGAAAATGAGACACGCTGTTTTGCAGCTTCCTCCGTATTATTGTGTATTTAATCCAATTGAACATATTTGGCATCAAATTAAATCAAAAATAAGGGCACAAAATGTTTCTCTTACTGTAAGCGTGTCAGTGGTTGAATTAGCAAAAAATGTTATAAATGATATACCTTGTGAAAGCTGGAAGAATTCCATTCAGCACGTTGTTAAAGTTGAAGATTAGACTTAAGTTAAAATATATTTTTATTTATACCATATGTCCCCTCTTGTAAACCCCATTTATTCAAAGTGTCTATTTGTACTTCTTATCCATTTGTTTTTACATGCATCTATAAATAAACATCTCCAAAAACACTTATAATTTTATTTATTTGCATTAATGAATAAAATTCTTAAGTCCGTCTCTGCAACCTAGCATAAACAAAAGGTCAGAATTTTTATATTGCCCACTTAAAACGGCAAAAACAGGATCTTATATTTTGGGACAGGCTATACATGTCTTTTACACCAATAGCATTTTTTTTCAGGGAAGGAAGCTTGAAAAATTTAAGCGAAAGAAAGGACTTCAAAAGTTACCCAGAAAGGCTTGCATCTCACTCCAGATCAGAAAGTGTGCAAGATTTCCGAAAAGACGAAGAGCTACACCAGTTAAAGTTGGAAAGAGACAGATTGAAAGATCAATTAGCCAGGTTAGAGGACGATTATCGTACTTTGAAACAAAAACGTATGGATGATGTAAGTATTGAATTATCTATTATTTCATACAAGGCGTCTCTTCTAAACTGGCCAATGTTTTTTTATACCAGAATAAAAAATAGCTCTTTGTTACTTTTCGTATATATATTATTTTTAATTTTTTGTAAAGCACTTAGACTATCTGTATGTTTAATATTCAAGAACACAATTATCTCGTTTAACTCGGCTAAACAGATAGGAATGTACTGAGGTATTTCCAACATACCTACCCCTACCCTTTGTTATTTCTCTTCCGATCGTTCCATGTAGACGTGAACCATTTTTTAAGAAGAGATATTTATCTAAAGATTTTAAAAAAATAACCAGCCAAGTGCAAGTGTAACTTGCACCAGAAGTGTTACGTACTGTGATTGCTGAAGTATTCTATGAAATTCAGTCACATATTCATCTTCAATATAAGAGTTACCAAGAATATTTAAAAAGCGCGACATCTTTGTAGTAAAAGTTTAAAACAAATATTTACTACCTAAATATTTGTTTAATTATAAACAAATAAAATTAAATTATTTTGTCTCGGTACCTATCCGTTGGTCATCAGTCATCATGATATTACTGATTGCACCGAATACGTATTGATATTTTGTAGCTCTTATTCCTAGTTAAATTCACAACTTGCCACGAAAAAAAACTCCACCATATTGTCAAGACAAATAGTTTTTTTTATACCAGATAAATTATTACTATTACTATCTATTACTCCATCGAAAGCTGACACAGTCAACGCTTAAAAGCAGGTAGCTTTTCGAGGGATCCTCCTCAGGCATATATAGGTAATATAAAACAACTGAAAACGGACGAGGTCCATATTTCAGCAGTTTACCAACTGTTCTCTTATTCGTTAAATCCATTCCGAGGCGCGTATCACCGTATCACGGCTCGTCAGTCAGGCCAGGATTGACAAACAATAGAACAGAATTTACTGGTACTTATTCCAGAAGTTACGGAACACTATGGTAGAATACAACGAATTGTACTAAGTACGCATACCTTTTACTCCAGCGAAAGCCGACAGCAACTTTCGAGCCACCAGAGTAGTTAACACGCTTAAAAGCAGGTAGCACTTTTCGAAGGATGGAGTAATACATATGCGTACTTAGTACAATTTATTGTATCCTACCGTCGTGTTCCGTAACTTCTGGAATAAGTACTAGTAAATTCTGTACCCTTGTTCGTCAATCCTAGTCTGACTGACGAGCCGTGTTACGGCGAAACGCGTCTCAGGATGGATTTGACGAATAAGAGAACAGCTGGTAAACTGCTGAAATATGGACTTCGTCCGTTTTCATAGTTACTTTACATTAACTTAGTATGCCTGAGGAGGATCCCTCGAAAAACGCTACCTGCTTTTAAGCGTTGACTGTGTCAACTACTCTATCGGCTCAAAAGCTGCTGTGCCAGCTAGCGACGGCGAATCTTTAAAAAAAAGATTGATTTTTGAATCGATTCACAAAAAAATCGTGGCCCAAAAGATCGATTTCTCAAAAATCGATATTTTTGGACCTTCTTTACGGAAACTTGGAAATTCCTAAAATCTATCTTCGACCGTTTTTATTTTAACTGTATTTACTCAGCTATAATTAAAAAAAATTAACTATTAATAAGTGAAAAAAGTTATTTTCAATGAAACATCGTTTTCATTATATTTTTTTTATTTATTAAAAGAATAAAGAATGCATACTGTTATCAATCATATATAATTTACAATTCCCAGTATTTAATATCTAAGCTTTTGAGGAATAAAGGCCTGCTTAATCTACTGGGACCCAACCGATTTCGTTCTTCATTTGCGATGTTCCCAACGACCAAAAAAAGACGCTCACAAGGGACAGATGATCCCACAATATACATGTATTTAATGACTGTTGAGCGAATGGAATGGTACATAGAGGCATTTTGTTCCTGCCAGAAAGATATTGGATCACACTTCAACTCCCTGGGATAAATAGTGCTTAAATTCTTCATTTAAACCATAACCTTCCTGGACATGTGAATTATTGTTGTTTTTTAACTAGTAAGTTGTACTAAGTTGGGAATGTGGAATCTTTGGCACAATGATACTACTCAGTATATATCACCACTACACCAAACACTTTATTTTTGCACTCGACGCGCGTTTCGCTAACCATGTTAGCTTCATCAGGAGCGATGATTGACTGTCACTGTCAATCATCGCTCCTGATGAAGCTAACATGGTTAGCGAAACGCGCGTCGAGTGCAAAAATAAAGTGTTTGGTGTAGTGGTGATATATACTGAGTAGTAGTAAGTTGTAGACATCCCAAATGTCTTTTTCTTTGTTACTTGTTCCTGCTTCTTCCTCATCCACAGTTTCGTTTTGAATTAATTGTTGTGCCTTTGTACTTAAAATAATGAATTTACTCTATCGGTTGCTCCGGCATAGGCTGATTTGTCACAAAAGTAATTTTTTTAAAATCTAGGATCCAAAATTGTTGTCGCTGCTAACAAATAGACTTGCTCTACAGTTCCAAATCTCTTTTTTCATTCTTCAATAATTAAAAATCTTTGTTTTAGCACCGCGTTCCGTTTGAGTTTTCATTTCATTATATGTTTCTGTAAGATAAGATACGATGGGTATGATCTTGCCGACTGTGAGATATTCTGCTTCTGATATTTCTTTAGTTGTAGTTTATAACGGTTTCAAAATATTTATGAGATCTTTTATACGTACATACCTATAGTACCTTTAAGACCAACTAACCATAGATAATTTTTATCCTCCGTCTACGTAACCAGTTGCGTTATCTATTGAGTTTATTGATAACTAACTGAAAAACTGTCATAAGCTTATCTTGGATGCAGTCAAATAGCTCAAAATAGTTACGAGGTTGCTTTGCGTTCATTAAAATTTTTGAATGTGTAGTGCACTTAATCGAATTATTATATTTTGATCTCATCTCATGACTAAATTTTTTTTAATTAGGTGCGAAACAGAAGTCGAATCGAATTTCAATTTTGGAGTGTTTTGAGATCGATTCACAGGATCGATGCACTGCTCAAGATCGATTTAAAAATCGATTTTTTTGACCCAAAAAAATCGATTCTTCTATTAATCGATCTCAGATCGCCATCCCTAGTGTCAACTTTCGATGGAGTAATAGGTATGTGTACTTACTACAATTCGTTGTATCCTACCATCGGGATAAAAGTAATTTATAGAACTATTCTCGTATTAGCCTGCCCTCACAGGTATATAAACGTTTTTCCAAAATCAGAACACATAAAATATCAAAAAAGTTTGATGATTAAAACCTGTGGAGCAGGCTGCATTTAGGAAAAATTTTAATATTTGTGCCTATCTCTTGACAATGCGAATACTACTAGAAAAATCAGATGAATATAATTTGAAGATCTGCTTTACCCTGTGTTTGTGTCTATAAAGCGCTCGATACCATCGAACATTGGGTAATTATAAATAGTTCGAAAAACTTACGAATCGACAACGGGTATATAGAAATAATAAAAAATATATATGAAAAGGCACCAATAACTGTCAAATTACACAAAGAGACAGATAACATAAAGTCGAGAAATTTGCACATTCAAAATGACCAACAAAGATTCCATGAATGCTATGTATATTCCATGCCTTTCCTCCCACGACTATAGTTTCTGAGCCTATACTTTTCATCAGGCAGGCTTAAGGCAACGGTATCGATCGTGAAGATCCGAGTACCGTGGAGAGTCAAGTTGGAATGACTTGACTCTCCACGGTCTCGGCTCTTCACGATCGATACCGTTGCCTTAAGCCTGCCTGATGAAGAGTATAGGCTCAGAAACTATAGTCGTAGGGGGAAAGGCATGGAATATAGCATTCACGGGATCTTTGTTGGTAATTTTGCACGTGCAAATTTCTCAACTTTATGTTGTAGGGACCAATCAAGTAACAAACCATATTCCCAAATTTTATTTCGGAATATCGATTGGCACAGATAACATTAAGATTTACAGAGGAATTAGACAAGGAGACACTATTTCGCCAAAATTATTCAACTCAGCATTAGAAGAGGTATTTAAACATCTAAAATGGCAAGACAGAGATATAGTAATAAACGGCAACAGAGTGAGTAACTTAAGATTCGCTGATGATGTTATCATCATAGCAGAAAATCTAGATGACCTACAACATGTGTTCAGGGAATGGGAAGAGAAATCAAATAAAGTAAGCTTGAAAATGAATCTGAAAAAAACCAACATCATGCGTAACGGGGGCCCACTCGTAACGATTAACAACTGCCACATCGAAAACGTCAAAAAATATATTTATCTCGGCCACCAAATATAACTAGGAAAACAAAACCACATGAATGAAATACCCAGAGGAAGAAGGCTTGCACGGTCTTCATTCCAAAAAGTATCATATATACTCAAAAAAAAAACATTGCCTTCAAAACTTAGATCAAGAGTACCAATGTATCCTCCCAGTGATTACGTACGGATATCAGACTTGGACTTGAATAAAACAAACAATAAAAAAAATAGCTGTCACACAAAGGGCTATAGAAAGGCATATCTCTGAACGACAGGAAGACCAATGAGTGTATTAAACGGATGAAAGACGCAGTTGAAACAATCACCACTCTGCAGTGGAAATATGCAGGATATATAGCAAGAGTAGTGATTCTAGATGGAACAACATCATCCTTCACTCTGGGATTAGACTGGGAAAAGAAAAAGGGGGCGCCCACCAACACGTTAGACAAATGACCTGAAACTGACTACGGGGCTGCATTGGACGAGAGAAGCACAAGATAGAAACAGATGCGGTACAATGAGGAGGCTGATATTCATAAATGGACGGTCGATAGTTGAGTTTGAAATTGAGAGTATTAGGTATTAATTAGCCGACCTCGGTAGCGCGATGGGTATAGAGCCTGTTGGTTGGAATCCGGCTAGCGGCTGGGTCTCGTGACGTCCCAGATTTTAAATTAAGAAACATATATATGCAAGTTCGTGGCTAATACGCTATCGTGAGGTCTATAAAATAGGAAAAAGAGTATTAATTACATATTGTTCACAGTTGTTCGATTTTTCGTTTAGAGTAACAACAGTAAAGATTTCTTTTGCTAATTATGTTTTCTCATATTCGTATAAGGTTGTAAGTGAACTTTTAAAAATTAGAAGATATTATTTTGCACTTTTTATAACTTTTTTGATGTCGGTCTATTTTTTTTTTTAATTTTTAATGTAGATATCGTATTGAAGACTTTCCGATAGCCTTTTCTTGTATTGCACCGAATCCTAAATGATTGAGAGATTTTTTACCATATTCAGTTTCCCATCTTCCTCCGCGCTACTTCGTGATATTTATTTTGAATAGCCGGTACAATGGTACTGAATGATCTGTTATAGATAATTTAAGTGAATAGTTTGTAACAAGAGTCGGTCTAGAGCTTTTGGGGTTAGTCAAGTTGCCCTTTTTAGTCTTCCGTACAGAATACTTACAAAAATCACTTCGGTGTTTGTCCGTCTGTCTGTCTGTCCGCGTGTCACACCCAATTATCTCCGAAACTATTTGACATAGAAAGTTGAAATTTGACACAAATATAGGAATATAGTTTTGAAAGTTAAATTTTGATTTGACTGCCAAAAATCGCTATCCTCCCCCTTATCTCGAAAAGTACCGATCAAAAAATTTCAAAAAAATTCTGAAATATTCTCCACAAGGTGTAGATTGAACGAAAATTACCACGAATGCATTACCTTTGATAATTTATCTGGTATATAAAAAAAAAAATATATCAAGGTCATAAATTTTCAACAAACTTTGTTGAAAACTTATTTAGGGTAACAAAATTTTTTATTTTAAAAGCAATCACCGGCACCGTTCGGAACACTAATTGCGCAAGCCCTACTTGCACTTGGTAGGTTTTTTTTTTTATTAGTGTTCCGTACGGAACACTCATAAGATCACTTCGGTGTCTGTCCACCTGTTTGTCTACCCGTGTCTCTGTCTCTCATACCCGATTTTCTCCAAAACTATTTGACATAGAAAGTAAAAATTCGGCACTAATATAGGAATTGATGGCCTCGTCAGAGCCGTGTAGTTTTGAAAGTTAAATTTTGACTTAAAGGGTTAGTTTTTGGAGTTGAAATCAGAAGTGAAAAAAAAATTACCAGGTCATGGAATGAAGTGTCAAATAAAAACTTGTAAAAACATGAGTTCAAAAATATATATAATGTAATACTTGCGCATACTTTTCTTTCAGTTATTTTTAAAAAATTGCGAAAAATCACTGCCCTCCCCCTTATCTCGAAAAGTACTGATTAAAAAATTTTGAAAAAATCTCCACAGGGTGTAGATTATCATTAGTACATTACCTGTAATAATTTATCTGATATATAAAATAGAAACAAAAATTTCAAGGTTATCAGTTTTCAGTAAAGGTCGGAAAAACTTTGTTGCAAACTTATTTGGGGTGTGTTTTGTGAAGTCATTGAAAACTAGTATTTAAAAAAAAAAAATGAAATATTATAAAAACTACTAGGTTTAGGTGTATAACATTAATAAAAAAAAAGTTATAAAATTTTACGCAGAATTTAAAAATAAATTAGAAAAAAGGATGTTCCATCTAAAAAAACATATGTTATATCGGCCACACTTTTTTGAAGTGCCCTGTATACCCAAAAATAATTTCCTTAACATTCCCTAAAACTATTGTATTTAACATTTTTTCGTCATTCCCGAAACAAATGAGATAATGAACTTTACTTTATCGTTGACTCACCCTGTACAAGAAATTTTTTAGTTGACGGCTCTTCACGAAGCTCACGAAAGAGAGATGGCCAAGAGTGATGAAGAAATCACTTCACTTAAGAAGCAACTAGAATCGCAAAACCAACGAGTTTCAATCACTACTCTGCAGACACAATTATGTAAAACTAGAGAAGAACTGATTGTTGTTAAAGTAGAAAAAGATCATTTGAATGGCAGATTAATGAACTCTTTGGAATGTGGCTCGACATACATGAAAGATGGTGCGGGAGATAGGTTAGAAGTCGATGGTCTGCTAAAAAAGGTAAGTTTGAGAAGTAGGTCTAATTGTGATGTTTCGCCATTTTTCTTTTAGGTAAAATAAATGGGAAACTACTTCCTGAAGTCAAATAATTATCAGTTAATAATATAAATATCAAATTTGTGAGATTTCGCCGCGAAATTAAAGAAAAACTCTATTGTTGTTGCCACCGTTTCTGTACCATTTGTTAACCGACTTCAAAAAAAGGGAGATTCTCAATCAATATTACGTATGTTATTTTACGAGGGTTGTTTGATAATTACCTGGCCTCGGCCAGAGATGGCGCTACTACTATTTAAAAAAATATATTTTTTGTAAACATATCTTTTCACAAGACTCCTGTCAAATTGTCAACTTGCTGCGTGATTTAGTTTGTGAGTGGCAGCCGTTTACATCGAACAACTTTTGTGATTTTACAATAATGGAAGAAATTGAATATCAAGCAGCGATAAAATATTTGTTTTTGAAAATAAAACAACTTACTTACTTACTTAATCTTCATGCCTTTCTACCCCTTGTTAGGAGTGTAAGGCTCGTGGAGTTGAGTTATTCCATATCTGTCTTTTCCATATTTCCTTCTATATCCTTCCATCCTGTTTAAATTGCCGATTGTCCCTTTTGTTTCTTCTGTTTGTATGAGTTTTGTATCTTGTTCCGGTATTATGTCTCTATGTTGATTTTTGTATGCTTTTCCTTCTAATTTTTTGCATCCATTTCCTTTCCTCTCTGTTTCAGTGATTTCTACATAATGCATTTGTTGTTCTTCTGTAAGTTCATCCTCTTTTCCATTTATACCCCTATTATTCCATGTTCTCAATCTAAAAACTCTATAATTATTTTCCATTTCTTTCTTCCTATCTATTTCTTTGATTATTTTCTTATTTGTACTCATTTTACTAGTTTTCTCTTACGTATCCTTTATCTTTGCCAGGCTCGTCGTCAATCTACCTATCGCTCTCCTTTTTCTCAGTTTTTTGACTTGATGATCGTAGTATTTTTTATTTGTTCTTTCAGTTTTTCTTCCTCAATGTCCCATTTATATTCTCTTCCTTCGATTACTATTTTTTGATATCCTACTTTCACCCTTTTTCCATTCTTTCTTCATCTTTTGTTAAATCGTTGTTTATATAAACTCTCTCTCTTAGTTTCTCAGTTTGTTTTTATTTTTCATTACAGCTTCCTTATCTCCCGTGTTTCCAAGTTCTATCTTGTATATAGTCGCTCCTACTTTTATCACATCTTTAATCTGTACTTTTGTGTCCATACTGCTCTCTATAAAATGTTCTACACCCATTTGCAGATCTGGTTGGCTATTCGCCTCAAAACGCTTTCCCGATATTACAGTATTATTCCTTACGTTGTCTTTTGCCAGTCTACTCATCTTCAAATCCATACTTCTCATTTTTTCTCTAATTATCTTATTTTCCTCTTTCAATACTTCATTCTCCTTTCTTAGTTCCTTCAACTATTGTTGGTATCTCTTCTGATCTTGTTTTATATCCTTTATATCTGACATTAGCTCTCTGATCATTTCTATCAAATTGTCTATCTTATCTACTCTTTCGTTTTTCTTTTTCTGTGGTGTTCTTATCAGCTTTTTACTCTTGAATAATCCCATTGGCTCTTCTTTCTTCTCGACTCTTCCTCTTTTCGAGTCTCCTGAGGTATAATCATCGCTATCCATTGTTCTTTCTGTTATAAAAACTTTACGTGTGTTCCTCGTATATTCCATTTTCAAACACGGGAGAAAAAGAAACAAAAATAAACAGTAAACAGATCAAGGTCGCCGCTTATCGTTTCGTTAGCTTCATACAATTTCACAAAATTATTCTCATAAATCTCCAAATTTTTTACTTATTGTCTTAATCTAACACTACACTCTGCTTTATTTCTAGTCCCTCTCGTTTGCAATCGACAAAATAATTAAATAGATCGAAACACTACCGTAATAATGCTCGTTAAACGAGTTGACTATGATGAGATAAA
Organism: Pachyrhynchus sulphureomaculatus; assembly: GCA_019049505.1. Lineage (NCBI taxonomy): Eukaryota > Metazoa > Arthropoda > Insecta > Coleoptera > Curculionidae > Pachyrhynchus > Pachyrhynchus sulphureomaculatus. The sequence goes on along the minus strand of CM032455.1, from coordinate 46,301,297 downwards.
AGCGGAAGCGAAGTTATCGACCGTATTGGACAGCTGAGTTCAAACGCGACCGTACAAGCATTTCTGATGAAGAACGTCCAGGTCGTCCAAATGAGGTCACCACATCAGAAATTATTCAAGAAATCCACGGTATAGTGATAAATGATCGGAGAGTGAAAGTGCGTGAGATTGCTGAGACTGTGGGCATCCCAATTGAACAGATGCAGAATATTTTACCAACTCATTTGGATATGAGAAAGCTGTTGGCAAGATGGATGCCGCGATTGCTCACAATTGACAATAAACAGGCACGTGTGTCAACGTCAAAAGAATGTTTGGCGATGTTAAAGCGCAATCAGAATGATTTTTGACGTCGACTCATAACTGTTGACGAAACATCACAGCACATTAGAGACCAAAAAACAGTCCAAACAGTGGGTTTTCAGTGGCGAACCGGCGCCAAAGAAGACTAAGAAAGTCTTATCCACAGTGTTTTGGGATGCACGAGGCATAATCCACGTCGATTACCTTGAAAAGTGTAGGACGATTAATGGAGAGTATTATGTCAACGTGTTGGATCGTTACAACCATGTTGTGAGAGAAGAACGTCCGCATTTGGCGAAAAAAAAAATTCTCTTTCATCAAGATAATGCACGCGTGCACACTTGTGTCATTGCCATGGCTGAAAAGTTTTTGGTCTAGCTACTTAAAGCTTCCCAAAAAGAGCTACAATTTTTAAACACAACAAGATATATACAGTAACTTCGCCAAATATAGCGTAAACATTTTTTAAAACCTGTTGAAATAGACGCGACTCTGTTTTATTTTATGTTATAAAATTGAATTCAATTCAACCGAGACAAATTTTATGGAAACATAATTTTTTATGTAGCCTCTTAGAACCACTATGACATTACTGTTGTATATCTGATCGATCCGCACTACTTTACGATTCTCTATTATTGTTTTGTCTTAACTAACACGTAGCCTGAAAAGTTTTTGGTCTAGTTACTTAACCCATTTTTTTTCAATATTCGACTTTATTCATCAATATATTCTCCTTCAAGACCGATACAATTAGTCTAACGCTTTTCTAACATTTCTTTCCTTTCTTGTAAAAGGATTTGTCTTTGCCTTAAATATAGGCCTCGGTTTCAGCGATAACTTCATTGTAGCCAAATCTCTTTCCTGCGAGCATTTTTTTGAGGTCTGCGAATAGATAATAGTCGCTGGGGGCCAAATCTGGAGAACATGGTGGATGAGGACGCAATTCGAACTTCCATTCATGCAATTTTGCTATCGTAATCATTGACTTCTGACACGGTGCATTGTCATGCTTTTTGCTTGTTAGTTTGGGGCCACTTTTTTCCGATTTCTGCCTTCAAATGCACCGATAACTTTATATAATATTCGCTGTTGATGGTTTTTCCCTTCTCAACATAGTCGATAAAAATTATTCCCTGCGCATCCCAAAATACAGAACCCAAAACCTTCCCAGCCGACTGTTGTGTCTTTGGTCGGTTCGAGCGGCTTTCACCGGCTGCTGTCCACTCAGCTGACGCCCGATTTGATTCCGGTATATAATGGTGGATCCATGTTTCATCTGTTGTCACATATCGCATGAAAAAATCCTTTTTATTGCGCTTGAACAGGTCCAAACAGCGCTCAGAATCATGTTGTTTTTGTTCCACTGTGAGCAAACGCGGTACCCATTTCGAACAGAGCTTTCTCATGCCCAAATATTCATGTGAAATATGACCAACACGTTCTTTTGATATCTTTAGGGTGTCGGCTATCTCATGCAATTTGACTTTACGGTCATCCAATTTTGTGGATTTTTTTGTTGTGTTCCGGTGTAAACAACTTATTTGGGCGTCCAGAGCGTTCAGCATCATTTGTATCTATACGACCGCGTTTAAATTCAGTATACTAGTAAACGTTAAGTGATTTTCCAAGGGCAGAGTCCCCGTAACACTTGTCAAGCCATTGCTTTGCTTAAACGATATTTTTCCCATCAAAAACAGTGTTTAATCAAAAAAAATCGATTATTTCCATTGTTTTGAAAATATCAAAAAGGGCGACATCTATGTGCCAGATCAAAAACTTCTCAGCCTACGTGTTATGTGTTTTTCTTGTCAAGGCCAGGTACTTATTACACAACCCTCGTATATGGTTCCGAGCTCGCAAATTTCTCTGATATATGTATATATGTATCTATATTTGTACGTGTATTCTCAAATATCGACAGAACTACTGAACCGATATAAATGAAACAGTTTGTGTTTGATCGGTTATTTTGCAACTTAGGTCACTGTGAAAGTATCATTCAAATCGGTTCAAAAGTTATTTGAAAATGATAGTGTTCGGTATATATTACGGTCATTTTTCAAAATATATCATTGGATACACCGGTTTAATCAAAACAACCTAAACAAGGATAATATGGCTACCGAATCCCGATCAAGACCTATTTCAGTAGTTGTGGAATTAAAAAAAAAAAACACGACTTTCAGAAGCTCAAAACTTCCTTTGTATAAGGATTTTAGAAAAACATTTTTTTTTTTAGATCGCATTCCTTGAAAAACGTTACGAGGAACGAGAATACCGACTCAGAGCCATCGTACAAAGCCTGGCTCAGAAGACAATGACGAACCAAAGCTGCGAACAGTGCGCTGAGCGACAACAGCAGCTGATTGGCTACAAAGTCGAATTAGATCAGCTTTTGGCTACAGTTAGGGCCTTGAAATAACTAGAATTTTTTAAAAATTTTTGTAATTGTAAAAGAGCTGTTTAATAAATTTTATAAAAATAATGATTAAAATACCGTGAGACGCTAAGGTATTTTTTAAATTTATTTCGTATTTTTCATAATGAAATCATGGTATATCGGATCATCCCCAGAAGTCATACTATTTACGCCCCCTGCTAAATGGAAATATTGTAATCGTAAAAAATTACCCTCTTAAGTTTTTTTTTATATTTCCCTATGTGTCAGGATTCTTAGTCAGGAAAAAAACAGTTTCCCATCTCTGCCGGTACGTCGAACCTTGCGTCTGTCGGTTTGTCGATCTGTAGGCGCGACAACTCTCGAATGCAATGAATGATAAATCGATTTCTTATTTTATACACGAATTCACTCTTTAATCTCCTTTCCTCACGTCCGTACCCCTTATGTCGTACTATAAATAATTATACTTAATATTTGCCCACGATTCCAACCAGAGACCAGGAAAAATTCGCATATTGCTATTGTATTTCTTTCTACGCTAAACTTTTTATTAATATCTCACCATAAAGTGTTTATCATTTAAGATACCAAATTATAATGCTGGTATTAAGGTATTCATTAGTGTGAAAGAAATTTAATATTTATTTTAAAACGGGGTGTTTGATAGGGAAGTACTAAGTAAATCACATTACCGTTTTTTTTTTTTAACAAAGGCCTCATTTTTATTGCAGTACTTAATTCTGCAGAGAATCCTAAATATTCTTAATATTACATTTCCTTTTTTAGTATTTTTCGAGATGGGGTAAAATGACTTTTAAAGTTGAAACCCACCATCAATTTTTAATTTTCATTTTATAATTAAAAATTTTTCAGAGATAACAATATCATTAAATGCTCGTGATATTTTTGTTACCTCATTGATTTTCCCGTTCTGTATTTTCTTCCCATATAAAAATGTAAAATTGCAGTTTTTCTTCTAGGTTGCCTTGATAAGCGACTATACACGAATATCTTTAAAAAACTCCGAGTTTGCGGTTTTTATTCCAAATTGATCAATTTAGAACGTTACGGTTTGTCACAGTAAAAAATAACATCATGCCAAATGTAAAACATTAAGCCTACCATGATACTTTTTTATTAAAAGTACACTATTTTAAAAAATAAAGCATGTCGAGAGCAATAATTCCAGAGAATGATTTTTTTCACGAATACAATACTTCCCTTTAACAAAAGAAGTTAAAATGTCTTTTGGTAGAGATTTTGCAACGCTTATCTTCAACATGCCTTTGTCGTTATCACTATTATCATTATTATCGTATATTAACGCGTAGAAAGTAAAAAAAAAAGAGTTTGTAACTCTTAAAATAAGCACAGCCTTATTGTGTGTCTTTATAGTAACGATGTTTCATTTTTTCGTTATTTTTGTGATTTGTTCTCTTTTTTAATACGAAAAATGAATTAACAAATCAAAAATGTGTTCAAAAGGCCCAAATGGGATGAACCATAATTTAATCCGCGAAATAGTCCTTACGAAAAAAAATAAAACTACATCTTTGCATGCATTTACCCTATTACAGTGAATTAGGAACTATTGAAAAAGACCTACGCATCTGCTATTTAAGATGACAAAAATTATTTAGTTTATACAATTAAAAGATTTACTTGTACTTATTATCAAAAATATGCAAAATATTGTAAATGTATGTAGCAACATCGCATTAAAAAGAAAGAAAAAGAAGTGTACATCTTCTATAAACTTCAGTGGTTTTTTAAATATGCGACACAACCCGCCGATGTGTGTGTGGAACAGGAATGATTAACACATGGCTATTAGTATTTGATGGGTTAACACAAAAAGTTTATAAATTAAAGTTATATTTTCTATAACTTTCTTCAATATTTTCAAGTTGATACGACTGTGCGACGATAAAATATAGATTTAAATTAGCATATTTTACACTAAACTATGAAACCACTATAAACGTAAATCCAGTTTTACATAATAGTATTTATTACATCTGTGTATACCACAGAAAATCTAGTTATAGCCACAGAAAGGCAAACACCTGCTGACTGCCGCTACATCATTAAAATCTACCATGTCGAGCTTCCACAAAAAGGCTGCCCCTAGTTGTTCCTAATATTGTTACATATAATTCAACTTCTACTTGCGCGGCATTTCTGAGAAACTCTTCGAGGCACATTTTAACGTGCTGGCGATAGTCAGCCCGCTTCGTTTTGCGGCGACGTTTTGTTCCATCTGCTTATCTTTTTGTAGTATGTTTTGATTATATCCATAGACTTAGAGGATGGACTGAGAATTAACCTCATAAAATTGACCACTCTCTAGAAAGAAACAAAGCGACTTTGCGGCCAATACCTGTCTTTTTTCTGTAGGACTGTAATAAACAAGGCGCGGTACCCCGAGACCGAATTCAAGGCAAGAAAAGCTCCCACACGATTTTAGTTCAAATAGAACTTAGAAATATTATTTTCAAGAGCGCCGTAGCTTAGCGGCATTCTAGAAAGGGACAGCTACTGGCCGCTCATTCGCTGTATCTCTCTCACACTTTTGCGTCCATATTTACCTCACAGCGGGATACGTAACACTCAGTGCAGCCTCTATGTCTATGATTATATCAATTCTAATCTATACAAACTTTGACACCCTTCCTTTATTTCATTTCACCCCCCTGTGAATGGAAGAGTATAATCAAAACTAACCCGAATCCCTTGTCTATGTACATATTTTTGTTATAATTAGAATTCGTCTGGATCGATTAAATAAGGGGTCGTTTGTCCAGTTAAGTGGCTTTTTACGAAAACAAAACCCTAAATTAACATTTTTTTTTACTCTTTTCTTTATCATTCACCTCCCCGCCTAGTAGGGATTTTACCCTTTTTTCCTATCCTGAGGATATCAGCGGAGACGTCGTAATACCCGTCAATGTTGTCCAAGTGCCGAAACATACATTTTTGTATTTCACGGCGCCTTTAGACAACGCAGTAGTGCTGCCACAGACGTTATTGCATTTCTGCAAACAACTACTACCTACTCGTATATACTTAATTAAAAGTATACCGACATGCTAAAATCGGAACCCGAAACCTTCTGCATCGCAAGCAAGTACTATGCCACGGAGCCACGAACCGCCACTCTAATAATTTATCTCTGCAATTTTATTTCACCGCTTTGATTTTTTTTGCTGTTGTGTTTTTTATTTACCTGCTGTTTATAAACAAGCGAAGGGGCAAATATCTACTACAATATCTTATTTATTACCCACAACATAATTTATGCAGATAAAAATAATATCCGAACTCTACACCAGACATTTAGAGCACCATCAGGAGCAAATAGAAAGCCGACAATCAGTTCTCACTCCTAATGATGCTAATATGGTTAGAAAGACGCGCGTCGAGGACAAAAATAAAATATTATGCCAAAGATTCCAAAATTCCAATATAACGGTAACACTAATTGATTGTTGTTACTGTTATGTGTCAGAAAAGAGTACAATTTCAATTTTAATGTATTTTCTTAGTACCTTGAATATATAAGTAGAAAAATAACATGCCCTACCATAATAGCAATAAGAATAACGAACCTCTCAAATAACCTTTCTTATAACTTCGGTAATAAGAGAGATTGTTATCCTTATATAAATTAGTTCTTAACTTACTTTAATACTGCGAAAGCTTCAAAGGGTGGATTAGATGTTACCTTTTAAATTCCGGCATTCATTGTAGTAAATAGAGGAACGATTCCATCATTTTTACGACAGCGCATGCTTCAAATAACGATAACAATTGAGTTTTTATATTCAATTTTTTCCCTTTAATTTTTCGCGTGGTTAAAATAAAGGTAACGGTAAAGGCGTGCCAAAATAAACTTTGCAAAATCTCTCTAATAGAAGAAATGTTTACTTTTAACCAACTTTAAGTTAGAAATATTACAATTTTTGAGGATGATTGTCTTAGAAACGACAATTTACATTAAAGAACTTTATCCAGCTTTATTGTTTATTATTTTTATGAAGTTTTCGTATGCGGAGCAACAATACATAGTTTTTATTTCAGGTTTCACATTACAATTACAAGTTAACATATTAAGAAAACAACGAAAACAATAAAATATTGGGAGTACTGCATTTTACTCATCAGAATGCCTCTAATCTTAAAAATAAACGACCAATAATTATTAGACAGCTCTTTGACATCTATAAATAAACGCTAGTCATTCCAAAATTAGATTTATTTAAGTTATTCCTCTATTTATTAGGTACTAATGATCTCTTTACTCTTATTATTTATATTCAAATTTACCGATGTCATTTCACACCCTCTGTCCAAAGAAAAACTGAGCTTTTCGACAATAGAAGAAAATATTAGCGCCAGTTGCTATATCTTTTTGTAATCGAAAGCGTTAACCTTCCTTAGTAAGAACACAGTAACTGTTATCCAGAAGGGACAATTTAGAGTTGCTTTAGAAGCAGAAAATGAGTCCTATCTTCCCTCTTTCTTGAAAATTATTTGTACGTCAATGTATAAAAAATTACTTACCCAACAACACAAATGTTGATATTTATCTTGAAAAATTGTAAGCCGTTTAAGAATACTGCTGTACTTAAAACCATGTTTACATCCTTAATGAGAAGCAAATAGAATATGGTGCGTTGATATGGTCACCAATTTATAGTAAATATATATTAGCGTTGAATTAAGTGCAAAAAAAAAATTTAAAAATGTCTTTTTTAAAAGAGAATGGGATGTACCCGCAGAGAGGGATAGACAATGCGATATTATTGCTTATGTTTAATTTTGATAGCCTTCAGAAACGCAGAGAGTTTTATTCAATAACATTTTTGTTTAAGATCGTTCATGGTAGTGTTGTTTATCCTTCTTTGTTGGAAGAGCTTAAATTTATTATTCCCATAGGTCCTGGTAAGTCAAGAAACTATTTCTATCCACGGAAAGATACTACGAATGTTATTTTATGATCACCAGTGTACAAAATAGGTTCAGTTTACAACCGAATAGCACATTAACGTGATCTTGACATGCCCTGTAAACAATTCGTTCGTGGCCTCACGGATTCGTTATAATTTTATGAGCTTATACTGTGTTATTTCGAGCGTCAATGACATATGCACTTGTATTTATTGTGCCATTTTTTATTTGCATTTTTAAGTATAGACTTGGCCTATTAATTACTTTGTGTTGGGCTCAGTTATAAATAAATAAAGAAATAAGATAAATGTCATAAGTTAAAAGAATTATTATAACTTATGAACTAAAATATATTAGCCAAATAAAATTAGATTAAAAATTACAGCTTAAAGAATAAAAACGGATGTTAAAAATCTGATATTTACAGTCGGTCCAATAAGAACATGTCGCGCATTCTTCATTAAAAACTGTATTTATTGAAAAGTTTTTTACGTGATTCAAAAGCTGATTACTATTAAAATACTAATGATTCAGTAGTTCGTCCAGTCCCCCATCAGCGTCGATAATCGCCTGACATCTTCGGCGCATACTTTTGACGAGATTTTCCGCATATTCATGGGGCAAAGATTTCCAAATTGTCCGAATTTGCCGTGACAGCTGCTTCACGTTGTCAATTGAGTTTGCACCGGGCAACTGAGATGGCCAATCTAGTACGACGATACCGGATTCCCCTTGCTCCAAGCTACACGTTTTACTCCGATGTTTGGAGTCGTTTTCCTCTTGAAGAATCCACTGCTCATTTTTATCGACAAACCACCGTTTGACAGTCGGTACTAATGCCTTCTTGTCAATCTGGAGCATTTTTTCAGCTTTTAATTTGTAGGTAAATATGAAGAGTCTCCCAAAATCTTTTTCTGAAAGACATCCGCAAAAATGGATTTTCACAGGGTGTTTCACGGTGCGCAGTCGTTTAGTAGAAATGAAGCTTCATCGGAAAAAAATTGCATTGCTCCAGTCTCGATCTCTGTTTTTCTCTCACGCAAGGCGTTTCTCTCTGTGTTTTTTGCTCAGCAATGGTCTCTTGATCGTACTTCTCCACTTCAAATCGTTAGCCCGAAGATGACTGCGAATCGTTTCGTATGATGTGTCTAAACCTTTCTGCTTTAGTTTTTGAGCCTCTTGGCGCAAAATTAATTAAAGATTTCGGGAAAACATGTTAATAATAATTTTTTCGTCATTGTCCGAAATTGTCCTTTCGAACCACGTTCTGGTAGATTATCAACATTTTTTAACTGAGCGTATTGTATCACCCACTTACTAACGAATGCCCTCGACTTGCCTATATGCTTAGCAGCCTCTGCAGGCGTCATTTTCGGACCTTTTGGATGATTACACAGGAAGACAGCCTCGAAACTCGAAGCGTATGCGCCACTCATGTTCGATAATGTACTACTTAATCATAAATAAGGTTAGAAATGAATCTATTGCCACAAAGCATTGTTCGCAGAAGTGCCAACAATAAACTCAGGAAAAAAGGAATTTCTTTTACGGACTAGAAGTTACAGACGACTCGTTCTTACTTGATCGACTGTAAATTGACAATTTTAAAAATTTCAAGCTAATTTTTATTTTATTAAATAAAACAATATTACCAGATGATATTACCAACCTTAAAACAAGGATACATGTATAATAAATAAAATCTCTAGACCTAGTAATAGTAATAAAAATGCAAAATTACAAAGTTTGTCGAAACAATGTGCGACGAACAAGTACCAGTAAAACATAATAATAGATACACAAAGTCATTCTTAAAAGAAGTTTAATGCCTGTACATAGTTGTGGTAAAACAAACCGGACTATTCTTAAAGATTATAGTCGCAACTTTTATATTTTCCCAATAATCTATTTCCCGTATTACGAAGGTGCAAAACTTTCAAGTTAGATAAAATATTAAATAACCCGTCATGTGCAAGTTGGACTTGCGCAATTAGTGTTCCGTACGTTGATTGCTTTTAAAATGAAAAGTTTTTGTTAAGGAAGTATAAAATGATCAGTGACTTCACAAAAACATCCCAAATGAGTTTTCAACAAAATTTTTATTTTTTTATATACCAGACAAATTATATAAGTTAAGACACTCTTGATAATTTTCCTTCAATCTACACCCTGTAGAAAATATTCTAGAATTTTTTCAAAATTTTTTGATCAGTACTCTTCGAGATAAGGGGGGACAGCAATTTTTCACATTTTTTTTAAAATAATACAAAGAGAATTGTGCGCAAGTATTACATTATATATATTTTTGAACTCGTCTTATTACGAGCTGTCATTTCACACCCCACTCGATGGTCAAGTCAAAATCTAACTTTCAAAACTGCACGGTTCTGATGAGGCCATCAATTCCTATATTAGTGCTAAATTTCAACTTTCTATGTCTAATAGTTTCAGAGAAAATCGGGTGTGACAGACGGACAGACAGACACCGAAGTGATCTTATAAGTGTTTCGTACCGAACACTAAAGAGTATTTAGATGTTTTTAGATTATGTCAAAGGCAGATTACGTTACCTTGTTCTAGTCGTCTTGACCCGAAAAAGTTTTTAGTGTTCCGTACGGAATACTTATAAGATGACTTCGGTGTCTGTCCGTCTGCCGATTTTCTCCTAAACCATTTGTCATAGAAAGTTTAAATATGGTAATAATATAAGAATTGATGGCCTCATCAGAGCCACGTAGTTTTGAAAGTTAAATTTGGACTTAATGGGTTAGTTTTGGGGGGTGAAATCGGAAGTAAAAAAAAAATTTTACTAGGTAATCGAGTGTGGTGTCAAATGAAAGCTTGTGAAAACACGAGTAAAAAATATATATAATTAATACTTGCGCGCACTTTTCTTTGCATTATTTTTAAAAAATCGCGAGAAATCGCTGTCCACCCGCCTTATCTCGAAAAGGACTTATCAAAAAATTTTGAAATAATTCTGGAATATTCTCCACGGGATGTAGATTGAACGAAAATTATTACGAGTGCATTACCTTTAATAATATATCTGGTATATAAAAGAAACAAAAATTTCAAGGTCATTAGTTTTCAGTAAAGATTGGAAACAAACTTTGTTGAAATCTCATTTGGGGTGTGTTTTGTGAAGTCACTGATCATTTTAAATGCAATGCAATTAAAAGCAATCAACGTACGAAACACTAATTGTGCAAGTTCAACTTGTACTTGACCGATTTTATTTATTCCTTGTATGAAAAGAGCCTCTAGTCTGTCCCACATATTTGGCCGGGCAGGAACTTCAAAAGAGAAAATACACACCACTCTTATTCACACGCCTTAACTCGTCTTTTAATTGAGACAACCGATTGCAACTGTTTTCGTTGTCCATGTCGTCTATTCTAGTTATTACGTTATCTGATGTTCGCGTGTATTTGCCTTATTTGTACATGATCTTTTGGCCTGTATGCTCAAATTTTAATTTTTAGACTTATTACCTTTAAGTTAGTATTAACTCACAGTTATCCTGATAATGATTTAAAAATAATTACTTTTCAAGAAAGAAGGAAGATTAATAAGTTTCAATCATACGAGGGTGGACTGATTAGTCTGGTAAATCTCTCCGAAATGGCGAGAAATTTTATTAAGCAAGCATGATTCTTGTAATTGTTGTGCTCAAATTTTGAAATATGTATATAATGCGCAGTTGTTTGTTTTCAGCTATCATAAGTGAATGGTGTTACACGTTTCGTAGAAATGGATAAAGCCGAATATTGTGCAGTAATAAAACATTTTTATTTAAAAAAGTGGACTGCGGCCCAGATAGAAACTGAACTGAAGGAAGTTCATGGCAGCTTTTCACCAGCACTTAAGACCATTTATTACGAGCATTGCAGATGTTACACGTTCAGTACGCCCGATTGAGGTTTCTTCTGAAGCGATGGTGGATAAAATTCATAATACCGTGATGGAAGATCGTCGCATGAAGCTTCGTCTGATTGCTGATTGATATTCATCTCATATGAATGGATACATAATATCTTGCATGAAGTTCTAAAAATAAAAAAGTTGAGTGCATGTTCGGTGCCGCGTTTGTTGACTCCAGACCAAAAACGCACGAGGAAGAACATTTCAAAATCGTTTTTGAAAAAGTTTCAGGGTAATCCGAAGCACTTCTGCTGTCGTTTTGAGACTGTAGACGAAACGTGGATCTACCATTACACCCCGGAGACAAAACGGCAGTCAAAACAGTGAGTTGGCGAAGGGAAAATATACTGAAAAAACTAAAACAGTTTTATACGCGGAAAAGTAATAGCAACTGTTTTTTGGGATTCACAGTATATTATCCTGATTGCTTATTTGAAACAGTGACTGGCTCTTATTACGCAACGTTATTTGACTATTAGCATAGTGAATTGAAGCAACAGCGACCAGTATTATCGCGCAAAAAAGTGCTCCTTTGCCAGGACAATACGCTTACTCACCTATCGGTCGTTGCAATAGGAAAAATGTACTAATTGGACTTCGAAATAGTTGCCCGTCCACCCTATTCCCCAGATTTGTCCCCAACTAACCATTTTTGTTTTCTAACCTCAAAAATTGGCTTAGGGGAAGAAACTTTCGTCGAAAATAGAGGTGTGTAAACGAGTATCACGCACAGTTTTTTCTGAAATAAAAAATTGAAATCTTTCTGAACCAAATATATTGACTTCAGTGGAAATTATGTTGAGAAATAATTTTTTGTTTTTATAAAAAAAAATGTTGTTTACCTTGTTTTTTACGAGACTTTTCTACCCACCCTCGTAGAGCTTCAGTTGACTTTAATGTTAAACTTAACTACTGAAATACATCATATGCTTCAAAAAGTGAACTGTGTTGAATTTTTATCCCATACTCAAGTGTAATTGATTGCAAAATAGTCATCAAACGCTTAAGGGCCGCGAAAGGTTGAATCGTCGAAAAACTGAACTGAGCTAAGTTAATATTTAAAAACCTAGTAATTTCATGAAATAACCTAAATTATTCGTAAAATTTAATAAAGATAAATTGAGGATACCAAAATGGACCGTGTAAAACATTTTGACCAAGGCACCGTATTTGCCGAAATTGACAGACTGTAACTTATTTCTCTTCCCCCGATGAAAAAAAAAGCGATACCAATTGCCAGTGACCACAGACCTCCATAAAAAACACACTGAGAGAATTAATTAATTATGTATGTCGATTGAATTAAGTGATTCGGAAGAGTATATTTAGTCCTGGCTTGTTTTTTATTTTGCAATAATAGCTCGGTTTACTCTGGATATAGGGTGTAACCTCGGTATGTTCTTTTTTTGCTTTGTGCTGTTATCTTACTGCGTAATTTACGCCATTTTCTTAAACGATATTATGCACGCGAAAATTTTTTTTAACTAATAGCCAATTTTAGGACATTCAAGCTTTATTAAAACTAGTGATAGTAGTTTTTTTAGTATTTTTATAGTAAATTTCTCCGTCCTTTAATAGAACTGTGGAAAATTTCTAGATTTTTCAATTAAATATTAACAAAAAAAATATTAATTATAGATAAGTAGCCGATAATTGAAATCCATTTTAAATTAATAGAAAGGAAACACAGCTTTTTATTAAGATTTCCACGTTAGTTTAATTACTCTGACTATCATTTCAGCACTGTGTCTTCTTCAGGTGCATTAGAACTAATATATATATATATATATATATATATATATATATATATATATATATATATATATATATATATATATATATATATATGTATATAATATATATATATATATATATATATATATATATATATATATATATATATATATTTATATATTCAGTCAAGCAGATGCCCGGAATTTCTCATTTAAAAAGCCCGTGAAAAATATTTTTTAATTTTCATTTCTGCTGTAAGATGGCAAGACTGTGTCTAGTTACGATGTGTAATTTGTACGCGATAGGTCAATTAGTTTGTTTACATCAGCTCGTTTTGTTAGTCGACGTCAAGTATGTGTTACGATTTTACAACGAATGAAATAAATATTAAGCAAAACATTTGCCTGAAATTTTGTGTTGCCAAGGGAATTTTGTGTGCAGGGTCGTTGAAAATGTTGGAAAAGACCTATGGTGAATTAGTTTTAACCAAAACGCAAGCATATGAGTGCATTCTTATTGATAATTTGGACATGAAACGCGTTGTCGTTCGGCTTGCTCCTAAAGAGCTGAATTTTTTCCAAAAACAACGTCAGAAACAAGTTGCTAAAGACATGCTCGATCGTTCCAGATCCGATCCGACATTCATGAAACGCATTATTACGGGAGATGAGACATCGGTTTATGAATTTGACATAAAGAATATGCTTTTCAGGCAAATTCTTTGCTCAATATTTTTATTAATTTTAAAATCGCAAGACACACTTGACATCGACTAACAAAACCTATCGCTCTCAAATTGCACATCGCAACTAGGCACAGTGTTGCCATCTTACAGCAGAAAATAAAATTAACATATATTTTACGCGGGTTTTTTAAATGAGAAATTTCGGGTATTTTTTGACCGAAAGTATATATATATAATATATATATATATATATATATATATATATATATATATATATATATATATATATATATATATATGTATATGTATATGTATATGTATATGTATATATATATATATATATATATATATATATATATATATATATATATATATATATATATATATATATATATATATTTATATGTATATATATATATATATATATATATATATATACAGAGTGTTATGGAAATTAATTAATATATTGAAACTGAAGAAAAATAATTGTAGAAAAATATTAATAATAGCGCCCCTCCATAATAACATGTAAAACTAACTCAAAAAAAATCAAAAACCTCTGATCTAAAACCAAGGCCCCCACTGCCTGGAAAATTACATATAGAAATAATTTTACCAGTGCAGTTAATTGATTTCTCTTATGTATGGTTCGAAATAGGTAAAACAAGATATTTTCAGTTAGCAGGAACAACTTTTTTTAATAAAAAATACATTAAACACATCAGATATAAGTTATGAACGTCCAACAATCATCCTGTTTATTTAAACAAACTGCCATAAAAACCAATTGTCATTAAACTTTACCAACAGCAATAAAACACTTTTTGCATTACCAATTTGTAATATTATTAGAAAAATATAATGAAACACATTTTTTCCAAATATTTTTCACAATGTAAACGAAACGTTTTGTCACCAGAGAGATTTGAAGGTAAGACTATCACTGACAGCGGTGTGTCTTTTCTTTTCAACCCACATTAAAAATTTACGCTCCCCCTCGGTCATGATCATCTTAGTTGTGACAAGTGCGGCATAATGATTTTTAAAAATTTACGTAATCTAGTTATTTTGTAAATTTTCAATTACGTTCAAATAGATTAAAAATAAGTATTGAATGTAATTTATGGAGTCACCCATTTCAATATATTGAATAATTTTCATAATACCCTATATATATATATATATATATATATATATATATATATATATATATATATATATATATATATAAATATATAAATATATATATATATTATATATATATATATATATATATATATATATATATATATATATATATAATAAATATAAATATATATGTATGTATATATTGAAACTGGTACCCCTTTGTAGCAAGATCGATTGCAGAAAATTCACCTTAAATAGCGGTTCTCAATAATAAAGTAAAAAAAAATCAACCCCAACAGTGTTGGTGATATTGCTGCACCTGAGCTAGTTCGTACAATATCGGCTGTTCAGGTAGCCCTTTTTTTAATTTTTCGAAAATTTTCCAATTAACATTACCCCACGAGTCATCCGTTTCAATATATACAATGATTATATATATATATATATATATATATATATATATATATATATATATATATATATATATATATATAAATATATATATATATATATATATATATATATATATATATATATATATATATATATATATATATATTTATTTATATTATTTCTTATATATTTTCTTGGGTATAAGTTTGTTCGTCGTTATTATTACGTTATGAACAGATTTTCATGACGTTTTGTCCACTGTGTTGGGCTTTATTCAAATTTAGTTGTATATTTGGATTAGCTAAAATTTAAAAGATATTGAGAACGTTTTAAAACAAAATAAACACACATTCTTTATTAACGATACCAGTAATATAAACACCCTAAAATATAAACATTTTTTCTTTTCCCCTTTTAGCATGGCTAGATATTTTTAAGAGACAACATTGTTTCGAGGTGCGTAAACTTACTTTTATCCCATTTTCATCAAAGAAAATACATTAATTATTATCATGTGTGCTCATAAAATATTTATTTTATTTTACATTTTCGACATCTTTTAATTTGTGGGTAGTCCAAATATAAAAGTAAAATTTGCTAAAGCCCCATATAATGGGCCAAACCTCATTCAAATCTGTGGTTTTATAATATAAAAATTACCGCGAGCAAAGCTATACCAAAAAATAAAGAACCAATATATATATATATATATATATATATATATATATATATATATGAATAATTTATATGTATAAAATATATATATATATATATATATATATATATATATATATATATATATATATATATATATATATATATATATATATATATCCTGAAAATATTATTTTGTGAAGTGTACATATAGATAGCTATAAATTAACAATAGACTACCAGTTCGTTAATGAACAACTGTGAAAATCTAATTAATCATTAATAAAAGTGTCCTTGTTTTCTAAATTTCGAATGATATTCTATATTTGAAGGTGACTCAAATTATGCAAAATATTTAAAGATGAAAAAGCACGACTTTGATCGAAATTTTAAAATTCTGCATCTGAAAAACTAGGGCCATAAATCTAACTACCTGGATTTAGAGATAAGCAAACAGAAAAACCGGTCTTCTCAAAGACTCTAAAATCATATTTGCAAAATATATATAATATTTAATTTCATGTATATATCTTCAGTAGTTGTAAGACATCTGAAGAAGACATCGTGCAGTCGAAGCGATTGCCATAGCATTTAAAATAAAATGGATATCTTAACAAAAACCTTTGTTTTATTTCTATTCATAAATGGAGTTTGAAGTAACCCTACAAAGTTCCAGCAATACAGTGCAGTCTCTCAAAAGAGAAAATACTGAAGTGGTGTAGGTGACGCATAAGTATGGTATAAATAGGCAATAGATGCGTCAAAGTCTGCCGAACTAAACACATTATACAAATAAAGTTGTTAAAAATAGAGCATTTCTATGTAATTATTATTGTCAACACGTCTATGTATCCATAATCATCGACATATCGATAGTTATTAACATATTCTTAATTAACGATATATCGATAGTAATCACGGAGCCCCCCTCCTCCCGGTTATCAACGATGTTTTTTATAAAAAGCAAAATAAGGGGTTTTTAGTTCTGTCTGAAGATATTGTGGCCGAGAGAATGATATAGCTCCATGGATAAGGGAATTGATAATTTAGTGTTTTTGAGCGGGATGGCAGCCCGAGGAAACATTTAAATATCTATTGTGTCATTGGGCTTTGAATCTCTCTTGTATGGGTCTTCAAACAACCAACTTCTCTGAGATATAAATAGTTCCATTTAAAAACATATATTTCCCCAGGTCTCTGAAAACTAGAAGCGAAGCAGATCAATCTCTTGGCATTGTAGTCCTTTCATCCATTAAAAAAGTCACAGTCGCGTTTCGAAAATTCTACGAAGACATAAAATAATAACACGATTCTCTACGTGCCCTAAACTATATTATATCAGATCTGTCAAAGATAAGATTCTCGTTAAAAATCCCGGAGTCTACAGTATCCCATGTAGCTATACGTACGTCTTCGTAACATTTTGAGTTCACCACTAGTATGAAACAGAATACCAGATTCTCTTTGGCCTATCAGAGATCCTTGTGACAAAATCGTTTTTTTATCCTAGTAAAATTGGGAGTCCATCAAAATATCTAAATATCCCCGGCCTTAAGCCACCAGTCTTTACTGTTCACCAGTCTGGGACCAGATCATCCATGAAGCCACGCCCTCCCCCCATCCCGGGCCGCTAATATAAGCGGCAGGTGCAAGTGAAATTAAATCAGTTTCGTGCTAGATTACAAAGCAGTCAGTTCTCGGAAGAAACCCTGAAGAAGCCCCAGGCTGATGTGCGAAAGGTCAATATCATTTATTCAATTTACACCTATAAGCTCTGCATCCTGTGGAAATTTCCTAAGTAAATCGGTTGTGTAAAAATTTATATTTCTATCTCTAGTTTTTACACGAAGAAATTAGTGTTTAACTCGGACCTCACGGTGGAACGTGGTTAGGTGGCAACCTTATTCATTAGTAATTTGTTTCATTAATTTAATAAAAACATTGTCTAAAAGGCAATATTTTTCAGGATTGAGCGTTTCGATTTTTATTTAAAAAAGCATTAAAGATTTAAATTCTAAAAATCAAAAAAATGTACGTGTTCTAACTTTAGTTTATATCTGACACGGCATTTATGTAGCGACTTGTTTTCTCCCAAAAAACCTGTATATACGAGGAGCTTTAAATAAAACGACATCTGATAATAAAACTCACCTCACTTTTTTCCAGTATGTCCCTTTTTGATTTCGACACACGTAGTCCACAAAATCGTAAATAAATTTGGCGGGATCAATTTTAAGTATCGTTAATCCCGCCAAATTCTAGTTGCTATAAACGTCTTCGCTTCGCTCTTTTGTTGAGTGTTGTAAAATGCTGTTCACTCTTAATTACAAGAGAAAGTACTCGTATAGTAGAGAACCGATTTTAACTTATTTCACTCCATTGCCGTTTGCAAATCATCGCAGCGACAGTAGTCACTTGAAGCCAGACCTAGATTGCTTAATAGCAGCCTGTAATGTGAGAGCGACTTGCCATGAAGAAGCCGCTATATCTTTATATATATATATATATATATATATATATATATATATATATATATATATATATATATATATATTAGGGTGACCGCAAAAAATCGATGTCGGAATTTTGTTCGTCTGGACCCCACAAAATGATTCCCCTTTCCAGATATTGAGATAGCCGAAATTTGAGCTCGATTAAACGACGTTAACCCGTGCCGCTCGTCGCTTAAAGTTTGAAAAAATCCAAATTTTTGGCCAAAAAGCTGACACATGGAGCCATAACTCCAGAACGGTAAATAATAGAAACACGCTTAATATCTCAAAAGAAAGCTAATGTTGTTCTTCAAAATTTATATTCTATACATAATTGTTGTTATTTTAAGTCAAACCGAGTTACAACAGCTTTTAGCCCCAAAAACGTGACCTGGTACCAGTAGGAGCCAGTTTGGGAGTATTCTAAGAATTTTACGGGTTTTTACATAATGTGTCTCGAAATTAACATTTTTTTGTTAAAAAGTATTTTGGAACTCAATTTTCAAACATAAAGAGCCTTTTGTTCAAATTTAATCTTTTATTATATGGGGATTACCTGACTAGTTTACCAAAGAAAGACCCGTTTGACAGGTAAAAAGGAGGGTGAATCTAATTTCTATTTTAGGGATGGTGATTTTACTTCAGCGTACAACCGACCTTTTATTTATTCAGTTTAGTTTCTAAAGTGCCTTTGAGCTGGTTAGATCGAACAATTATCTAGTGAAGATATTTTAACGTTTTTTTTTTTAATTTTTCAAGTATGTGTGTGTTATTGTTTTTATAACTATTATAATATTATTTTAAAAGATATTTGAAAACATTTTATTGAAATTAAAGTTTGCAATATATTTTGTTTCATTTTCCAAGTTAACTGTTATTTACCTATTGGCCTCTGAAATGGCATCCACATCAGGTGTACAAAGCCGGACCAAGGATAAAATATTTCTTGTGGGCTATCCCATTCACCAGATCACCGGTTGTAAACTACCCTCAAATCGTCAAGTTTTGTGTGCTTTATTTTATAATTTACGTACTGTGAAATTAACTGTAAGAGAATCAGCAAAACTTACAATACGAGAAGTGTTCATTTTTTTGGGAGAAAGCTCGAATCCCGACTAAACATGAGCAAGATGCAATTACTAAGCTGGAAAAACTTCACGCCGAGTGGAGAACTCTTCAAAAAGACCGGAAGAAAACATCGAAAACGGCCAAGAACAAATTTAAACAGTTTGTTGAAAAGTTGGATGATCTCTTTGATATTGCTCAACAAGATGCTTTGGCTCTGATGAAATCGGAAGAAGATAAGGCGTTTTCTCGTGAAACAGAGGCAGAAGGGCCGCCCAGGTTCTATGACTGGAGTGGATCTCAAGTTGTCTCGAGCTGAAGAAATCAAGGTGCAAAAGGAACTTGCAAAAATGAACCGACAAATCCAAGAAGCAACTTTTGATAATGGTGAGTTTTTTTTTATTATTAGTATTCTAAAAAATAGATAAACAAATAAGTAAAATAGTTTCATTATAATTGAAAGAAAATTGTACATGAGAGCATGATTTGGCATCTTTATGATTGAGTTTATATTTTTTAAATAATACCTTTTGATAATTAGAAGTAGATAATTTAGTACCTATGTATTATTACTATTCTGCTAAAACGACAAGTTTTTATAGTCTTTTTAGTGTTCCGTACGGAACACTTATAAGATCACTTCGGTGTATGTCTGTCTGTCTGTCTGTCTGTCTGTCTGTCTGTCTGTCTGTCACACCCGATTTTCTCCGAAACTATTTGACATAGAAAGATGAAATTTGGTAGTAATATAGGAATTGATGGCCTCATCAGAGCCATGTAGTTTTGAGAATTAAATTTTGACTTAAGGGGTTAGTTTTGGGGGATGAAGTCGGAAGTGAAAAAAAAATTTTTTTTACTAGGTCATCGAGTGTGGTATCAAATGAAAGATTGTGAAAACACGAGTAAAAAATATATATATAATATTATACTTGCGCGCAATTTTCTTTGTATTATTTTTAAAAATTCGCGAAAAATCGCTGTCCCGGGCCTTATCTCGAAAAGTACTTATCAAAAAATTTCGAAAAACTCTGGAATATTCTCCACGGGGTGTAGATTGAACGAAAATTATCACGAGTGCATTACCTTTAATAGTTTATATGGTATATAAAAAAAACAAAAATTTCAAGGTCATCAGATTTCAGTAAAGATTGGAAACAAACTTTGTTGAAAACTCATTTGGGGTGTGTTTTGTGAAGTCACTGATCATTTTGTACCACCGTAACATAAGTTTTGACTTAAGGGGTTCGTTTTGAGGGGTGAAATCGGAAGTGAAAAAAAATTTTTTTTACTAGGTCATCGAGTGTGGTGTCAAATGACAGCTCGTGAAAACACGAGTAAAATATATATATATATATATATATATATATATATATATATATATATATATATATATATATATATATATATATATATATGTATATATATATATATAATATATATATATATATATATATATATATATATATATATATATATATATAAATATATATATATATATATATATATATATATATATATATATATATATATATATATATATGTATATATATATATATATAATATATATATATATATATATATATATATATATATATATATATATATATATATATATATATGTATATATATATATATATATATATATATATATATATATATATATATATATATGTATATATATATATATAAATATATATACAGTAATACCCCGCTTTACGCGAGGGATACGTTCCGAAAAAAATCGCGTTAACTGAAATTCGCGTATATCGAGGTTTATGATTAAACATAGTCAAAATTTAATACAAAAAAATACAAATCATTTTAATCAATCACTTTAATTCTAAGAACACTTTATGCAATACATACTCTTATTTTTTACGGAAAAATACATCTATTGTCTTTTGGGTAACGTTTTGTTTACGTTCTTGTAAAATACGTTCATAACACCCAACACTGTTTTTAATTGTTTGACACACGGTCATCATTATTGTCTATACTCTGCAATATGTCCAAACCTGAATAAATTTTTGAAAGTGCATTTTGTATTTCGCGTTATAGTGAAACCGCGCGTAACGGGGTCGCGCTAAGCGGGGTATTACTGTATATATATATATATATATATATATATATATATATATATATATATATATATATATATATATATATATATATATATATATATATATATATATTTATATATACATATACATATATATATATATATATATATATATATATATATATATATATATATATATATATATATATATATATATATATACATATATATATATATATATATATATATATATATATATATATATATATATATGTATATGTATATTCGTTTTGAGGGGTGAAATCGGAAGTGAAAAAAAAATTTTTTTTACTAGGTCATCGAGTGTGGTGTCAAATGACAGCTCGTGAAAACACGAGTAAAATATATATATATATATATATATATATATATATATATATATATATATATATATATATATATATATATATAAATATATATATATATATATATATATATATATATATATATATATATATATATATATATATATATATATATATATATATATATATATATATATATATATATATATATATATATATATATATATATATATATATATATATATATATATATATATATATATATATTTATATAATGTAATACTTGCGCACACTTTTCTTCGTATTACTTTTAAAAAATCGCTGTCCCCTACCTTATCTCGAAAAGTACTGATCAAAAAATTTTGAAAAAACTCTGGAATATTCTCCACGGGGTATAGATTGAACGAAAATTATGACGAGTGCATTACCTTTAATAATTTATTTGGTATATAAAAAAAAAACAAAATTTCAAGGTCACCAGTTTTCAGTGAAGATTGGAAACAAACTTTGTTGAAAACTCATTTGGGGTGTGTTTTGTGAAGTCACTAATCATTTTATACTACCCTAACAAAAATTTTTATTTTAAAAACAATCAACGTACGGAACACTAATTGTGCAAGTTCAACTTGCACTTGACCGGTTTTTTTTTATCTTTCTTTTGTTGCTTCTTAGAGACGGATGATGAAGACAAGTTCGAAGAAGGAGAAGAAGACACTGAAGAGGACAGCATCTACCAGGACCTTGAGAGCTTGGAGGAAATGGACATCCCTGAAGAAGCTGCAGAAGATCCAGAACCATCTGAGAGCAAGAGGATGAAAGTTTCATTTGCAAGGGGCGTTAAAGAGATTTTAAACATGAAATTGTCCATTTTATTAGATCGATGTAAGGTATCCGACAGAAATGCCACGAGAATTTTAATAACTACTCTAAAAGCACTAAACCTTGACCCTCTTGAGTACAAAGTCTCGAAAACTTTATTACATGATAGAAAGCAAAAGTTCAGAGAACAATATAATAAAAAAATTTTTGATAAAGAGCCCGTGGTTGTCCATCCTAAACTTTTACCGGGTGTTTTAAAAAATGAACAATGTGAGCGAATAGCTATAGCTATTTCATATGGCGAAAAGGAACAGCTGCTGGGAGTTCCTGTAACAGCAAACAGCTCTGGAGAGGAGCAAGCCGTAGCCGTATATGAATGCCTACATGAATGGGGTCTTCTCAACACCGTCAAGGCGATGTGCTTCGACACTACAGCATCCAACACGGGAAGACTCAAAGGAGCATGCGTCATATTGGAGCAAATGTTAGGAAGAGAATTGTTATACCTAGCTTGCCGTCACCATATCTTGGAAATTTTGTTAAGAGGCGTATTCGACACAAAAATGAGATCAACCACTGGACCTCATCCAGACATTTTCAAGAGATTCCTCACTGCGTGGCCCAAGATAGACAAAGGAAAATACGACACAGGTATCAGTGACAATCTAATACAAAAGCAGCTAACTCCAGAAGTAATTGCAAACGTTACTGCTGAATTCGATACCAAATTAACTGAGAGCCACCCCAGAGATAACTACAAGGAACTATTGCAGTTGGTTCTCGTATTTGTTGGATCACTAGACGGCAATGTTGTGGGTTTTAGAACTCCAGGAGCCATTCATCACGCTAGGTGGATGGCAAAGGCTATTTACTGCTTAAAAATGTTCATTTTTCGTCGTCAATTTAAGATGTCTAAAGAAGAAGAAAGTTCTGTGCGTGCCATTTCTGTTTTCCTAGTTAAAATTTATTGTAAAGCTTGGTTCAATGCTCCAAAAGCTCATCTTGCACCAAAGCAAGATTTAGGTATTTTGCGTAGTCTGTTAGACTATAAAGAATGTGACAACGACATTGCAGAAATAGCCCTGACCAAAGGTTCGAACCTTTTGTGGTATTTGAATGTAAAGTTGGTGGGATTATCGTTTTTTGATCCCACCATTACAGACGATGAAAAGTTGTTAATGGCTAATAAATTGCTCAGTAGCACAGATGAACCATCACAGCACGCTAGGGTTGTAAATCCAAAAGTTAGGAAAGAAAACTTAAAAGAGGTAGTTGATGGAGGATTGGTAAATTTACTTACCAAAGAAACGTTTACATTCTTTGACCAATTTAATATAAAAACAGATTTCCTAAGACAACATCCAAACACCTGGCCTCAAAATAATGACTTCCAAGAAGGATTGAAAATTGTCAAAACATTAAAAGTAGTTAATGATATGGCTGAACGTGGTGTTAAATTAATAACCGACTTTAACGACCTTCTGACAAAAGATGAAGACCAAAAGCAATATGTCCTGCAAGTTGTAAGTAAATGCCGAGCATTATATCCTGACGTTTCAAAAACTACTTTAACAAAAGCTCTAGAATAGATTAGATAACTATGTAAAATTATCAACTCATGTAGGTACTACGTCTGTATCTTTTCTGTGTCTGTTTTGTATGTATTATATACCTAATTTTTATATTTTAAAATAAAAAATGTCATTAGAATTATCAGTATTACTTGTTTTTTTATTATATTTCTACTTTAAACTCAAAAATATACCAAAAAAAAAGCAAAATTTATCACTTAATAACAAAATATACGAAGTATGCTCCTAGTGGTACCAGGTCACGTTTTTGGGGCTAAAGGCTGTTGTAACTCGGTTTGACTTAAAATAACAACAATTATGTATAGAATATAAATTTTGAAGAACAACATTAGCTTTCTTTAAGTGTGTTTCTATTATTTGCCGTTCTGGAGTTATGGCTCCATATGTCAGCTTTTTGGCCAAAAATTTGGATTTTTTCAAACTTTGAGCGACGAGCGGCACGGGTTAACGTCGTTTAATCGAGCTCAAATTTCGGCTATATATCTGGAAAGGGGAATAGTTTTTGTGGGGTCCAGACGAACAAGATTCCAACATTTTTTTTCCCCCTCTGTGAAATCCGGTCACTCTAATATATATATATATATATATATATATATATATATATATATATATATATATATATATATATATATATATTTTTCCCCCTCTATGAAATCCGGTCACTCTAATATATATATATATATATATATATATATATATATATATATATATATATATATATATAATATACTATAATATATATATATATATATATATATATATATATATATATATATATATATATATATATATATATATATATATATATATATATATATATATATATATATATATATATATATATATATATATATATATATATATATATATATATATATATATATATATATATATATATATATATATATATATATATATATATATATATATATATATATATATATATATATATATATATATATATATATATATATATATATATATATATATATATATATATATATATATACATATACATATATATATATATTATATATATATATATATATATATATATATATATATATATATATATATAATACATTAAAATTTCGGGTTTCGATCTGTTCATCTAACAATGAATTTGCACGACGTGTCGCCAAAATCTCATTTGGCATTTTCAAATGCTCTTGCTGCTGCTACTCGATACTGTGATCTTGTGCTGCCACTGCTCGATACTGTGATCTTGCTGCTGCCACTGCTCGAAGTTAACTCGAGTTAGAGCATGTAAACATAAAATATACAGTGGTTTACAGAATTTTTAACTGGGGAAAGTAACAGTTTTCTGTTTCATTTTCTCCAAAATAATTATCGTAGATGCCACCTTCCATTTATATGACTAAAAAAAACTTCATACAAATAGCAAGATAAAAAATATTAAAAAAAGATCATAAATTGTGGCCATATTGTTAAACAAATATGTTGCACCGAATATAAATTTAATAGATCCTCGTAATACCTATATATAAGAGACGCAGAAAACATCCTTTCTCGTCAGACAAATTTGGTTTACTGAGATTTGACTGGCAGGCAACTACTTTAAAAAATCACGAAGTCTGCTTTAAATTGATGTTGCCAGATTTTCAGAAACGTAAACTGACTTTTCACCGTCAGTATTAAGTTCCATTTTTTTCTCAGTTTATTGATTGTAGCATACTTTCTAGTAGTGTTACAAAAAGCTTGGGAGTGGGCGTATCAGCTATTTTTGATGTTAATTCTTTTGTTTTCTTCAGTTCTTAGAACTTTAAAAAACAAACCGATTAGCATATTTTTTTTTTATATGGCTTACTGTTATTTTTCAGTTTCCATAAGGGATATGCAAACTCTTATATATTTCCTTCTTCATTCACACTCTCACAAGTTACAAATGGAAAAGTGACTTTTCAGTTACCTAGCCTTTAATGCATTAAGTGTAAAGCTCCGTATGGAACACTTATGGGATCACTTCGGTGTCCGTCTGATTGTCACACCCGATTTTCTCTGAAACTATTTGACATAAAAAGTTAAAATTTGGCACAAATGTAGGAATTTATAGCCCAATCAGAGCCGGGTAGTTTTGACAGTTAAATTTTGACTCAAGAGGTTAACTTGCGGGGGGAAGTAAAAAAAAAATCTAGGGTCATCGAGTCCAATGAAAGTTTGTGAAAAGTTTCAAAATATATATGATGTAATACTCGCGCAAACTTTCGTTGAAAGAACATTTTTTCGAAAAAGGCATCTAAGCGTCCATACCAGCCAAAATAACATCGAAAACCTGCTTAGCGCAGTCAGATGGGTCATCGGATCGAAAAAAAAAAAACGTCTAACCATATATGTATGTATATATATATATATATATATATATATATATATATATATATATATATATATATATATGTATATATATATATATATGTACAGGGTGTCCCAAAAACCAACGTATTCCCGTCGGGGGCTGATAGGCCAGCTCATAACCAGAATATGTAAATATGTCCTTGGTGAAAAATCGTTTTTTTTTTTTTTGTTTTTTTCAAAAAAAAAATTTCGTTTTACCTTAATAGATAATAAGCCCCAGAAATTGATGTAAGCCATATTTTGATTTTTTTTTGTTTTTTGCTGAAAAAACATTTTAAAAAATTATAATTTTTATAATCTCAGGGCATGTAAGCAGTAAAATGGACAGTGGTTTACAGAATTTTTTACTGTTTGAAGTTACAGTTTTCTGTTTCATTTTTTCCAAAATAATTATTGTAGATGCCGCCTTCCAATTATATGACTAAGAAAAACTACATACAAATAGCAAGATAAAAAATATTAAAAAAAGTTCATAATACCGTGGCCATATTGTTAAACAAATATGTCGCACCGAGTACAAATTTAATAGATCCTCGTAATACCTGTATATAATAAAAGACGTAGAAAACATCCTTTCTCGTCAGACAAATTTGGATTACTGAGATTTAACTTGCGGGCAACTACTTTAAAAAATCACGAAGGCTGCTTTAAATTGATGTTGCCAGATTTTCAGCAACGTAAATTTGTCACCTCAGTTCGACGGATATTTTGATATCTTCGAATTATAGATATTTTCTATTTTGATTAGATCATATTTTTTTAAATTTTACACATCGCGTATATTGTAGTACACCAACTTTTAATAGAATCTAAAGATTTGAAAAATCGAAAATAAAAATGGTTTTCATTCTGAAAGAGCTTATCGAATAGTGTCGATAATTTGAAATATTTTACATATTATTTCAAAAAGTTATATGTTTTTAAATAAAATACAAAAATATTAGTAAGTAATCCTCCTAGTTCAACATGATTAAGACAATGTTTTTTTCCAGTCTTTAGAATACTTATCATACTCGATTTCCAGTACTTATTTCAAGGAATCCAGCGCATGCTCTTTTATAGCTTCTATAGATTTAAAAGGGTGGGTCAAACGATGCCATATCTGGTGAATACTGTAGATTGGTTTTATTTATACTTAAAATGTTACGAATAAATATTACATTGTGCGATAGTGCGTTGTCGTAATGGAAAACCTGAAGGTGTTCTGCTTTAGGAATTAATTCACGTAACTGACATAATAACGCTTGTAAATATCCCTTATTAACTGTTCGGCCAGTTGAAACGAACTCTTTATGAACAACACCACACTAAATTAAAAAAACAATTAATATTAACTTATTTTTTGACCGACTTTAATGTGATTGTTATGCTAGCTCTAGGTCATATGAATAGAACTACATAATTACTTATTTCAAAATGAAACCCGTTTTGCAAAACCTTTAGAGAATATAATTATTTAAACACTACAACCTCTTCAATTATAAAAATTGTCTTAGAAGACAAAATCTACTATATATCGTAGCCGGCTGCTCAAAATGAAAACAAAAATTAGGTAGTTTAAATCATTTTTTAATCTTAATTAGAATCAGTTACATTCAATCGGGATAACAGTAAGCTTACTAAATAATGTCAGAGATGTCCTATCTGGATGACTGCGGCTAGCGCTCCGACTAAGTCTACAAAGTGGAAACAATACATTTATATTTTTTTGTTTTCGCTCTAGTCTACACGACTTTATCGCTGTAGTTTGCTGCAGTCGTCTCTGTTGAACGTGGCGTTAAACTCGCCCCACAATTCTACATGTAGAATCAAAATTTTTTATACGTTACAGAAAGATATCTCTCCATTTTCAGCAACAAAAACATAAATCTTCTTAACAAATTTCCAAAAGCTTCACCTGCTATCGCTACTATTTATTTTGTGATAACATGTATGTATGTATAGTTATAGTGATAGTGTAGGTATGATTATTAAATTCATTTATGTAACACAGATATTAGAGAAGATAGAGCCAAATATTGTTACCAGTATTGTGTTTCTTAACTTTGCCTAGAAAAATTTTCAAGTGTAATAAAATATGCCACACAACAACTAAATAGTGCAGTTAACGTTTTTCTATCGATTATAAAAAATCCTGCAGCAGTAAATTCATTTTTTAATGATTGAATTTTATACCATAAGCAGTGCATTGCTTTATAATGTTCAGATTTGTCTTTAAAAGATTCCTTAACTTTAAGAATCGTGTTTGTCATGTTATCTCTTTCTCTTTTTGTGATGTCACAGAAGAATATACAGATTGATATGGGCACCTGCAAAAAATATATTATTATAAATATAATCTAGCAGCTAAATTATTTTACAGCAAATATGACATTAATTTTATGCATGTAAATCTTGTCTAACATTTGGAAATATTATTAAACAGCAAAAATGACTTTTTCGTAATATTCTACGATACGCTATCGAAATGTTTTAATTTTTTTGTCCAGTCACATTAGGGGTTTCATCTCGGAATGAGAGATAATAAGCTGTAAACTTGTATAAACCTTAATTTCTAAAAGTTGTCTCAAAAGTCTCATAAAATCTCGTGTCCGCGTCTTAAGATATTAGATCAAAGGTCACAAAAATCGGTTTTTTTTCGCAAATATCTGGCTTCCTATGGTTTCAATGATATTTGCATCTATTATGAAAATTGTAGAGCATAAAATTGTCTACAAATTTTGTTCTAAATATTTTTTTATACGCTTAACCGTTTTTGAGATAGAGCGCGCAGCGCTCAGCCATACATAGCATAATGCAAGGTCCACCATGAGCCTCGGTAAATAATACGTCGTATAAAGTTAATTAATCACTAAAAAATCCATAATTATGAATAATTTGCATTATTTATTAATAAATACATTATATTTAATATTTTTTCATTTATTAAATATATTCGTTTAATAATACTTACCTACTTCGTGTAATTAAAAAATTGTTAAGTGAAACTTTAAGTATATTTTAATTATATTCTAATATATCTTAATTATATTTTAAGTAGAAAAAGAATTAAGTACTTTTTCTTTAAAATGTGTAAACTCTTAAATACTTATATTACTATTAAGATTATACCTGGGAATACAGACCCCTATAATACGACCTTTTCTATTTATAGTCAGTTGGTACAGATGTTCCATTGTATAGTTAAGACCGATTTCTTTTTCAAGGGACCACTTTCTACTAACCAAGTTTATTCGTTAGTTTTAAATTGTATCTTGGCAACGATGAACCTACAATTTTAAGAGTTATGGCTGATTTGTGTTTTATATGTGATAATTAACTTTCAGAAGGTGATTATGTTAATGTAGTGCGCGGCTTACAAACTTTAAAAACTGCAAGTATCGAAAGAAATGACAGTCAGATAAACCATTTAAATACCTTAACCTCTGTGAATGTGCATGTCGAGTGTCGAAAAGTGTACATCAATAAAAATTCTATTGCAGCATCGAAACGACGCCTAGAAGAAGGTGAACCTTCACCATCATCAAGTGCACCTCGTAAAAAAAGAAATGAAGTGTTTGATTTCAAAGAAATATGCTTATTTTGTTGCCAAGCAGCTGATAAAGCAGCAGAGACGAAAAAAAAAGAGAAGTACAGACGCACGATTAGTAAAGTAAGTACTCTTGAATTCAAAGACAATATCATCAAAAAAGCAGAAGAACGAAGCGATTCCTTAGGAGAATTAGTAAAAGATCGTATACTTTATGAGTATGACTGCTGCTGAAGCAAAGTACCATACCATTTGCTATACTAATATCTTAAGTTGAGTACCATCTAGAGATAAGAAGCCTCATGAAGATAATCAAGTCACACAAGCAATGAAAGAGATTTTTTGTTATATAAAAAATCATGAAGATTCACAATTTACATTGAAAGAGCTTAAAGATGTCCTTACGGAGTATGTAACAGATGATAAGACTATCTTTACAAGACTTCAACAAAAATATTTAACTGACACAATAATTAGATATTCGATCATCTGTAGTCGAAACCAAGTCTTATCCACCTCCGAGTAAAATGTTAGATGATATTAATGAAGAAATACCAAAAACTTTATTGCATTTTTTACAAGAAGTCATAAAAAATAGAAAAGGAAAAACAGATCATTTAAAAACGAAATGCACATCACTAAGTCATACAATAATGGCTCGATACGAGAACGGTCATTTTCATTACAGCTACCATTAGGCCTTTCTGTATTTCTTCATAGAAGATATGGATCTAAAAGACAATTAGATGTTTTATCTAGCTTGGGATTTGCAGCTTCGTATGGTAATACTGTAGGTATAATCTTAATAGTAATATAAGTATTTAAGAGTTTACACATTTAAAGAAAAAGTACTTAAAATATAATTAAGATATATTAGAATATAATTAAAATATACTTAAAGTATTTCACACATTTTTTTAATTACACGAAGTAGGTAAGTATTATTAAACTAATATATTTTATAAATGAAAAAATATTATTAAGTATAATGTATTAATTAATAAATAATGCAAATTATTCATAATTATGGATTTTTTAGTGATTAATTAACTTTATACGACGTATTATTTACCGGGACTCGCGGTTGACCTTGCATTATGCTATGAATGGCTGCGCGCTCTCCGCGCTCTATCTCCAAAAAGGTTAAGCGTATAAAAAAATGTTTAGAACAAAATTTGTAGAGATTTTTATGGTCTAGAATTTTCATAATAGATGCAAATATCATTGAAATCATAGGAAGCGAGATATTTGCGAAAAACCGATTTTTGTGACCTTTGAGTTTGAGTATCTTAAGACGCGGACACGAGATTTTATGAGACTTTTGAGACAACTTTTAGAATACCGAAATAAAGGTTTATACAAGTTTACAGCTTATTATCTCTCATTCCGAGGTTGACCCTCTTTTTTCGCTTAAGTTATTGGATAATTTGTCATGTCGAACGGCAGGTTGATAGTTGGGAGCCGCTTCGACGAAAAGTGACTGTAAACTAAGCCTCATAAAGTTATAGTGTTGTCAAACTACCAAGATTTTTTGGTTCATCGGTTTTCACAACATCAATAAAAATCTAATAACATGCGTACCAATGGATAAATATTGATCATTAACAGCAGAATATTTTCTAAATTTTCATATTAAATTTAAACGTATTGCACACCGCTTTGCATACCGCTACGGTTTGTACTCCAAGAACAGCAGAATTCAATATTCAACTCTACACTCATCGAAATTTTAAATGGATGGATGAACAATTTGATGAATGTCTTTGATACAGTCAATGACAAAGATGTGTAATGTGAGCGATAAAATTTGGATATCCTATATAGGAAACAAAATAATCATTAATAGATTGGAAAACAAGCTAGAATTAAACCAATCGATAGAACAGGCTGGCTTCAGAAGAAGTTTACGTACTTGTGATCATCTCTTAACTATCAGAACTTTAATAGAGAAAGCAACAGAATATAACTCAAAGTTGTACCTGGTATTTATAGATTATCAAAAGGCTTCTGATAGTATCGAGAGCTAGGTCGTCGAAAAAGCCCTGTATAACAGCAGAATAGACTACAGGTATACTCAGCTCATAAGAACAATTTACAACAAGGCTCAAAGAATAGTGGAAACGGATAGTAAAATAAATCGACTACCTATCAAACGCGGAGTAAGACAGGGAGATTCCATGAGCCCAGAACTATTAATAGCAGCATTAGGAGAAGTTTTCAAGGAACTCGAATGGGAAAAAAGGGGAATCAGTATAAATGGACAAAAGTCTGCGTTATGCTGATGATGTAGTGCTAATATCAGATAATGTTGATGACATACAGGAAATGATTACTGAACTATAAAACAAATCAGAGAGGGTAGGACTACTGCTGAATAAAGATAAGACAAAGGCTATGACAAACGAAGACAATCCACGAGACTTGAGAATAGAGGGCAGAACACTTGAATACGTAGATGAATACATCTACCTAGAGCAAGTAATAAAATGTGGAAAAGCAAATCAAACAGCAGAAGTGCAGAGAAGAATCTGACTGACATGAGCAGCATTTGGCAAACAAAGGAAAATACTAACCAACAAAAGAATTCCTCTGAAACTAAGAAAGATGGTATTCGATCAAGGCATTCTACCGGTTCTCACCTACACGGCCCAGACATGAACAATGACTAGGAAGATGATGGACCAACTGAGTAAAACACAGAGAGCAGTGAAATGCCAAATGCTGAATATAAGATTACAAGACAGAATCAGAAACGAAAGTATAAGACAAAAGACCAAAGTGATAGATGTAAGAGAGCAGGTAGCAGGTTTGAAATGGAGATGGTCAGGTCACACAATGAGACAATATGAGAGATGGAATAAAAGAATTCAAGAATGAAGGCCGTGGTTAGGACAAAGATTCAGAGGAAGGCTCCTAACAAGATGAAAAAATGACGGCTGGTTTAGGATGGATCAGAAAGACGCAGAAACAGGAAGGGGAGGCCTATGTCCGACACTGGATGAAAGAAGGCTTATTAGATAGAGAGATAGATAGATAGATATAGGAAAGAAGCAACAGCGAGATGGAAGGGACTTTTGTTAGCTGCCAAAGGAACAGACCTGAACGTTCTTGATTCAATAGTTTATTATCGGAGAGTTTAATTTTAAACAAATATTCTTTAAATATCACCAAGAGAATTAATTTTCTTTAATAATATTCACTAAACTTTTTATATTTAGTTAAATATTTAAATATTTTAAGAAATTATTCTCTCGGTGATATGTTTCTTGAAAAACAACTTTCGTAATAGATGCCTATTTGATAAAACTTGTAACATCTTTTTTTTTCTTTTGCGTAATTGCCTGGTGGTGGATTGCCAGTTATTCCACCATGCCCTATATCTCGGTATTTCTTGCATGGTCCCTTGTAATCTCCTCGCCTATAGTTCTCCTAAAGGTTTTTATCTCGACAACTCGTAACGAGTGTTTTGTTTTGTTGATGTCCTCTCCGTTATATATTGGTTAGCCCATACGATTTCTCTTTGCCAGCCGGACATTGCACTAGCTCTAATATACCGATTTTTAAATTTCTTCGTTGGGTTATAACTACTTGGCATAGGTTTGTCTTTTATCATAAGTTTGCATCTAACTGAATCCCAGCTGTCCATTGACCTGATGCAGCCTAAACATCTGCCTCTATAAATCGTCTTCACTTTCCAAAATTAATGCTGCCTTGTGAATATATAATAACACTACATAATACTACTTCTACCAACGTATTCCCCTCGAGGATTGATAGGCCAGCTCATAACTCACCAGACTATGTCAATATGACCTTAGTAAAAATTCGATTTTTTGAAAAAAACTGGCCAGGTTAGCTTGGTAAATTTATGGTATGAAAAGTTAAAGTTAGCTAGCTAATTAAAATGGTTATACTCATAATACTTCCACACATGTTTTTTTCCTACAGACGACGGTATCAGTATCTCGAAATGTAACGATTTTTCACTAAGGTCATATTTACATACTCTGGTGACATGAGCTGGTCTATCAGCCCTGGATGTGAATACGTTGGTTTTGGATTACCAGTATATATATATATATATATATATATATATATATATATATATATATATATATATATATATATATATATATAGATATATATATATATATATATATATATATATATATATATATATATATATGTATATGTATATATATATATATATATATATATATATATATATATATATATATATATATATATATATATATATATATATATATACAGTCCCTGGCCAAATTATTAGACGCACTGCAAGATTTCATGTAAAATATTAATTACCGAGTGATATTGTACCGTTTTATTATTTTAAATTGATTTGTTTTTTATTTTTATATTATCCAATCAATTACCTATTTATTTGACATAAATAAAACAGCATTAATTTAGAAAAGCATAAGTTTATTAAGTTTTAAAGAAAAGTGAAATTAATGTTAGTAAAAGTCAATATTTAGTTGAGCCACCTTTAGTCGCTATCAAAGCTTTAATTCTGCGCGGCATGCTATCAATGCAAGATTGTACTGTCTCCTGCATTTGAGGATGATGATTCCACATATGAATAATCTTTTCTAGGAGCTGGGTTTTGTTGGTAATCACATCTTTAGCCACTTCTCTTTTCATCAGCTCCCACACATTTCAATTGGGCTATTACCCGGCCAATCCAACAGAGGGATATTTTTTTCTGCCAAAAAAGCTTTAACAGACCGAGCAGTGTGGCAGGGAGCTCCATCTTGCATGAAAGTGAATGGTTCCCCATTTGGAAACCATTCTCTGAGCTGCGGAATCAACCGATTTTGTAATACTTCTTTGTACTGATCTTGCCTCATTATTCCTTTGACGACGTACAGACGTCCAGTGCCCTTGCCGCTGATGACTGACCAAATCATCACTTTGGTGGGATGTTTAACCGTCGGGACGACACAATCAGGATGAAACTTTTCTCCATGACGACGACGCACATACTGAGCTTTATTCTGCAAAATTTCGAATGTGCTTTCGTCACTGAAGCAGACCTGTCAAAAATAGGAAAAATATATAAACTTCCATGTTTATTTGCTTTATTTAACTGAAAATGATAATAATGTATCAAATATTGATTAAATTGCTGTATCTTACCGATCTCCAGAAGTTCACATCTTTGTCTTGCCATTGTTTGGCCCACTTCAGGCGCTTTGCTTTCATTGCAGCTGTTAACTTGGGCTTCCTGGCGGGGCGACAGGCCTTAAAATCTAATTCTTTCAATTTTCTTCGAACAGTGCGCTCAGAAGCATTTACGCTAGCATCCTGGAGTTGTGATTTTATTACCTTTGTGGTAGCAAATCTGTTTTCTACACAAATTTTCTTCAAACATCTCTCTGACCGTGGAGTGAAAATTGGTTTTCTACCGCATCTTTTCTTTCTTTTCGGGCTTAATTCCTTCCCTGACTCAGTTTTCTTTTTTATGCGTCGTACACTAGCTTCAGAAACCTCCAATCTTCGTGATATTTCTCGGTTTGTAAATGTTTTCGCAATCACAAGGGCCTTCACTTCAGCTTTTTTACGTGGTGAAAGATCGCCTTTTCTATCCATAATGAAAATAGTCCAATTACTTTTTTAAAACACTGCATACAAAATAAACTAATAACTGAGTAGTATAAAACTGTTAAACAAACAATCACAGCCCATAAAGCCACAGAAACACGTCCGTACCTGACTCGATTCCGATCGCGACTGATACAGGTTTGTACTTATTTACGTTCATGTATCACTTTGTCAACACAGTGTTGCCATATGTTAAAAATAAATACAAATATGTAGTCTACAACAATTCTTTTAAATAAAAATCAATAATATTGTAGTTTAAATATACCATTATTGCATAAAAACTCTTAAGAAACATAAAATTACTAAAAAAAATACAGTGCGTCTAATAATTTGGCCAGGGACTGTATATATATATATATATATATATATATATATATATATATATATAATAGCATTTATTAATCAGTGTGTCAGAAAAATAAAGTTATAGGGTGTTATACGGCGCACATGCTGACGTTGACAATAAAATGTTTTGAACTGTCAGTTCAAAGAAATTACGCCATCTTGATTTTTTAAAATGGAAAGCCCTATATATTATTTTATTTTTGAGTCCTACTAAAAATTCTAGATATTATTTGTCTAACATACCATATGTCTAAATTGAACTGTTTTGGAATTATTGTCATTTGAAATTTAGAATACAAAAAAGACAAAAAAACTATTAATAAAGACTCTAGGTTTATTTTTACCGTTAACAGCGAGGCAATGACCCAATCTGTCATAAACAGCCGGAACAGAGTTTTGCGAGAATCCGGGGTGATCTGTGCTACTTTATATTGAATTCTTTATTGGTCGGGACTCCTTGCAGGCCATTCTACAGCACCTTTTCTGCCTATCCTTCGATTAGGAAAAATCGCATCCAAATATGTACGAACATTGATTTTATAGTGAGGAGATGCTCCGTCCTGTTGATACCACAGATTCCTGTTAGGGGTATCCAAATTATTTTCATCAGGTAAAAGACCTACGCAAGTTGGAATAACTTGCTCTTGGAGTAACTGTAAATACCGCTGTCCTGTAAGATTTCCATCGATAAAAAAGGGACCAGAGAGAATGACTGTCGATTATCCTGTATGCCTGTTAACTCTTCCGTTAAGACAAAATATGGCCTCGTCAGAAAAAACAGT
Organism: Pachyrhynchus sulphureomaculatus; assembly: GCA_019049505.1. Classification (NCBI taxonomy): domain Eukaryota; kingdom Metazoa; phylum Arthropoda; class Insecta; order Coleoptera; family Curculionidae; genus Pachyrhynchus; species Pachyrhynchus sulphureomaculatus. The sequence continues at coordinate 46,264,094 of CM032455.1, read as the reverse complement.
ATTATGAATTAGGTTAGGATCATTATTGATTCGTTCCATCATGACCTCGCGAAATTCAGCGCTGCTATCGTAGTCATCTTCAGATAATTCTTGCAATAAAATGGGTTAGTATGGATGCATTTTTTCTTCATTCAGTATACGACTTAAGGTACCTTTACTGATGTTATGGTCTAGACAAAGCTGACGAGTGGCTGTATGGAGATTTTCTGTAATTTCCAATAAAACATCTAAATTTTTATCATCGCTTGTTTTAACTTCTGGAGGTCCAGTTTTAGAACGGTCCTTAACATAACCTGATTGTCTAAATCGTTTTAATATTTTGCTAACTACAGATTGGATAATAGGTTCTCGATTCGGATATTCTGTCTTAAAAAGATCACACACGTCCTGTTTTGTTCTCCTACGGTCTCCGTGACCAACCATCATTAACAAAGTGATTTTTTCAGTTTCTGTTAAATGTACCATTATGATATTACGCTCAAATTGCCGTTTCACAAAATGCAGCAATAAACGTTTTCGTCAATAAATCATTTTTTGACGCCTTAAGTCGTTACCTGACAGTAAATGTTTGACACAAGTCAGCTTAATTTTTTTTTTAATTTGATCTCCTTAATTTCAAATATCAGTAATTCCAAAACAGTTCAATTTAGACATATGGTATGTTAGACAAATAATATCTAGAATTTTTAGTAGGACTCAAAAATAAAATACTATACAGGGCTTTCCATTTAAAAAATTTAAAATGGCGTAATTTCTTCGAACTGACAGTTCAAAACATTTTATTGTCAGCGTCAGCAGGTGCACCGTATAACACACGATAACTTTTATTTAAACATTTTTTTGATACAGTGATTAATAAATGCCCTGCATATATATATATATATATATATATATATATATATATATATATATATATATATATATATATATATATATATATATATATATATATATAGCAGTATTATGTTTTTGGGGTAAGCGGTATTTTCGAAAATATGTCATTTTCTTCATCAGGGCTACAATTACAGTAGATTATCAGTATTTTTGAGTAAAAAACAACCCTATTTTATATATAACATTAAAGTACTTACTGCTAAGTGGTGTGTTCAAAAATTGTTGTTTGTGGGGGCACTTTATTACAGTTATTCATAAGAAAAAACAGGAAAAAACACAAGAAAAACTCGACATATTCATCTCTGGGAAATATAATAAATTTTTACTTCATTTTGTTAGAATAGTACAGAGAATTGTGTGGTCCTAAAATGATTTTATTTTATAAAGGATTTTTTTTTATGTTTTCTTGTCATTTTGCTAAGAGCAGTGTGTTTCTGTCTCTTACTTAAGTTGGGGTTAATTTATATTTGAAAGTAGAATGACGTTGACATTTTGTTTGATCGTTTTAAAGTTAAAAGTTAGTGAAAATCAGTGAGATTATTATCAAAGAGATGTCAGAGATATTGTAAGAGTTTTCATTTTGACTGCCTATTTGTAATAGATTGGAGAAAATTAAACTCAGATCTTCAATGTCAGTTTTTTTATTGATCGAGTTCGGTTCCAGGTGGATTTCCACCATCTCCCTAAAGATTCTCCTGCCGAGATTTCTCTCTTTACATAGGATTTTGGTTTCAGCAAAATTAAATTCATGTGAAAATTGGCTACTATGTTGGGCAAGCGGACAAGAGTTTTTCTTTAATCTGCAATCACTTTTGTGGGAAGTGATTCTGTCTTTTAGGACTCTAGATGTTGTGTTTTGTTGTACAGGGGGTGTGGTTGAGTTGAATAATAGTTTATTTATTAATTGAATTGGATAGGAGTTGGTGCGTAGAGTGTCTCCTAATTTATTTAGATAAACCGCTTACCCCAAGAACATAATAGTGCCGTTTAACTAGTCGGTTAAGACTACCCTTCTCCTCTATAATATATATATATATATATATATATATATATATATATATATATATATATATATATATATATATATATATATATATATATATATATATGTATATATATGTATATGTATATGTATATGTATGTATATGTATATATATATATATATATATATATATTATATATATATATATATATATATATATATATATATATATATATATATATCTGTTCTTACTTGATTTTCCCAATTCGTTCAGAATACTGGTCGCCATTCGTGCGACCATGTCTACAAAATTAATCGCTGAAATCACTTAAAAATAGGTCTGTCGCTAGGGCACATTCATATAAATGTATTGTTGGCAGTTTATAATCGACATTTCAACTTTTTTAAGTTTTTTTAAGTATCTTTAAAGTGGCGGCTCGTAATGGAATTTTGGTGGAGGTTCATATACCTCACAAGGCTATGTTGTATGTAGCATTATGAGCCAATAAAAGCGTGAAAACACGATTTCCAGATACCTACTTAATTTTAAATTTCATATATCTATTCATACCTAGAAGACATTTTAAAATTTTCTAAGGTCCGTGGTCACATATGAAAATACATTACCTAATATTAATTGAAGTGTACGTTGCGGAAAATACATTTTATAAATTATTTTCGATTATAAATCGCAAACAATGCACCCTTCCTCGCAAATTTCTAAAATCTGGCCGTTTATAAATAAGTTCAAGCTCAGTTTGTAATCTAATTTTGTCTAAAAATGAATATGCCTGAACTATATCATTTAAATAGTGCGATGGGAATTTATTTTCAAATTCCGAGAACTTAGAAGACATAAACAGAAGCGAACCACTTAGATGACTATTAAATGAAAACCTTTCCTTAATTTGAATTAATATATAATCACATACTTCTTTTGCTGTAACTACTTTCGCTAAATAAACTAAATGAACTACATCTTCAATTAAAATAAGAATTTCTTAAGCATTTTTTCTTTCAGTCACTATACATTTTTGAAATAAATTAATTGCTGTAGCTACCTGTGCAGGATCAGAAGTCGATTCTTGCAAACTGTTATATAGGATATCGGCGTGCGGCATAATTTTATGAAAAAATGGTAACCAGAATACAAATTGTGCATCGTATAATATTCTACGGATTGCAGAGGCTTGATTAATTGTGGTAGATTGTTTCGAAATATTTTCCACCTTCTCCATACATTCGATAAGTGCTTCTCTGTTCTCAAAAATAATATTTCTAGCTCTACTTTTACATTACATACATTTAATATTTCAACTCGCTAAGGAGAATTTGAAAAAAAAATTCGTAATATCTTGTAAGGTTTGAAAAAATGTTTAATTGCGCCCCACGTAGACTGCGTCATTTTGTAACGTGTGCACTTACCCGCTTTTTGACGCGTTGTGAAAAGTTGTTTTTCCCACGCTTGGGCGCAATTTTCTTGCAACCTCTTTTTAATTTCTGATAATGAATTGAGTGGATCCTGATTTTAAAAGAACTAAAGAAATTAAACACACACTAGCTCAGTTTTCCTTGGTAGAGAGATATGGGTAAGAGATAATTGTTTATACGTCTTTTTGGAATTATTTTCTATTTTTAAGAAACCTCAGCTGTACGACTTTTTTTTGGGCACCATCCATTTTAAAATAGAAAGGATCTAATTTCAGCTAAAAAAATGAAAAAATACTGAAAGGGTGTACTGTTGGTAAATAAAAAAATCAGTTTGGTACAGCCGTTCTTATCCTGAAAAGTAAGATAGGTATTCAGTGAGACACTAGCTTTAATCAACAAAAAAAGAGAATTTATTCATGATTTTAAAAATAAAAAGTTCTAACCTTTGCAGTTTTACAGGATTACAAAAAATTTTAGCCTAACAGGTAGTTATGACATTTAAATTCTAAACTCTGACTACTCCCGAAGACGAAAAATAGTGCTTTTCACTTCACTTTTTAGTCAGTTCAAATTGCTGTTAAGGCACTACTCAGGGATAAGTCTATAGAAGGATGTTTTGGTAACTTACTGTTTTTATTTCGGCTTCGATGGAACACAACCGATTTCACACTTTTCTGGTAAACACTTTGAGAGCCCACTACGGCTTTACGTTAGAAAACTTGTGCTTTATTTAGCTCTCATGACTGTTGTTATGAGCCTTTACTGCAGCTCAGTCGAAGGAAGCTTACTTGGCGGCTCTGATGAAAATTAGCCTGGCTGCGGCTTGATGGTACTCAGCCTCTCGGCTCGGTCGAAGTCAGCCTTCTCGACGGCTAGATGGAAATTAGCCTCGATGCATGCTCTCCGGACCCTTAAATAAACTGTGGGCATTCTCTCCGTAATATCGCGACGCCGGAACCAAAAATTCGGATACACATTTTCAACCAATCCCGGCGTATCGAGATTTTCGGTCGCAAACCCGCACCACAGTAATATACCGAACGGCTTGGAATCTCTGATTAATATACCGTTCGATACCAAAATGAAAATAAGTACAATTTGAAGTGAAAAATCAGTAACATTACATGGTCTTAAAATCTAGGAAAAAATGAATGTTACAATCTGTTATATTAGAAAAGAAAATACGTACTTCTGCATTCTGGCTAGTTGCATGAGCTAAAATTAATTTTAATTGATGAGCATAACAGTGAAGATAATAGCCGTATTTATAAACATCTTGAATAATTCTGTTTACTTCACCATGGCTGCCACTCATAACATTTTCTCCATCATAGCTTTGTGAAATTAATTTATTTGGTGTATCTGTAACTTTGAGCAAAATGTCTTTAATACAATTTGCTAAACTAATTGCGTTATGGTCTTGTTGATTCAAAAAAGCCCAAAATCGTTCAGTTGCGGTACCGTCTTTTAAAATGTATCTGAATACTACTATCATTTAAATCTGTGGTGTCATCTGCTATAACAGAGATGAATTTAGCGTTTGCGATTTCATTCTATATTCGTGGCAAACTTGTAACATGCAATCTAATTATTCGTTCTGAATTATTTTTGATGTACCTTTGAAGACCATAGATTTGTCAAAATGCTCTTTTTAAAGCCAGATCCAACTCTACACTAAAATTGATTAGACCTTTGAAAATGCCCGGATTTTGAGAACCATCCCTTCATCGTGTCCTTGCAAAGCTAATTCGAAACATCCACAGAACTTTATACAAATTATAAACCTGCGAACTTTCATGCTTTTTAATTTTTTGTAACAAGTGTGCCAGATCGACTACCCCACTTTTCACCCAATTTGCTTCAGTACTTTCAGATGTAAATAGCAAACATGGAAAACAAAAGAAGCTGTTTTTAACACTGTATCCGCATAGCCATTCATGTTTTTCATATAATTCACTTTTAAAACTTTTTTTAAACTCGCGTTTTTGTCCCTTACTTAGTTGAGTAATACTAAGATTCGGAATCGATTTTCCCTCAGCTTTCATTTTAAGTATGTCTTCTAAAGGCAACTTCGAAAAATTTTGTTTTAAATAATTCACTGTATATTCAAAGTTTCTTTTAACGCCTAACAATTGACTACACCCCGACTGTGCATACATTTTTACGTTTATTACATCAGTTATAATCAGTTTGTGTCTGGGTGCATTCATGACTTAATACTAACAATACTCCCTTTGTTGCAAAATATTGAGCGCCAAAACCAAGTTTAACTACTCTGACTGGAACCGCTTAAATTAGATGTAAAATATAAACGAATCAACACAACGCTTCTATCCCAATCCAAATCCGCAAGATCACCAAGTAAGTGTGAACCATGGAGAGAGAAACGACGAATTTACATCTTCGTATTAGAAAGAGACACAGTTTGCCAGAACGCAAAAACGTATAAAACGAGACAGCGCCGTATACCGCCTTGCCTTACATCCAGTTCTTGTAGTTTGTGCGGTTAGGGAGCTTCAGTGACAACTCGAGGTTTAACGGTTCATAAAGTATTAGGGTTGTTATAAATTGTTCTTATCCATTTGTAGGGAAGGTTTACTTTTTTAAAAGACGTTTGTATGACTAAGGTATAATAGAAAATAAATTGCATTTTACCTTGTTGTTGACAGGGGCTTCACGTGCTCATGTGTTCCAATAGAGGAGCCGCTACTGATTTACAGTAATTTTTGAAGCAATTTTATTTTGTCCTTGTTGCATAATGCGTTCTATTTTCTATAAAGATGTAATGAAACATTGCACATTTATATAGTTACCAAACGTTTACTTACCAGATTTAGAATTAACAAAATTACAACTAACTGGCTATTTCCAACATGTCGTATGTAAAAACACATGAAGAGACAAACATTAAAAGCACGACCAATCAGCAAAAAAAAATTAATTTCAAAGAGTTTTTTAAAACATTTTAGTATATTATGAAGATGGAAAATTAGTACATCAACCTTTTGAAACAATTCTGTTATATTTGTTTGAGTTTCTGATCGTCTCGTATCTTCTATCACTGTGATCATAAGTTTTCTGACACTTTTATATTTGATTTTTATAGTGTGTAACAAGGTTAGAATCAAAGAACATTCTAAAAGGTAATAATTATACCAACTGAAAGTAAAACAAGAGCTTATGATTGATTTATCCAATTGGTCTCTATACCGATCACTAATCAGGTAAAATGTTATCAAACCATATGTAAACGATACACATCCTAAATAATAATAGGCGTTTTTGTAAATATTTTTCTCAATATTAGATTTTTTAGAAGCTAGAGTTTTGTCGACTGCTGCCAGTTTATAAAAAGTTTAGACCAAGTTGATCTTTTACTATACGAAGTAGCTAGAGTTTTGTCGACTGCTGCCAGTTTATAAAAAAGTTTAGACCAAGTTGATCTTTTTACTATACGAAGTAGTAATCGTAATAAATATAAATAAGCACAGCCATGTCAACTCTATAACTTCTAGAATTTCCATCAAAAATTTTGTTTTCAATCGGTTGAACCTTGCACGAAATGCAAACGACCATAAAATTATGAGGATAACAATGTTCTTTTTATATTGATTTTCCTTTACCAAAGTATTATTTGTGAAATCAAAGTACGGGGCAATACCCAAACAACTAGCAATTTTCGCAATAGGAACGAAAGAAAAAACTACGTGTTCTACCGACATTGTACCAGTAGTTTCTCAATTAACCTAAAACATGAAGCACTAATGTATTGATTTTTTTAAATTTTAAAATTATTAAAAGGCCATAATTAATATACTGTGGTATTTCAAAAAGATTTTCCAGTTATCATAAGCAATGTTTTACAGATGAATATGAATTATTCCCTAACAAAGAATTTTTGGAATATCTAGAATGTTTACTGTAGAACATATTTTTATCTATAGAATTTTCATAGAATTAGACAATTACCCGAAACATATTTTCCCGATATAGTACAACTATATATATATATATATATATATATATATATATATATATATATATATATATATATATATATATATATATATATACATATACATCAAGGTAATATACAAAAAGAATAATAATTATTCATTGTTTTATAGTTTTTCTCCTGATCAAATTGTCAATGTACAACGAAGTATAGAGAATTGAATGACGAATAAGAAGTTTTACTGACAGACCGCATATCCAATACTAACACAACAAAAATTGTTTAAATATATATATATATATATATATATATATATATATATATATATATATATATATATATATATATGTATATATGTATATATGTATATATGTATATATGTATGTATATATGTATGTATATATATATATATATATATATATATATATATATATATATATATATATATATATATTTATGGGTCTAGCACACGTGCTGCAGGGAAGAAGTCCCTAAAGCGCTACAGGAGCGACACGTATGCGGAAAAAAAAAGCGATTCACGTTGTTCTTGAATCGCTATAAATTGTACTCAGTGGGAAACACAGTCCTCGGCAAATTATTCCAAAGGGATGATGTTCTCCATATAAAAGACTGCTTGAAAAGCGTTATACGAGGAGTAGCAAGCTGAACCTCATACGGATGTGAAGTATTAGAGTGACGTGTACTTCTAACATGCACCGGTCTGGGAGGAATTAAGCGGGCCACATCCTTCGAACACTTTCCATGAAAATACTTGTAGAATAGGCTCAAGTCGCCAACCGTTCTTGGATGTTCCAGCGAATCAAGGCCGCCGGTCAGTTCCGGGTCTCCAGTCAGACGAACAGCTCTTCTCTGAACAGAATCCAACAAATGCAGTGTATGTTTGGGAGCGAAGCCCCAAACATGGGAGCAGTATTCCATAGTTGGTCGAATTTGAGCTTTGTAAAGAATTAACAGTTGTTGTGGAGTGTAAAGCTTTCTGGTTCGAAATAATATTACCAACTTTTGAGAAGCTCTCTTTGCTATGCCTACAACATGTTCATGCCAGGACATATTTGCTCCCAAATTAACGCCCAACAAATTGAATGACGATGTTAGAGGAATGGAGTGCTCCGACATAACTATGTCGGGTTCAGCAACGTTAACTTTTTTAGAAAAAACTGCCGCCTGGGTTTTTGTAGCGTAAAATTCCACTTGGTTACTGTCACCCCAAGATAAAATTTCTTCTTGTTAAGTTGAATGACTTCCTGCTGTCTGCGGATATTCGTCTGAGTAGCCGATGTCCGAGCGTTCAAAGTGAATGAAGAGATAAGCGTACTGTCATCTGCAAAGCTGTAGATTGGATTCTCGGTCTTTTCCAGCAGATCGTTAATGTAAATGAGAAAAAGAGTAGGAGCCTGGAGGTACACCGGCGTTGATAGTGAAGGTGTTAGAAAGAAATCCGTCGACTGCCACTCGTAAAGAACGCTCTCTGAGGAAACATGAGAGCCACAAACAGAACTTTTCAGACATACTATAAGAGCGTAGCTTAGCCAACAGCCCATCGTGCCAAACACGGTCGAATGCCTTGGATATGTCAAGAGCAACCGCTCGAGATTCTCCAAAGTGTTCAATTGCGTTGTTCCAAACGTGTGTTACCTAAGTCAGGAGATCTCCTGTTGATCTATTTTTACGAAAGCCATATTGGTGATCGCTAATAATGTTGAATCCTTCAAGATATTTTAGAAGATGCTGATTGATAGCCTTTTCCATGACTTTCGATATTATTGAAAGCAGTGCGATTGGTCGGTAGTTATTTGGCAAGGTCTTCTTGCCTTTTTTAGGTATCGGCTGAACCGTGGCACATTTCCAGCAGGACGGAAAATATTCCCTTTCTGTAGGATAGGTTAAAAAGTCTACAGAAAACTGGTGTTAGTTCCCTTGCATAGTTTTTGAGAACTATGGCAGGTATTCCGTCAGCGCCAGAAGCCTTTTTGGTGTCTAGCTTCATTAATATATGCTTTATGATGCGCTGTCTGAAGACAACATCGGACATCTTTGACTGCAATATGGGAATAGAAGGTGGTGTTTTTCCTTGGAAATCGACAGTAGAAAGCAAAGAGTTCAGCCAACAAGTTCGCTCTCTCAACAGGTGTGGTTGCAATGGAATTATCTGGCCGTGTGAGTGGTGGTATGGTGGTTTTGGTAAAATTTTGACTAACTGCCTTAGCGACTGTCTGTCTTCTTCTTCTAACTGTCTAGCTTCATTAAAATACGTTTTATTGTATGCTGTCTGAAGACAATATCGGGTATCCTTGAATCCACTATGGGAATAGTAGGTGCTTTTCCTTGGAAATCGACATTAGAATGTGAAGTAATGAGTTCAGCCAACAAGTTCGCTTTCTCAATAGGTGTTGTTGCTATAGAATTATCTGGCTGTGTGAGTGGTGGTATAGTAGATTTTTGTGGATTATAGTGGAATTTTGACTAACTGCCTTAGCGACTGACCAAAAGGACCTAGAATTGTTGGGACAAAAAAGAAATTTGTTTCTAATTCGTTGATTGTGTACCTCTTTGGTTTCCTCCATAATTCCACGATTTACGTTAGGATTTTCGCGCCATTGCTGGGAGGCAAGACGTTTAGAAGTAACAGCTGCGATGCATTTTTGGTCAAACTAAGGCTCGCCGAACATTTCTTCGAAAAAGGAAGAGAAGTCGTACCCAGGATAGAGAAAGTTAACTGCTCTGGTCAATGAACTGACCCTGGTTTTACAGAGAGTGAGTACATGAGGTTTATTTGATTGCAGGTGTTGGTGCATTGAATTTATGTTCGAGTTTAAACCTTGTCTGTTGCAAAAATATATTTTAAAATTATGATCTTTGCATGTCGACGTCCCTGAACCAGCCCCTACCCGGAGATCCGATCGGGGGGCTATTTTACTTCTGGAATTTTTTGTATCCAGGTGCTTCATCATCCTATTTGGTCTCACAGTCCGGGGACATCGACACAACCACGAAACGTTAAGCAACTTCACGCAGCCTAAGCTGATACGATGGTATCACACCGGACGATGCCTGATGGGATCTGGGCATTTAAAATCTAAGTTGGTCTTTCAGTCGCCTTCTACCACAGGCAGAACATACTGAAAGTAATATTCTATATCACACCTCCACGGGGAGTCTCATCGAGTCATAACGTTTGTGTAATTTGTAAACAAAAATCTGTTCCCTTTCTGTAGGATAGGTTAAAAAGTCTACAGAAAACTGGTGTTAGTTCCCTCGCACAATTTTTGAGAACTACGGCAGGTGTTCCGTCAGCGCCAGAAGCTTTTTTGGTGTCTAGCTTCATTAAAATACGTGTTATGATACGCTGTCTGAAGACAATATCGGGCATCCTTGACTGCGCTATGGGAATAGTAGGTGGTGTTTTTCCTTGGCTATCGACAGTAGAATGTGAAGCAAAGAGTTCAGCTAACAAGTTCGCTTTCTCAACAGGTGTCGTTGCAATAGAATTATTTGGCCGTGTGAGTGGTGGTATGGTGGATTTGGTGAAATTTTGACCTTAGCGACTGACCAAAAGGACCTGGAATTGTTGGGACAAGCGAGAAGTTTGTTTCTAATTCGTTGATTGTGTGCCTCCTTGGTTTCGTCGATAATTTCTTTGCGTCTGTCTGTTCCTGGCACGAACAAAGGTGTTACGGTTTATGGTGATATGCTGGTGATATATATTTAAACAATTTTTTGTTGTATTAGTATTGAGTATGCGGTCAATAAAACTTCTTATTCGTCATTCAATTCTCTATACTTCGTTGTACAACTTCATCAGGAGAAAAACTATAAAACAATGTACAATTATTATTCTTTTTGTATATCACCTTAAACCTACTAACAATAATAAATACTGTGAAGGTCAACAAATAAAATGTACAAACTGGACATGTTAAAAAACTTGCCAACTAGAGAAAATTATTCATTTAAATCCATATTAAACTATAACAAGGCGAAGAAACAAACACTGAGAGAGCAGTAAACGTATACTGTCTATTTGGTCAAGTTGTTTACTTATTTATACCTTTTTTGCCCTTCCACTTACTTCTCTCTCCCTTCTAATTTCATCTCTATGTGTTTAAAAATTTCTTTCAGTCTCTTCCCCTTCCCTTGGCTTTTATTAAATATGCAGTTAAAATAGAAAAAACAAAAAGAACAAACCAAAATAAAAATTTAAAAAAACCTTCTGCATACAATGTTATTAACCTATGATATTGCAATAATTAGTGTTAAGCTTATTAATATCTGTCTTGTAATTAACACTGTTTTTATGTTTTTTAATGTGAACCATTTCCAGAAAAAGTCTGCTTTTGTAATTATCATCGTATGTTAAAATCTTTACATCACTGAATCCAAAAACATGTCCTGTCTTTCTTGAGTGCTCAGCCAATGCACAACTATTTTTATTCAACTTACAATCACTTTTGTGTTGTGTTAATCGTTGACATAATCATTACGATGTTTTTATTATATATATATATATATATATATATATATATATATATATATATATATATATATATATATATATACAGTAACCAGCAGTGGCAAAAGTAGCAGTCGCGAATGAAAACTTGCTGACGGTAAATAACCCTCATAAAATATCGAGCCTGTCATTAGTGATTTGTTTTTGTCATTATTCTTAAAGATTTTTTAAAGCAACATATATTCACCACATATAAAGGATGAAATATGGACAAATTGATGTTACGCGATATATGTTACACAATTATAAGTGATATAAATTAACAATAAGGCCTACAGAGTAATATGAAAATCATTTAATTATGGTTATATTAAGTGGAACTGCGGAAAAATAGTGATAAGTAGCGTTTTACTATAAATAATCAGACTAATTGATCCTAGAGATTTCTTATTTTTTAGCATTTACACCAATGGACACATCAAAAACAATCGGCACCACTTTTGACAGTAAGCTGAATTATTGCAATATTGCCACGCTTTAAACTAATGGTTTGTTATTTTAATTTGCAACAAATTAAAGAAAATATCTTATCAGTTTGAGTATAAAAAAAAACAATTAATGCTGAAAGAAACTACTTCTAAAGTCCATTATTTTAAATGAAATTATTCACTAACAAAAATAACACACCAACAATTTTCTATGTAAAATGCTGAAATCAACTAATAATCACTATTTTTTCGTTCAAAATTTTGTTTAAGTAACTAATTCCTACTACAGTTTTAGTACAGCGCAGTGTAGAATGTTATAAAACATTATTTTTACCATTGCTTTTACATGCTTTCCTTGCAATTTGCTCACTCGTATGGCCACGTCTATTTAGTCACTTCACCAAATGGATGTTGAGCGATTATTTGAGTATGTCTTTCATTTTATTTGATAAGTGTTTAATAACGGCGGGCTGTTGGATAGTCGAGTGTTCTAAACGCAACTTTTTTTAATCTAAGAAATGTAGTATTTAGTGTTTTTTTTATTAAAACATAGATATTCAAATATAGTTTATAGTAGTAGAATATTATTTAATGACTTAATAAGATAAGGTTTTTATTTGAGAGAGAAAAAAAAAAAATGTCCGACTGGATTAAGAACATATTTTTTAGTAAAAAGAAAAACAATATTAGTAGCCAATGAAACCTGTTAAATATGATTTTTACACAATTTTTAATTTGTCCGAATTGAGAAAACAAAAAATAGTAAATGTTTTTTACTTGCCATAAAGAATCACTTATTTAAATATACAAAACGATTTTTCATAACACCCTACATCTAATACCCTAATATCGTATATTTAAATATACCTTGATTATATATATATATATATATATATATATATATATATATATATATATATATATATATATATATATTTATATATATATATATATATATATATATATATATATATATATATATATATATATTGAAAAAGGAATATAACTGTCCATACCAGCCAAAATAACATTGGAAACCTACGGAGGGCAGTAAGATAGGTCGTCGGATCGAAAACCAAGGAAAAGTTCGTAAATATTCGGTGAGTTCTTTCCATTTAGCAGATTTCTAGTGCCAAATCTTGCGCGGTTTAGGTGTCTCTCTGTTGCTGGTGGATTGGATACTCGATATCGAAAGCAGTTTATGGTCGGATTTACGGTGACAGTGTAAAGCTCTGGATTGGTGATTAAAAACAAACCAAAAAGACTGGCGAATTTCCCTCTCGATCAGAAATCCGCGTTTGTTCGTCAATAAGCTGAATTAAGCGACAACTGATTGAGAATGATTCTGCTGCCCGACCTTGTTCGTCTTTAGTATTTGAATACTTAAGCCAGTTGATGTTATGGACATTAAAGTCGCCCAGGATGGCAATCTAGGCATTTGGATAGATAATCTGTAAATGAGCGATGGTGTCTGCAAGAGAAGCGAAAAGTTTCTAAAATTAGCATCACTTGGTGGCCGATAGAGGTTGGTGCCTTGTGGTTTGTTGACTCGTTATTTTTAACCATATAATATCAAAGATTCGGAGCTCCAGAGCCTCCTCTCGTTGGCAAGAGAGGTCGCTTCTAACAAAAAGACAGTTAAAGTTACGCCTAAACCGAGAATAGAAGTCCTACCCAGGATAGAGATACTTGACTGTGCTGGTCGATGAACTGACCTTGGTTTCACAGAGAGCGAGCACATGAGGTTTATTTGATTGCAGATGTTGGTGCACTGAATTTATCTTCGAGTTTAAACCTCGTATGTTGCAGAAATCTATTTTAAAACTGTAATCTCTGTATGTTGACGCTCCTGAAAAAAAGTTTATCGGAATTATAGTGTTGTAACAGTACCAAAAATTTCGGCTTTAAATCGAAAATTATTTGTGTAAGTTAGATTTCGGCTCTTTTGATTATTAATTTCTTTAGTTAAAATACTAAACATCAAATGTAGTTTATTTCAACAACATCAGAAGTTTTTCTAAACTGAAATAGGTAAAGTTATATTCGTTAATTATATCATGGAATAATAATAAAGACAATATAGTAAGGACAGCAACACTGTAACGATATAGGTTATCATCAAGATAGCAGTCTCTTGTTTCTGTCATAAAATAATTGGTGTGCTACTGAAAATCCATAAAACTTCGGGGTCCATTTCCTCATTGAAAAGCGATATTTTTAATTGTTCTTGTGCAGTTGCTTTTGCAATGCAATCACTGGCTGGTTCCAATACATTAAACGATATTAATAACACCCTATAATATATGTATATGATATATAATCCATTTTTTATATATCATCATCATCATCATCATTACCTTATTCCATCCATAGTCGGATGTAAGCCTCCCCAAGTTGTCTCCAATGAGCTTTGTTGTTTGCTTTTTGCATCTAATCGTGTCCTGCTAATCTTTTTATCGTCCGTCCATCTTGTCTGTGGACTACCTCTGCATCTTTTCTGTTCTCTAGGCCTCCATTCAACTATACGGCGTGTCCATCTGTTATCATTCAGCCTTGCGATATGCCCCGCCTAATTCCACCTTAATATACATATTCGTTGTATTACATCTGTCACTTTTGATCTTCTTCGTATCTAGATATTAGGAATAAGATCTTTGAGTCTAATATTTAGCATTCTCCTCTCCATTGTTCTTTGGATTACCTGGAGTTTATTTATTATACTTTTATTATTTAAAGCCCACGTTTCAGTGCCATATGTTAATATCGGCAGTACTTATTGATCGAATACTTTGGCTCCTATTGTATTTGGGATGTCCAATTTAAATGTAGATTGTAACCTTTCGAACGCAGACCAAGCTATCGAGACTCTTCTATCCAAGTCAGCCTTTAAATTATTTTTTGATATTTCGATTTTTTGTCCTAAATATATGAATGTTTGTACGTTTCCTATTCTTTCGTCTTCTGTTAATAGTTCCTAGCTGCTATCTTCACTTTCGTCGTTCAAATATTTGGTTTTAGTGAAGTTTCGCTCACCATGTTAGCTTCATCAGGAGCGATGATTGACTACTAGTCAACCATCGCTCCTGATGAAGCTAACATGGTTAGCAAAACGCGCGTCGATTGCAAAAATAAAGTGTTTGATATAGTGGTGATATATACTGAGTAGTGTCCTTTTGGTCAGTCGTTAAGGTAGTCAGCATTTCACCAAATTCATTATTCCATTACTTACACTGCCAGATAATTCTATTGGCACACCTGTTGAGCAAGCGAACTTGTTGATTGAACTCTGCTTTACATTCTACTGACGATTTCCAAGGAAAAACACCACCCACTATTCCCATAGTGCAGTCAAGGATGCCCGATATTATCTTCAGGCAGCGTATCATAAAACGGATTTTAATGAAGCTAGACACCAAAAAAACTTCTGGCGCTGACGAAATGCCTGCCATAGTACTCAAAAACTGCGCGAAAGAACTAATACCTATCCTACAGAAATAGAATATTTTCTTCCTGCTGAAAATACGCCACAGTTTAGCCGATACCCAGAAAAGGCAAAAATACCTTGCCAAACAAATAACGACCAGTCGCACTACTTTCAATAATATCGAAAGTCATGGAAAAGGTTATCAATTAGCATCTTCTAAAATAACTTGAAGGATTCAATATTATTAGCGACCATCAATATGGCTTTCGTGAACATAGATCAACATGAAATCTTCTAACTTATGTAACACATTTTTGGAACAATACAATTGAATACTTATCGCTCCTGTAGCGCTTTAGGGATTTCTCTGCAGCACGTGTGCGTAAAAATCCTTTTTAGAACTAACTGGTAAATTCCGTAGCATATAAAACATTATGTAAATTCACTATTCATTTTTAAGCGCACAACCTAATAAAATTACTAGCTATTTCTTAAAAAAAAAACTTTACTTATGACCGACAAAACTCCTAAAGTTGTCAACTGTCACAATAAAAGATGATTTTTTCAGATTTGTCGTAAAACTAGCTCTTCGCGGTTATAGTACAACGGCACCGGTTCTTATTAGAATTCGTAACGTCATTGTTTTTGGTTTTAACATAAAAAGTTATCGCTTTATGTGAAAAATTTTAAGTATAAAATCTTTTTATTTATATGTATATGCAAATTTTTTACAAATACAATTAAATTTAAGTTATGTGTTGAGACAGACCTGTAAATAGTTGGTTTTTTTTCTTTTTTTTTCAGTAATATCTAAATAGCTTAGGGTAGATATAACTGTAGTGTTAGTATAATAATTTTTGAAACATATTTAACAAATGTGAAAATTAAATGAAGAAAATATATTTGATTTAAATAATCAGAATACTTTGCGATTGACCTTTATGCAGTTTTGGAAAATTTTCTTTTGGTTTTGACAATTATATTTTATTCATCATATTTCGTTGTGTTCAGTCAACGATTGACGTCAGTTTCTAGTTTCTCATAAATTCGATATACCGAATTTTGATAACAAGTGAATCAGTCTGTAACAGTCGTGCATTTAAACGCAATCCTATTTACTGAAATGCTATGCATATTTTCAACATTCCTGTAAATAGATCTAAAATAGAATATCTCTATATTTTTCATTTACAAAGAAGGTAGTTATCTTTATCGTTAAAAATCTTTATTATTTCGTCCACTGATTAGTTTGCACCCTGTTATTATTAGTTAGGTCTAATGCAATTTAAAATAATTTTCTGTAGTTTATAATTTTTTATTGTAGGTAATACCCCGAAATATTTTTACATAATTATAGAAACGAATATTAAATGCAAATTTTATTTTTCCATTCCTTGCCCAAGTGTCGCTATTACTGCCCAGCTGATTTATTCATTGTAAATAGTATATGTACGGCCTAGGTTCGAATCTTGCATTTTACCTGCGTGAATTGGTAGTAACATACGTAATACAGGTGTAATACTGCTGTTGATTTAGTTACTTTTTGTGGTGATGTGTACTTAACAACAGTTTTTTTACTTGCTTTTGCTGATTTTTACTAAAGTGTGGAAACCCATATGTACTTTACGTTAAAACTGTGTTTCTTAATGGCTTCATAAAGTTAGTTTTTTTTATTAGAGATAATAAACATCCTAAATTTGTTCAATATTCAATTATTCTACTAGAAAATACATACCACAATACAACAAATACTTGTTATGCTTATTTGGTTAAAACAAAAATATGCTTTGGATAAAGATTAACTATTATTATTATAATAATGGCAACAGTTTTGTCATTTTTTAATTTGAAAATCCCGTTAATTTATTAAATAGATATATAAATAATTTTTGATAAAAAGTTAGGTATATATATATATATATATATATATATATATATATATATATATATATATATATATATATATATATATATACATGTATATAATATATGTATATATATATATATATATATATATATATATATATATATATATATATATATATATATATATATATATATATATATATGTATATAATATATGTATATATATATATATTGTATCGTTTGAAAATTTGTTGCCCCAAGCTTGGACGTAATTTTGTACCCTGTGAAAAAATGTTTAATTGCGCCCCACGTAGACTGCGTCATTTTGTACCGTGTGCACTTACCCGCTTTTTGAGGCGTTATGAAAAGTTGTTTTTCCCACGCTTGGGCGCAATTTTCTTGCAACCTCTTTTTAATTTCTGATAATGAATTGAGTGGATCCTGATTTGAAAAGAACTAAAGAAATTAAACACACACTAGCTCAGTTTTCTTTGGTAGAGAGATATGGGTAAGAGATAATTTTTTGTACGTCTTTTTGGAATTATTTTCTATTTTTAAAGAAACCTCAGCTGTACGACTTTTTTGGGCACCATTCATTTTAAAATAGAAAGGATCTAATTTCAGCTAAAAAAATGAAAAAAATACTGAAAGGGTGTACTGTTGGTAAATAAAAAAATCAGTTTGGTACAGCCGTTCTTATCCTGAAAAGTAAGATAGGTATTCAGTGAGACACTAGCTTTAATCAACAAAAAGAAAATTTATTCATGTTTTTAAAATAAAAAGTTCTAACCTTTGCAGTTTTACAGGATTACAAAAAATTTTAGCCTAACAGGTAGTTATGACATTTAAATTCTAAACTCTGACTACTCCCGAAGACGAAAAATAGTGCTTTTCACTTCACTTTTTAGTCAGTTCAAATTGCTGTTAAGGCACTACTCAGGGATAAGTCTATGGAAGGATGTTTTGGTAACTTACTGTTTTTATTTCGGCTTCGATGGAACACAACCGATTTCACACTTTTCTAGAAAACACTTAGGGAGCCCACTACGGCTTTTCGTTAAAAAACTTGTGCTTTATTTAGCTCTTATGACTGTTGTTATGAGCCTTTACCCAGAAAAGGCAAAAATACCTTGCCAAACAAATAACGACCAGTCGCACTACTTTCAATAATATCGAAAGTCATGGAAAAGGTTATCAATTAGCATCTTCTAAAATAACTTGAAGGATTCAATATTATTAGCGACCATCAATATGGCTTTCGTGAACATAGATCAACATGAAATCTTCTAACTTATGTAACACATTTTTGGAACAATACAATTGAATACTTATCGCTCCTGTAGCGCTTTAGGGATTTCTCTGCAGCACGTGTGCGTAAAAATCCTTTTTAGAACTAACTGGTAAATTCCGTAGCATATAAAACATTATGTAAATTCACTATTCATTTTTAAGCGCACAACCTAATAAAATTACTAGCTATTTCTTAAAAAAAAACTTTACTTATGACCGACAAAACTCCTAAAGTTGTCAACTGTCACAATAAAAGATGATTTTTTCAGATTTGTCGTAAAACTAGCTCTTCGCGGTTATAGTACAACGGCACCGGTTCTTATTAGAATTCGTAACGTCATTGTTTTTGGTTTTAACATAAAAAGTTATCGCTTTATGTGAAAAATTTTAAGTATAAAATCTTTTTATTTATATGTATATGCAAATTTTTTACAAATACAATTAAATTTAAGTTATGTGTTGAGACAGACCTGTAAATAGTTGGTTTTTTTCTTTTTTTTTTTCAGTAATATCTAAATAGCTTAGGGTAGATATAACTGTAGTGTTAGTATAATAATTTTTGAAACATATTTAACAAATGTGAAAATTAAATGAAGAAAATATATTTGATTTAAATAATCAGAATACTTTGCGATTGACCTTTAGGCAGTTTTGGAAAATTTTCTTTTGGTTTTGACAATTATATTTTATTCATCATATTTCGTTGTGTTCAGTCAACGATTGACGTCAGTTTCTAGTTTCTCATAAATTCGATATACCGAATTTTGATAACAAGTGAATCAGTCTGTAACAGTCGTGCATTTAAACGCAATCCTATTTACTGAAATGCTATGCATATTTTCAACATTCCTGTAAATAGATCTAAAATAGAATATCTCTATATTTTTCATTTACAAAGAAGGTAGTTATCTTTATCGTTAAAAATCTTTATTATTTCGCCCACTGATTAGTTTGCACCCTGTTATTATTAGTTAGGTCTAATGCAATTTAAAATAATTTTCTGTAGTTTATAATTTTTTATTGTAGGTAATACCCCGAAATATTTTTACATAATTATAGAAACGAATATTAAATGCAAATTTTATTTTTCCATTCCTTGCCCAAGTGTCGCTATTACTGCCCAGCTGATTTATTCATTGTAAATAGTATATGTACGGCCTAGGTTCGAATCTTGCATTTTACCTGCGTGAATTGGTAGTACCATACGTAATACAGGTGTAATACTGCTGTTGATTTAGTTACTTTTTGTGGTGATGTGTACTTAACAACAGTTTTTTTACTTGCTTTTGCTGATTTTTACTAAAGTGTGGAAACCCATATGTACTTTACGTTAAAACTGTGTTTCTTAATGGCTTCATAAAGTTAGTTTTTTTTTATTAGAGATAATAAACATCCTAAATTTGTTCAATATTCAATTATTCTACTAGAAAATACATACCACAATACAACAAATACTTGTTATGCTTATTTGGTTAAAACAAAAATATGCTTTGGATAAAGATTAACTATTATTATTATAATGGCAACAGTTTTGTCATTTTTTAATTTGAAAATCCCGTTAATTTATTAAATAGATATATAAATAATTTTTGATAAAAAGTTAGGTATATATATATATATATATATATATATATATATATATATATATATATATATATATATATATATATATATATATATATATATATATATATATATAATATATGTATATATATATATATATATATATATATATATATATATATATATATATATATATATATATATATATATATATATATATATATGTATATATATATATATATATATATATATATATATATATATATATATATATATACATGTATATAATATATGTATATATATATATATATATATATATATATATATATATATATATATATATATATATGTATATAATATATGTATATATATATATATTGTATCGTTTGAAAATTTGTTGCCCCAAGCTTGGGCGTAATTTTGTACCCTGTGAAAAAAATGTTTAATTGCGCCCCACGTAGACTGCGTCATTTTGTACCGTGTGCACTTACCCGCTTTTTGAGGCGTTATGAAAAGTTGTTTTTCCCACGCTTGGGCGCAATTTTCTTGCAACCTCTTTTTAATTTCTGATAATGAATTGAGTGGATCCTGATTTGAAAAGAACTAAAGAAATTAAACACACACTAGCTCAGTTTTCTTTGGTAGAGAGATATGGGTAAGAGATAATTTTTTGTACGTCTTTTTGGAATTATTTTCTATTTTTAAAGAAACCTCAGCTGTACGACTTTTTTGGGCACCATTCATTTTAAAATAGAAAGGATCTAATTTCAGCTAAAAAAATGAAAAAATACTGAAAGGGTGTACTGTTGGTAAATAAAAAAATCAGTTTGGTACAGCCGTTCTTATCCTGAAAAGTAAGATAGGTATTCAGTGAGACACTAGCTTTAATCAACAAAAAGAAAATTTATTCATGTTTTTAAAATAAAAAGTTCTAACCTTTGCAGTTTTACAGGATTACAAAAAATTTTAGCCTAACAGGTAGTTATGACATTTAAATTCTAAACTCTGACTACTCCCGAAGACGAAAAATAGTGCTTTTCACTTCACTTTTTAGTCAGTTCAAATTGCTGTTAAGGCACTACTCAGGGATAAGTCTATGGAAGCATGTTTTGGTAACTTACTGTTTTTATTTCGGCTTCGATGGAACACAACCGATTTCACACTTTTCTAGAAAACACTTAGGGAGCCCACTACGGCTTTTCGTTAAAAAACTTGTGCTTTATTTAGCTCTTATGACTGTTGTTATGAGCCTTTACTGCAGCTCAGTCGAAGGAAGCTTACTTGGCGGCTCCGATGAAAATTAGTCTGGCTGCGGCTTGATAGTATTCAGCCACTCGGCTCGGTCGAAGTCAGCCTTCTCGACGGCTAGATGGAAATTAGCCTCGATGCATGCTCTCCGGACCCTTAAATAAACTGTGGGCATTCTCTCCGTAATATCGCGACGCCGGAACCAAAAATTCGGATACACATTTTCAACCAATCCCGGCGTATCGAGATTTTCGGTCGCAAACCCGCACCACAGTAATATACCGAACGGCTTGGAATCTCTGATTAATATACCGTTCGATACCAAAATGAAAATAAGTACAATTTGAAGTGAAAAATCAGTAACATTACATGGTCTTAAAATCTAGGAAAAAATGAATGTTACAATATATATATATATATATATATATATATATATATATATATATATATATATATATATATATATATATATATATATATATACATACGGTACGTTAACGTCTGTAATATAACTGTTAAAATTATTTTAAAAAAAGTCTGGTACTCTTCGACAATAATATTTTATGTTGTAAAATCCCAGATATCCGGGAAATCAGGCCTTTTTGACACCACTAGTACTTACACGCCTTAGTACCTTATTTTAATCATTCTCACTGCTATTTTTAAGTTGAGGCATTATTTTTACCTTTTTATAAGATTCGCTAAATCAGAGATATATTCTTACCTGGAGCCCCCGCTTCTGTTTTTTCCAAATTGTATCTTTTTAAATGCAGGTTTAACGTTTCCGATAAGAGAGGGCATTATGCTTTTGACCAACCAAACCGCATAATTTAAAGCTGTTTTAAGAGGGTCAATCTCCTTGAGTACTCTTCGCTTAAGTTTCTAAATTTCCCAGTATAGACTGGAATTCCAAACACTGTTCATATTTTCCCTAATTGATGGCTTCCCAAAAAGAGGAAAAATTTTTAAACACAACAAGATATATACAGTAACTTCGCCAAATATAGCGTTAACATTTTTTAAAACCTGTTGAAGCAGACGCGACCCTGTTTTATTTTATGTTATAAAATTGAACACATTTTATGGCAACATCATTTTTTATGTAGCCTCTATGACATTACTGTCGTATATCTGATCGATCCCCACTACTTTTCGATCCTCTATTATTGTTTTGTCTTAACTAACACGTAGGCTGAAGAGTTTTTGGTCTAGCTACTTAAAATTTTTTTTTTTTCTTGCAAAATTCGACATTAATCATCTCCTTCAAGAGCTATCTTCATTAAAATTTTAAATTGATGAATAAACGATTTGATGAATGACACGGTTTCCTCAGCTTGGATATAAAATGTCTCTGATACATACAATTTCAAAGATGTGTAATGTGAGCGATAAAACTTGGATATCCTATATAGGAAACAAGCGGCACCGAGATGGAAGAGACTTTTCTTAGCTGCCAAAGAAACAGACCTGAACGTTCTTGATTCAATAGTTTATTATCGAAGAGTTTAATTTTAAAATAATGTTCTTTAAATATCATCCAGAGAGTTTTCTCTTTGATATGCGCTACACTTTTTATATTAAGTTAAATTAATAACATGCCAATTATATGAGAGTCGGTCGGGACCATGAGAAACTGTCGGTTCAAGGGAGGTGTCCGTGTAAGAGGGGTGTCCGCGAAGGGGAATTTCACTGTATATTCTTAATTGATTTTCCTAAATCGTTCACAATACGTGTCGTCTCTATATTATTGGTAAGTGTGGTAAATTATGACATGATATAGTATCGATAGACGCGATTCGTGCCACCATGTCTACAAAGGTGATTGCTGCAGTCGCCTAAAAACAGTTCTATCGCTTCTACGTAGAACGCATTCATATAAATGTATTATTAGCCTTTTATAATCGACATTTCAATTTTTTTAAATATTTAGTTATAGTAATTTTTGAGGCAATGTTTATAAAAAAGGGCATCAAATTTAGTTTATTAACCCGCTGTGCTTAAACTTATTTTGTTTATTTTTTATTTTGCTCTTGTTGCATAATGTACTGTATCTTCTAGGAAAATGTAATGAAACATTATACATTTATATAGCAACCAAACGTTTACTTACCAAATTGAGAATTAACAAAATTCCTTTTAACTGGCGATCTTCAAAACGTCGGATGTAAAAACACATGAATAGACAAACATTAAAAGCATGACCAATTAGCAGAAAAAAATTAAACTCAAAGAGTTTTTTAAAACACTTTAGTATATTATGAAGATGGAAAATTAGTATATCAACCTCTTGAAACAATTCTGACACATTTGTTTGAGTTTCTGAGCATCTTGAATCTTCTATTATTGTGATAATAAGTTCTCTAACATTTTTATATTTGATTTTTATAGTATATAACAAACTTAGAATCAAAGAACATTCTAAAAGGATATAATTATACCAACTGAAAGTAAAAGCAAAGTGTATGATTGATTTATGACTGGTCAGATAAAATACTATCGAACCATATATAAACGATACGCATCCCAAATAATAATACGCGTTTTTGTAAATATTTTTCTCAATATTTGACTTTTTAGAAGATAGAGTCCTGTCGACTACTGCCAGTTGATAAAAAAGGTTAGACCATGTTGATCGTTTACTATACGACATAGTAATCCTAATAAATATAAATAAACACAATAATGTCACCTCTATAACTTCTAGAACTTCTATCAAAAATCTTATTTTAAATAGTTTGAACCCTGCACGAAATGCAAACAACCATAAAATAATAAAAATAACAGTGTTCTTTTTATATTGATTTTCCTTTACCAAAGTATTATTTTTGAAATCAAAGTACGGGACAATGCCTAAAAAACTAGCAATTCTCGCAATAGGAACGAAAGAAAAAACTACGTGTTCTTCCGACATTGTACCGATAGTTTTTCAATCAACCTAAAACATAAGGCGCCATCATATTTTTTATTAATTGCAATATATGAATCATTTTTAAAGAGCCAAAAATAGTATACTGGGGTATTTCAGAAAGTTTTCCCAGTTATTCATAAACAATGTTATACAGATGAAAATTATTCCTTCACAAAAAAATTTTGAAATATTACTAATCTTTATTGTATAATATATTTATATTTATAGAATCCTAAAAAAGAAAATTACCAGAAATATATTCCTCCGATAAAGTACCACTTATACATATATAATAAACAGCAGTGGCAAAAGTAGCAACCGCTCACGGTAAATAACACTCATAAAAAGTCAAACTTAGTGACAAAACGGCTGTGTTTGTATGATTACAGATTTTTTTTTAAAGCAACATATAGTCACTACATATAAAGGATGAAATATGGACAAATTGATGTTACATCATACAGGTTACACAATAATAAGTCATATTTATGTGTAATAGTCAAGTGAATTAACAATAAGACCTACAGAGCAGAAAAACAGAAAATGAAATGAAGATCGTTTAATATATTTAAAATGGCAGACCCTTATATTAAGTGGAACTGTAGAAAAATAGTGATAAATGGCACTTCACTATAAACATTCAGACTAATGGATCCTGAAGATGTCTATTTTTTAAATACGTAAGCCAATGGACACATCAAAAACAATCGGCACCAATTTTGATAGTAAGCTAGGTTGTTGCAATACTGCAACACTGAAAATCAATAGTTTTTTATTTTAACTTAAAACAAATTATAGAAGAAATCTTATCATTTTCAGTTTACAAAAACCAACCGACACTGAAAAACAAACTACCTCTAAAACCGAGTAATTTAAATGAAATTACTCACTAACAAAAAAAACGTACACCAACAATTTTCTATGCAAAATAATGACATTTTTCACACTCACTAATAAACACCACCTTTCCTTTAAAAACCTTCCTTAAATGACTAACTTCTATTATAGTTTGATTACTGCGCCATAGAGAATAATATAAAATATATTTTCTATCATTGCTTTTATATGCTTCACTTCACCAAGTGCGTATTTTAGAAAAAACTGTATGTTCAGCGATTACTTGGGCCTTTCATTTAATTAAATTGTTTTTAAAATATATGTCTTTTAATAACGTAGGGCTGTTGAATAGTCAAGTGTTCTAAAAAGAAACGTTTTTATTTAACCCAAGAAATGTAGTATTTAGTGTTTGTTATTGAAACGTATAGATTTAAATGCAGTTTGTGGTACTAGCATATTATTCAATGGCTTAATCCGGTTTTTTATTGGAGTCTAATCCTCTTTTATGAAAAATGTTTACAAAAATACAGTAAGAAAAAAGGCACAATAACCTTATTAAGCAACGATTTTTGTTGTTTTTTATTTAAAAGTCCGACTGAATTAAGAAAATATAGTTTACTAAAAAGAAGAACAATATTGACGGCCCATGGAATCTGTTCAACATGACTTTTACACGATATTTAACTTGTCCGAATTGAGAATACAAAAAATAGTAAATGTGTTTTTACTTGACGTTGATCATCACTTATTTAAATATACCAAATAACGCGTACGCTGAAAAGTTTTTGGTCTAGCTACTTAAAACAGTTTTTTTTTGCAAAATTCAACTTTATTCATCAATATAATCTCCTTCAAGAGCGATAAAATTAGTTCAAAAATTTTCCAAGATTTCTATACATTTCTTGTAGAAGGATTTGTTTTTGCCTTCAAAATAGGTCTCAGTTTCGGCGATAACTTCTTCACTGGAGCTAAGTCTCTTTCCTGCAAGCATTTTTTTGAGGTCTGCGAATAGATAATAGTCACTAGGGGCCAAATCTGGAGAATACGGTGGATGAGAAAGCAATTCGAACTTCAGTTCATGCAATTTTGCCATCGTAACCATTGACTTGTGACACGGTGCATTGTCTTGATGAAAAAGCACCTTTTCTTATTCATTGGGGCCGTTTCTTTAGAATTTTTGCCTTCAAGCGCACCAATAACTTTAGCTTGCTTTTAGCTGCTGCCCACTCAGCTAATTGCCGATTTTATTCCGGTGTGTAGTGGTGGATCCATATTTCATCCATTGTCACAAGAAAATCCTTTTTATTGCGCTTAAACAGGTCTAAACACGGCTCAGAATGATCAACACGTTGTTGTTTTGAGCACTGTGAGCAAACGCGGTACCCATTTTGAACAGAGCCTCATACCCAAATGTTCATGCAAAATATTACCAACACGTTCTTTTGATATCTTTAGGGTATCCGCTACCTCACACAATTTCAGTTTACCGTCATCCAAAACAATTTTATAGATTTTTTTTATGTTTTCCGGTATAACCACCTTATTTGGGCGTCCAGAGCATTCAACTTCACTTGTATCTGCACGACCGCATTTAAATTCTGCATACCAGTAAATGATGAGTGATTTTCCAGTGGCAGAGCCCCCGCAACACTTATCAAGTCATTGCTTTGCTTGAACGGTATTTTTTTCCATCAAAAAACAGTGTTTAATCAACACACGAAACTCGATTTTTTCCATTGTTTTGAAGATATCAAAAGTAGCGCCACTTAAACCACTGTAACTTGTAAACTAATCATCAAAGTGCCATGAAATTTTGACACGTATCGTTGGAAGGTTGGTACTTCCTAAAAATCATATAGATTTTTTGAAAAGGGCGACATCTATGTGTCAGACCAAAAACTTTTCAGCCTACGTGTTATACCAAACATCCTATGTACTAATACCATAAATTTAAATATACCTTTATGTCCCAACAGGTTAAAAATTGTGCTTCTTTTTTTTCTGTTAATTCCTTGGTTACAAGGAAATTTTAATTATTAAATTTAATTTAGGCCGCACATCGTAGATCGATGAGTTTTTGGTTGTTTCATTAGATTCTTCTGCCCACAACGGTAGTAAATGGAATTATGGATTCTAAGTACGAATAAGTTAAACTTTCATTGATAATAAATCATCAGGTATATATATTTTTATATATATATATATATATATATATATATATATATATATATATATATATATATATATATATATGTATGTATATGTATATATATGTATATATAATTTTCATTTTTTCCTAGATTTTAAGGTCATGTTCTGTTACAGTTTTCTTATTATAATTTACATTTTTTTTTCGTTTTTATATTGAGCAGTGTTTACTAATTTTAAGCAGTGTAGTTCACTCGGATTTCTAAGCCGTTTATATTACAGTGTGCATTGCTGGTTTCCGACCAAATTTATTTAATTTGTAATATGCGTCGATTGGCTGGACATTTATTTCCGGGAAGTAGCTATCTTGAAGACGTAATTTTTACGGAATATTTAAGGGTCCGGATAACACGGATCAAGGCTTTTTCCAGCATATAGCAGCAGAGGTTTTTTTTCCATCCAGCCGCAGTAGAGGCTTCTTCCAACCAGTAGCCGCAGTAGGCTCTTTCCATCATAGAGCCAAGTCGAGTACAGGGCGTTTTTCAACGTGAAGCCGTAGTTGGCTTTTTTTAACATGAAGTAGTCGTCGTAGGCTCTTCTCATCATGTAGCCGTACTGATAGATTAGTGATGGAGTAGTGTGAAAACGGTTTTAGTGCTCAATTTAAGGCCTAGAAACTCGCAGGAAAACCGTAAGTCACCAGAATATACATCCGTAGACCTATTTTCCCGCAGATAAGTGTCTTTAACATCGTATAGAACTGATAACTCGTGAAGTGAACCTCACGAATCTTCAATATCGTGTGTAGCAAAGTTTAAATCCTGATTTAAGAACTTTTAAGTTAATGACTAATAACCACTTATTAGGCTAAGGTTTTTTGTAATAACAGAACGGCAAAAGTTAGAACTTTTAAGTTAATCATTAATAAATCTTTTTTTTGTTGTTTAAGGCTAGTGTTTCACTGTACACCTATCTTACTTTTCAGGACAAAAGGGTTGTACCATATAAAAATTTTCCTTAACAACTACATAACCCTTCAGTATTTTTTCATTTTTTTAGCCGAAGTTAGATCCTTTTTATTTTAAAATGAATGGTACCCAAAATTAGTGGAACCAAAAATTTTAAACAACAATAGAGACTATTTCCAAAAAGGCGTACAAAAATTATCTCTTACCCATATTACTCTACCAAGAAAAACTGAGCTAGTGTATGTTTAATTTCTTTAGTTCTTTTAAAATCAATATTCAGTCAATCCATTCTCAGAAATTAAAAAAGGGCTGCAAAATTGCGCCCACACGAGAGGCAATCCCTTGTCACACAGTACAATATATATATATATATATATATATATATATATATATATATATATATATATATATATATATAACGCGTAGGCTGAAAAGTTTTTGGTCTGAAACATAGATGTCGCTCTTTTCAAAAAATCAATATAATTTTTAGGAAGGACCAACCTTCAAACGATACGTGTCAAAATTTCGTACAGATGCAAATGATGCTGAATGCTCTGGACGCTCAAATGACGCGGAAAACATTTAAAAAATCCACAAAATTGTTTTGGATGACTGTAAAGTGAAATTACGTGAGATAACTGACACCCTAAAGATATCAAAAGAACATGTTGGTCATATTTTGCATGAACATTTGGGCATGAGAAAGCTCTGTTCGAAATGATTACCGCGTACCGAATCTGAGCGCTGTTTGGACCTGTTTAAAAGCAATAAAAAGGATCTTTCCATGCGATATGGAGCAATGGATGAAACATGGATCCACCACTATACACCGGAATCAAATCGGTAGTCAGCTGAGGGGACAGCAGCCGGTGAAAGCCACCCGAAGCGACCAAAGACACAACAGTCGGCTGGGAAGGTTTTGGCCTCTGTATTTTGGGATGCGCATGTAATAATTTTCATCGGCTATGCTGAGTAGGGAAAAACCATCAATAGCGAATATTACATAAAGTTATGTAATATGTTATTGGTGCGTTTGAAGGCAGAAATCGCAAAGAAACGGCCCTAAATAAACAATGCACCGTGTCACAAGTCAATGGTTACGATGGCAAAATTGCATGAATTAAAATTCAAATCGCTTCCTCATCCACTGTGTTCTCCAGATTTGGCCCCCAACAACTATAATCTAATCGCAGATCTCAAAAAACGCTCGCGGGAAAGAGATTTGGCTCCAATGAAGAAGTTATCGCCGAAACTGAGACCTATTTTGAAGGCAGAGACAAATCCTTCTACAAGAAAGGTATAGAAATGTTAGAAAATCGTTAAACTCGCTCTCGAAGGAAACTATGTTGATAAATAAAGTCGAATTTTGCAAAAACAATATGTTTATAAGTAGCTAGACCAAAAACTTTTCAACCTACGTGTTATATATGATATAAATTATCCTAGTCTACTAATCGGCGCCACATTAAAAAAGCAATATCTCCGGTTCTATTTAACATATCACCTTCATTTTTCCGCCATTTTATTGCTCTTTATGTTGGCTTTCGGAAAGCATAACCGTAGAATTTTTCAATTGTTTATTTATGAAAAATAATAACAATGAAATTGTTTAAATAATTTTGTCATGCTGCCCCCAGAGCTTATAAAGTCAAAAAAAAAGTACCATTATATTCGCTATGTTTTAATCTAAAAAAGCATATTTTTGAAAAGTGTGGTCTCTTTAAGTCGAAAAATATTAGATAATTTCAGTCGTGCGTCATGTAGCACGCGCTTCGCGTGACGAGTCCGTTCGTGACGATCCATTTAATTTGTCTCCTCATTCGAAATCACGAGACTCTTAGGAAAGTCCTGGAGCAACATTTATTGGAATTAAATAAGCCCGCAACAGAAGAGTCCCTTGAACAAAAAATTTGCAACGCTTGCCGCTCTAATTTGTCTAAATTACGTATCAACAGTGAAAATAGCAATGCGCCTCAAAAAAGCCAGAAGATATGTTTCACTATTGTTTATACTTCACATTCCTGAACTGAAATTCAAGTTAATTACATCTGTGTCATGACGATATATTTCTCAAACATTTAATTATATTTTTTTAACATAATGAAACAAATTGGTTAATGTATTATGTTAAGTATGGCATCACAATCGAAATCGATTAAAAACTGATACGACACCGCATTCGAAATCGAAATAAAAATCAACATTTTATGTTTTAAAATACGAAAAACTCGAAATCAAAATCGTTAATCGTTATATGCATTATTATGTCATATCCTTGCATACAAATGTGCTTATGACAATATTTTATAGTCTCTTGATTTATTTTAATTTTTTATCATAAAAAAATCGTAGTATTCGATTTCGGCTCAGTTTTTCTCTGTTCCAGTATTCAATAATTCTTTTTCGATGAGTATACCTTTGAACATTTAGTCTAATAATAAGTATCACTTTCTACTTGTTCGTTTTTTGGATAATGTATATATAATTTTCACATAGAAGTACTGATATAAAAGGATGATCTTTCGAAAGCAAGAAATGGGCGCAAATGAGAACTCTATGCGCGCGTCGCATGACGCGCCTCAGGAATTATTTAATACTTTCCGACCTAGTAGAGACCCCGCTTTTCAGAAATATAGATTTCTTAGATTAAAACCTAGCAAATATAATGGTATTTTTCTCAATTTTATAAGTTGTAGGGGCAAGCATGAAAAAAATGTTTAGACAATTTCATCGGTATTATTTTGTATAAATAAACAATTAAAAAATTCCACAGTTATACCTTTCGAAAGCCAACATAAAGAGCAATAAAATGGCGGAAGAACGAAGTTTATACGATAAATAGAACTGGAGATACTGCTTTATTAATTTGTCACCGATTAGTGAACTATAATAAATTATAACATCTATATTTTGTAAAACATACATTTGAAAAAAAATAATATATACTGATTTCTTTGGTTCTACCCCCGCAAAATGTTCAATTCTATGAAAAATTGAAGCCCCCAAATTTTTAGAAAAAAATATTAATATCCATCGATTTTCCCCGTCAACTGCCTCCCGTTAGACTTCTGATTTGAATTTAAGGAGAATAAAAATGTTTCCTTGTACATTTTTTGATGCTGAATGCGCTCCCAAGGGCCGTTTCCTCCTAAAATCCTTCAGTTTTCTACAATACTCATATTAAGTACAATTAAGGGTGAAAAAATGCATTTTCCTTTCAAGAAAGTTCCGCCAAATTTACAGGAAGCACTGTGGGTCAAGTTTTAGGATGCAAAATCATAGATATGACATAGATCTTTGAGAATTCTCATGGCGCACGGGTAATATGGGACAAAGACAGAGAGAACGAAGCGCTTTGTTGAAAAAAATATTGACACCCCTAAAAAAATTCGACAGGAAGACAACTTCAGGAAAAAAATTTTCCCAGAAATTGAATAAGCCTATTAGATTTTGGACCCAACTCTCTGTTGGAACTCCGTGAGTCCCATGATTGAAAATTTAAATGGAAACACAATACTTTTAATACATATTTGAATTCAGCGGTAATTTTTAACAATTTTTCGTATATTTCCGTACGATTTTTCATGTTTCCACAAATCAATTATGATCTTTCGAACTTGAAATGGAATTTCACAATTTTTCTCGCTCATTTTTAATACTACTTTGAAAACCCACTGCAAAATTACTAGCAACAAGTGACAGATTATAAAGTATGGCCGAAAATTATTCATTTATTTTCAGTTTAGCGAGAAATAGATATATAGACATTCATTTTGTTTGCATTTTTATAACAATGATGTAACTTCTAAATAAGCTGTTCCGTAGTTTTTTTTAATACTAATCCTCGTTGGTTAAGTTTCAAATATTAATTTAAACGTATTTTCTCATAGTTCCAATTAATTAGTTCAACATAACAGAAAAATATGATAGTATAGAAAGCAACTGGTATATGGAGACTTTTTGGACTGACTGGATATATGTATATATATATATATATATATATATATATATATATATATATATATATATATATATATATATATATATATATATATATAATAAGAGACGCAGAAAACATCCTTTAACTTCAGGCAAATAATGAGCTGCTGAGATTCAACTTGCCGGCAACTACTTTAAAAAAATCTCTAAAGCTGCTTCAAACTGATGTTGCTAGATTTTATAAAAATTACGCAGAAACATAAATTCTAAACTTTGGCACCCCAAGGTAGACCAAACTCTTAATTATAGATATTTTCTATTACATTCAGATCATTTTTAGTGTTCCATACGGAACACTTATAAGATCACTTCGGTGTCTGTCCGTCTGTCTGTCCGTCTGTCACACCCGATTTTCTCCGAAACTATTCGTCATAGAAAGTTGAAATTTGGTAATAATATAGGAATTGATGGCTTCATCAGAGCCATGTAGTTTTTAAAGTTAAATTTTGACTTAAGGGGTTAGTTTTGGGGGGTGAAATAGGAAGTGAAAAAAAAAAATTTTTTACTAGGTAATCGAGTATGGTGTCAAATGAAAGGTTGTGAAAACACGAGTAAAAAATATATATATAATGTAATACTTGCGCGCACTCTTCTTTGTATTATTTTTAAAAAATCGCGAAAAAAACGTTGTCCACCCGCCTTATCTCGAAAAGTACTGAACAAAAAATTTTGAAAAAATTCTGGAATATTCTCCAGGGGGTGTAGATGGAACGAAAATTATCACCAGTGCATTGCCTTTAATAACTTATCTGGTATATAAAAAAACAAAAATTTCAAGGTCATCAATTTTCGGTAAAGATTGGAAACAAACTTTGTTGAAAACTCATTTTATACCACCGTAACAACATTTTTTATTTTAAAAGCAATCAACGTACGGAACACTAATTGTGCAAGTTCAACTTGCACTTGACCGGTTATTTTAATTTTAGACATCGTATATGGTGGTACGCCAACTTTTAACAGAATATATGGGATTAAAAAATCGCAAATACTTTTGTCCTTCCGAAACATCTCATTCAATTGTCTCGAGATTTGCAGGATTTTACATATTATTCCGAAAAGTAATATATTTTGAAATAAAACACAAACTATTAGTAATTTTTTCCAATCTTTAAAACGCTTGTCATACACATTTTCAGTATTTCTTTCAAGGCAGTAAACGAATTCTCTTTTCTAGCTTCTATAGATTTAAAATGGTATGCGCAGAGGGGAAATTTCAGCATCGATAACAGGAAAAAAAAAGCACTGGTGAATACAGTAATTGCGGAATTCATTTGTACTTAAAATGTTACGATTAAATATTGCTTTGTGCAATAATGCGTTGTCGTAATGTAAAATCCTTAAGTTGTTCTAGTTTAGGAATCGGCTCACGTAACTGACGAATGATGCTTGAAAATATCCCTTATTAGCTGTTTAGCCAGTTGGAATGAACTCTTTCTGAACGATACCACGATAACTGAAGAAAACAGTTAATATGACCTTGGTTTTTGACCTACTTTAATGTGATTATTAGGCTGTTTCTGGGCCATACGAATAGCACTAAATAATTATTTATTTTAAAATGCATTCATTCTTGTAAACTCTTTAGAAAAAAAGCGTTTGTTTTAAACAGATTTTAGTTATTTAAATACTACAACCTCTTCAACTATTAAAATTGTGTCAGAAGACAAAATCTACTATATGTCGCCGCCGGCTACTTAAAAGGAAAACAAAAATTAGGTAATTTAAATCATTTTTTTAATCTTAATTAGAATCAATTACATTCAATCGAGACAACAATAAGCTGACAAAATAATGTCAGTGATGTCATTTATATTACACACCTAATTTTCTTCCACCTGTCTGGATAACTGCGGGTAGTGATACGACTAAATTTACTACGCTATAATCTAAACGACTTCGTCGCTTTCGCCGGGTGGCCCGCGACAATCGTCTTCGATGAACTTTCCTCACGGTTATACTGTATCCTCGATCAATTACAGCAAGACATCTCTCTGTTCCCAGTAGTGAAAACATAAATCTTTGTAACAAATTTTCAAAAAGCTTTACTACAGAATATGTATTGTTCTCACTACTATTTATCTTGTGATAATATGTATATATAAATTTAATGTTAGTGATGGCTATTAAATTTAGTAGTTAGATATTAGATACATAACACAATTTGTAGAACAGATAGAACTAAATACTGTTACTAGTATTTTGTTTTTTAATCTTGCCTAGAAAAACTTTCAACTGTAATAAAATATGCCACACAACAACTAAATAGTGCAATTAAAGTTTTCCTATCGATTACAAAAAATCCTGCAGCAGTAAATTCACTTTTCAATGATTGAATTTTATACCATAAACAGTTCATTGCTTTGTAATAGTTAGATTTTTCATTAAAAGTTTCCTTAACTTTAAGAATCGCACTTGACACGTTATCCTTTTCTTTTTTCGTGATGTCACAGACGAATATACAGATCTTCGACGTAAAGCGACCGACTATATAGACCAAGCCTCATAAATTTATAATGTTGTCAGACTTCCAAGATTCATATAAATAAGTAAATATATATATATATATATATATATATATATATATATATATATATATATATATATATATATATATATATATGTACATATATGTATTACTTAATTTTATATTAAATATTTTACCTATAATATTAATATAAATTAAATAATAGTCTATATAAATAAATGACAATATTAAATATATTAGTATATATATATATATATATATATATATATATATATATATATATATATATATATATATATATATATATATATATATATATATATATATATATATATATATATATATATATATATATATATATATATATATATATATATATATATATATATATATATATATATATATATATATATATATATATATATATATATATATATATATATATATATATATATATATATATATATATATATATATATACACCGGGTGTTATGGAATTCACTGCCTATATTGGAACTGGTGGATGCTTGTACCAAGACCGATTGTAGAAAATTCACCTTAAATAGCGAATATCAATAATAAACGAGAAAATCGACACTAAAGAAATAACGTCTTTAAAATTATTTTCGCACCCCACTGATGAACGCTGAACTCGCACAATATCGAAATACCTAAATCAGTCGTTTTTTTTTGCTTCCGTCAGTGAAGGTTTACCAATTACGGACGTAAGGTGTGGTAAAGGTCAACGTTTTTTTAAGGAGAGATGGACTGAGTGAGTAAGAAATTTGCAGAAAGTGTACAACAAATTGCAGATAGATTGTGTCATTGGTATAATTGGTTACGTTTTTAATTTGTCAGGGACAACTTAGGATATTTTATATGGAGATCCGTTACACATTCAAGGTACATTTATTTATATATTTCGTATGGATGTACATTGCACACAGCACAATTTAAGTTAAGTTAAATTACTTAAACCTAAACCCACAAAAATATAATCAACCAATAGGTACCGATTTTAGGTACATCAAAAAATAGTTTAGGATTTAGGTTTTGAAAAAGTTCAGTGAAAAACCTATTTGAAATTCTGTTTTTGTTTTGCCTCCACACAGCTGTTAAATAAAAAATAGAGGCTGTCAATAAATTTTAACAGGTAATTTACCAAAATTTTATTTGCTTCCTTCTAAAAAAGATTATAAAATAAAAGTTGAGATGGATTGTTCCCCTTTATTTATTTTTAACTATAAAGAATTTGGTCGGACATCGACAAAAAAGGTTACTTTAAAATCGCCGCTATCGGGGAGGCTCGTGTATGTTATACGATACGTCTTTTGCTTATTTTATAGATTTTTTCCAAATATTTTTGTAAGGACTTGATGTAATTTCCACAGTTTTTTGTACAGGATTTTTTGTAGTATTGGACATAAAGATTTTACAATTTTTTTTAACGCTTCACCATTAAATCCCGAAATGGATGGTTCACTATTTAAATGTGTGGTCTTAAAAGATCGATGTGCTTTCATTACTTGAGTTTGTTTGAGAGAGAGAGAGAAAGCATTTATATTTTCAGCTGCTTTAAACAAAGGTTCTGGAAAGACGTTTTTATCCATGATCCTAACCGCTTGAAATCTCGTTCTCCTTAATAAGATTCTGCAAATAAACTTAAAACTTGATATTGCGTTACTTGACGACCTCAATCCTTGTTCTGTTGCTTAAATATAACAAGAGTTCACAGGTTTAAAAAGAAAAAAAGTCGATTGGCAGAAGCCGGTGAGTAGTAAGACCTAGCAGTTGTGTCATTAGCCTGTGTTCAATGCTTCCAGGTTCTTCGAATGCGTTGTATGTCCATCAAGCAACTGGTTGGTGGCTCAATATGGCGGCCAAAAACAAAAAATCAGAATAAAATACAAGCAAATGATGATTTCTGAGCGGAATTAAGTTAACTGAACTTTAAAATTGAGACAAAATATTATATTCATGTAATAATTAAAGTAACCAACATGGCGGTTTCAAAATGGCGAAAAAAAAAGAAAATTACACAAAAAATTAGCAATTATAGAGATTTCGCGGTCGGATAGCACTTTTTCTTATCGGAGCACTATCGCTGGCTCATTATATAATATAAATTAACAACCTATTGTAACCTAACTAAGCCTAACCTACTCTAAAGAAAGGCAATTTAACCTAACACAACTTAATGCATCATACCTTACACAAGAGAAAGTAAAATTAATAATAGAACTTTAGACGTCATAACTTACAAAGCAGAAAGAGAGCTAACCTAACTTAACTTAATGCAGCAGATTCTAACCTAACTTAAGGCAGCTTAACCTAAATTAACCTCAGCTTAACTTAACTCAGCCCAAGCCTTGTTAATCGAAAAAAAAAAACATATAGCTTCATAGCCTAGACGTCGGGAAGGCAAGTTAAGCTAACATATCCTAAGGTATCATAGCTTACATAACAGAAGGGCAGCTTCATCTAACCTTATCTAAGGCAGCTTAACCGAACCTAACCTGAGGTAACTTTACCTAATATAATCTAAGGCATCATAGCTTACACAACAGAAAGGCAGTCTAACCTAGCATTTAGCTAAGTTGGGTTATGTTAACAGGTTAATTTAGGTTAAGTTTGGTTAGAATTTACTGTATTAGGTTAAGTAAGGTAAACTCTCTCTGCTTTGTAAGTTATGACGCTTAAGTTTTATTACGTTAATTTTCCTTTGTGTTGTGTAAGGTATGATGCATTAAGTTTTGTTAGGTTAAGTTACCTTTTTTTGGAGTAGGTTAGGCTTGGTTAGGTTACGATAGGATGTTAATTTATATTATATTGGTCATTTTTCGTGTAATTTTCGGTTTTTTTTTTTTCGTCATATTAAATCCGCCATGTTGGTATTATATAAAATTATGTTGGTTACTCTAATTCTTACATCAATATTAAATTTTGTCTCAGTTTTGAAGTTCAGTTAACTTAATTCCGCTTAGAAATCATCATTTGTTTACATTTTATCCTGATTTTTTTGTTTCTAACCTCCATATTGAACCACCATCTTGTCTTTTCAAAATAGCCACGTTGCATTGAAAAGCTTACGTTTCAACTAAGTAATTAGCATTCTTGAATTTTCTCTTCGTTCTACTTTTGGGTATGGGAGTGATCCCGTTGACGCGAAATGTCATATATAAATATATATATATATATATATATATATATATATATATATATATATATATATATATATATATATATACATATATATATATATATATATATATATATATATATATATATATTATATATATATATATATATATATATATATATATATATATATATATATATATATATATATATATATATATATATATATATATATATATATATATATGGGCATAGTACACGTGCTGCGAGGAAATTCCTAAAGCACTGCAGAAGCTTCGCGTGTGCGGAAAATGCGATTCACGTTGATCTTGAATCGCTGTAAATTGTACTCGGTGGGAAACACAGTCCTGGGCAAATCACTCCAAAAGCATAACGTTCTCCATAAAAGACTGCTTGAAAGAGTTGCACGAAGAGTTACAAAATAAACCGCATGCGGATGTGATCTATTAGCGCTATATGTATTTCTAGCATACGCCGCTCTTTGAGAAGTTACTTTCCATAAAAATATTTGTAGAATAGACTGAAGTCGCCAACAGTTCTTCGATGTTTCAAGAAATCAAGGTTATTGGCGAGTTCTGGGTCTCCAGTCCGGCGAGTAGCTCTCTTCTGAATAGAATCCAATAAATGCAGTGCATGTTTGGGAGCAGAGCTTCAAACATGAGAGCAGTATTCCAACGTTGGTCGAATTTGAGCTTTAAACGGAATTAACAGTAGCTATGGAGTGTAAAGTTTTCTAGTTAGAAATTATATTCCCCGCTTTTGAGAAGCTTTCTTTGCTATGGATACAAGATGTTCATATCAAGACAGATTTCTTCACAAATTAATGCCCAGCAAGTTAAGTGACGATACTAGAAAACTGGAGCGTCCCAACATACTAGCAACGTTAACTTTTTTGGCATAACATCGATAGACGCGAGTCATGCGACTATGTCTACAAACTTGATCGCTGCAGTCGCCGAAAAATAGTTCTATCGTTTCTACATAGGACAGATTCATATAAATATATTATTAGTCTTTTCTAATCAACATTCCAACTTTTTTAAATACTTGTTTAAAGTAATTTTTGAGGCAAAGTTTACTCCTGGATCGTCAAATAGAAAGCGTTTAATTTAGCTTATTAACCCTCTGAACTCAATCTTAATTTTATTTTGTTCTTGTTGCATAATGTACTGTATTTTTTATGAATAGGTAATAAAACATTGTATATTTTTATACTTACCAGATTCAAAATTAGCAAAATTAAAACTAACTGACCATTTCCAAAATGTCGCACGTAAAAACACATGAACAGACAAGCATTAAAAGCATGAGCAATCAGCAGAAAAAAATTAAATTCAAAGAGTTTTTTAAAGCATTTTAGTATATTATGAAGATGTAAAATTAATATATCAACCTTTTGAAGCAAATCTGTTATATTTGTTTGAGTTTCTGAGCATCTCGTGTCTTCTATTACTGTAATAATAAGTTTTCTGACATTTTCATATTTCATTTTTATAGTGTGTAACAAAGTTAGAATCAAAGAACATTCTAAAAGGTAATAATTATACCAACTGAAAGTAAAAGCAGAGATTATGCTTGATTCGCCTAAATGCTCTCTATATTCATGACTGGACACGTAAAATACTATCAAAACATATATCAACGATGCACATCCTAAATAATAATAAGCGTTTTTGTAAATATTTTTCTCAATTTTTGACTTTTTAAAAGTAAGAGTTTTGTCGACTATTGCCAGTTTATAAAAAAGTTTACACCAGTTTAATCTTTTACTATACGAAGTAGTGATCGTAGTAAGTATAAATAAGCCCAGCCACGTCACCTCTAGAACGCACAGAATTTCCATCCAAGATTTTATTTTCATTAGTTTGAACCTTACATAAAATGCAAACAACCATAAAATTATAAGGATTACAATGTTCTTTTTATACTGCTGTTCCTTTACCAAAGTATTATTTTTGAAATTAAAGTACGGGACAATGCCCAAAATACTAGCAATTTTCACAATAGGAACGAAAGAAAAAACTACGTGTTCTTCCGACATTGTACCGATAGTTTCTCAATTAACCTAAAACATGAAGCGCTAATATATTTTTAATTAATTACAATATATGGATTATTTTTAAGACCTCATTCATAATATACTGGGGTATTTCAAAAAGGTTTTCAGGTTATTGACAAGCGATTTTATATAGCTTAAATTTAACCTTAACAAGAAATTTTTGAAATTTCACTAACCTTTACTGAATATATTTTTATTTATAGAATTTTAAGAGAGCTAGACAATTACCATAAATATATTCTCCCGATATAGTACACTTTATACATCTATAATATATATAAAATGCAACGTCTCTCTGTCTGTCTGTCTGTCTGTCTGCCTGCCTGCCTGTCTGTCTGTCTGTCTGTCTGTCTGCCCGTTAGTGTGCTTATCACTGGAGAACCACTTATCCGATTTACGTACTTTTTTTTTAAAACATACATATGTTCTCTGGCCAGGTTATAGGTTATATTTTATTACGATAGGTAGCATAGGGAATGAGTAGTGACGATAATAGTGAATGAAGTCGGAAAAAAGTTTGCCGCGCGTTCCCTTGCAATACACAGCATAAACCATTAAATTTGGAACAATATTATGTAGCAGAGAATATCTATAATCTATAATATATATAAAATGCAATGTCTCTCTGTCTGTCTGTCCATTAGTGCGTTTATCACGCGAGAACCACTTATTCGATTTACGTGTCTTTTTTTAAATTCATACATATATTCTTTGGCCAGGTTATATAATAATAATAATAATCTATATCTATAATATATGAAAAATGCAACGTCTCTATGCCTGTCTGTCTGTCCGTTAGTGCGCTTATCCCTCGAGAATCACTTATTCGCTTTACGTGATTTTTTAAATTCATACATATGTTTTCTGACCAGGTTATAGATATATATTTTATTACATCTATAATATATAAAAAATGCAACGTCTCTCTGTCTGTCTGTCCGTCCGTTAGTGCGCTTATCACGGGAGAACCATTTATGCGATTTACGTGTTTTTTTTTAAAACATACATATGTTCTCTGGCCAGGTTATAGGCTATATTTTATTACGTTAGATAACATAAGGAATAAGCAGAGACGATAATAGTAAATCAAGTCGGAAAAAAGTTTGCCGCTAGAGCGTTCTCTTGCAATACACTGCCTAAACCATTAAAGATGGAACAATATCATGTAGCAAAGAATATCTGTAATATATATAAAATGCAACGTCTCTCTGTCTGTCTGTCTGTCCGTTAGTGCGCTTATCACTCGAGAACCACTTATCCGATTTACGTGTTTTTTTTTAATTCATACATATGTTCTCTGGCCAGGTTATATAATAATAATATGAATCTATATAATATACCATATATAAAATGCAACGTCTCTCTGTCTGTCCGTTAGTGTGCTTATCATTCAAGAACCACTCATCTAATTTACGTGATTTTTTTTTAATTCTTAATTTAATATATGTCAAAAAAAATCTATAATATATATATAAAACGTAATGTCTCTCTGTCTGCCTGTCTATCCATTACTGTGCTTAGCACTCAAGAACCACTTATCCAACTTACGTATGTTTTTTTTTTTTATAAAATACAAAGAGAATAAACAGAGACAAAATGCTAATATGTAGGAAAAAAGATGGAAGTTTAGCAGTAAGCTTGGTGGAAACACTGAATAGATGGGGGAATACTTTAAAGAAACACTAAATGGAGATGAAAATGAGTTGAATGAGAAATGGGAAGCAAAATTAACTGAAGGACAGGAGGGGACAAACAAACCCTGCAAAGAAGAAATAAGAAAAATACTCAGAACCCAAAAAAAATAAGGCCCCGGGTGGAAATTGTATAACAGCAGAACTGATCAAAGCTGGAGGAGTAGATCTGGAAAATGAAATATGCCGGTTGGTGCAAGAAATATGGGAAACAGAAAAGATGCCAGTGAGCTGGAGAAAAAAACTATATGTGCTAATTATAGACCAATAGCCTTACTGGATGTCGTGTACAAGATAGTGTTGACTATCAAAAACAGACTAGCAGAGAAAGCCTAGTCTATTCTGGGAGAGTACCAGTGTGAATTCAGGAAAAATAGATCGGTTACAGACCAGATATTTTCGATTAAGCAAACCCAAGATAATAGCTTAAAACAAAATTTGGCACTCCACTTGGTCTTTGTGGATTTCAGAGAAGCATATGACTCTATAAATAGAAAAGGACTCTACAAGATAATGGAAGAACTAAAAATTCCAAGGAAATTGATTCGCATGGTGAGAATGACCCTGAATGACACAGAAAACATAATGTTGGTTGAGGGCAAAGTATCAGACAAGTTTAAGGTGAAGAGAGGATTAAGACAGGGGGATCCAGTGTCGACATGTCTATTTAATTTGGTAATAGAGAAGATAATCCGGGAGTCAGAAATAAAAACAAATGGAACGATATACCAACAAACCTGCCAATGCTTGGCCTATGCGGATGATGTAGCAGTAATTGCAAGAGCAAAAAGAACCTCAAAAAAGCCATAATAGGATAGAAGAAAGGGGAAGGATGAGAGGACTAAAGATAAATGAGGAAAAAACAAAATACATGGAAATTACAAAGAAGAAAGATAATAAAAGCAACAAAAGTTTAAATATAATAAAGAACTTAGGGAAAAGATATACGTTTGCAAAAGTAGACAAATTTAATTATCTGGGAGTAACAATAACAGAGAGTGGACAAGAAAGGACAGAGATACAAGAAAGAATAGCGAAAAGACAGAGATGTTTGGGGGCAATGAATCCAATATTGAAATCAAAGAATGTATCAAGAAAAGCAAAAGAAAGAATAAATACGACAGTTGTCAGACCCACGGTGACATATGGATGCGAAACGAAACTGAATGCAAGAGAAAAGGAGACGTTGGAGGTGTGGGAAAGGAAAGCTTTGAGAAGAAGGAAAGAAGAGGGACTGTGGAGAAGAAGAACAAATTACGAATTAAAATGCCTATATACGAAACCCCTTATAAGCCAAATCATAAGAAGCCAGCGATTAAGATGGTTGGGACACCTGGCAAGGATGAAGGAAGAAAGACAGGCAAAGCAAGCCGTAATAAGAGGAGTGGTTGGAAGAAGAGGCAAGGGTAGACCTCGATCTACATGGATTCAGGCAGTAAAGCAAGATCCGGAGTTGATGCGAATCCCGCACTGGGAAAAGCTAAAAGGAGATAAAAAGAAGTGGAGACAAGTATGCAACCAAGTCATGGGCCTCTAAGGCCCCTTGAACTATATAATAATATAAACATAACGAATAAGCAGTGACGATAAAGGCGAATCAAGTCCACGCGAGCGGAGCCGCGGGCACAGCTAGTATATAATAAAGAGCAGTGGCAAAAGTCTAAGCCGCGAATGAAAACTTGCTCACTGTCAATAACCCTAATAAAATGTCGAGGCTGCCACTACTGACAAAATGGCTGTATTTCTATTCCTAAAGATTTTTTAAGGCGACATATGGTCATCAATAAAGGATGTGTGATATGAAAATCTTTTAATACATTTAAAATATTTTATATATTTTATATTAAGTGGAAGTGTAGAAAAGTAATGAAAAATTCTGCTTTGCTATAAATAATGAGACTACATCAATCCTGAAATGCTACATTTTTTGCACCCACTAATAAAATCACTACATTTCCGTTAAACATTTTGTTTATGAGTTAAAATCTTTATTTGGGAGATTTTGTTTTTAAAAAACTTTAATTAGGACTTGCGATTCAACAACTGTTTGCTCTGGTTTCATAACCCATATTTATAAACCTATTGCGTTTTTTCTGCAGAACTATGTTATATCTAGATTAAGGAAATCTTAGCAAGTGCAATTTAAATGCAATTATGCATATTCTTAGAATGACCCAGTTGGAAAGATAACCTTTTGGATATTTTTTCAATTAAAAATCTAGATCAATGTCATTTTCGGATTGAATATTATTCTTTGTTAATTTTTTAGATTTCCTAAATCTTTTTACAGAATATTTATAAGTTATTACAATCAAAAT
The DNA here is from genome assembly GCA_019049505.1 of Pachyrhynchus sulphureomaculatus. Taxonomy (NCBI): domain Eukaryota; kingdom Metazoa; phylum Arthropoda; class Insecta; order Coleoptera; family Curculionidae; genus Pachyrhynchus; species Pachyrhynchus sulphureomaculatus. Next base: position 46,219,907 of record CM032455.1, on the reverse strand, counting down.
CAATACAAATAATATATAGCTTATTATCGTCCGTATATTATTATATCTTACAATTCTTTTGGTCCTTTAGTCCTTATTTAATCTTGTCGTTAATCTTTAGATTTATGAAGTCTAAATCTAAAATATGAGGGTTGAAGTAGGGTTGACGTGTTTCTTCGCTGTCCCATTTTATATTCTTTTCATGCTTCATTTTTGGTTCTTCGTATGTTTTCAAAGTTATTTTGTTTATTTGGATTTGACAATTGGGCGGAATTTCGGCTTTGTTTTATTGGTTTGTTTTCTTCCAATTTCTGGCAAGTTATTTTTACGATTTCTTCTTTCGAATTCGTTTATCGGGAGAGATTTGTGTTATTTGATTCCTTTTTATCTTGATTTTGAAACGGTGGCATTGCGTAATATTTTTCTGGTGTCTTAGTAGTTGAACGATACAGGATAGTTCTTCATCTGTGGCTTGACCATAATTTTCGTCGCAAATGTATTCATTGGACTGAATTTCTTCACATTTCTTATCTTGATATTGATATTTGTTGTTACTTAAAAAATACCAGCGGTATTTCCAATAAAAATATTATCTTATTTTTATTGACATAACTTTTTATCCTATATATTTTTTTTTAAGTAAAATATTTTGTACTTTTTTATCTAATGGCAATTTGTCAGTTATTGATTGGCCTTTCAACCTTTTTATTTCTGTTAGTAGTTCGTTTGGATCTACTATCGAGTTGTGTAAGATATTTAGTTTTAAAAATATAATTGCGATTTCTATTTTATCCTAAACATTATATATTAATTGAAATAATGTAAATAGCTGATTTAAGCATATATGTATTCTGTTGTGTTGCCGATCGTTAATGTTCTATAATGACATATATTTTAATGTTTGTTCTACCTGAATAATTCTTAATTTAGTGTCATTTGATTATACGTTAAGTTCAACATTATTTTTTGAAAATTAGTAATTGTGTTATCTAGTATAGAAATTCGACTTATTGAGTCAATTTTTAATTCGTTTCCTTGTTCCTGTAGTGCTTTTTACTTATTATTTCCGCGTCATTTTGATCCATGTTCCCGATAATACTTTTTATAAATGTACCTAAGGGGTTAAAAATACATCTGATTTTTTGTGGTTTGTTATAGGATATTATTTGGGTCAATAATTTGTTTATTCGGTTTTCGATAACATTTACAGTTATTAGGGAATTATGATATTCTTTTTGGTAGTCACTTCATTTTTTTAATATTGTCAGCATATAATTAGATTAATCTCGAAGGGATTCAAGTTCTAGTGTCAGGGGTTGTATGCCGTATTCTTGAACAATTGTCCAATAGTTTGTTATGATTTTTGCTGTTCCTTTCTTGTATGGTCATATTTCTGGATAGTTATTGAGTTCATGAAACTTTACATCGCTTGCTTGGATGTAGAGGGTTGTGAAGATGTTGGTACATCTGTAACAATAGGTACGATTTTAGTTTCATTTATATGCACTATTTCCTTCGTTTTCGTTTTTGGGTTTTCAATTTCTATTTTATTTCTTTCTAGTATTTTAATTATTTTGTATGGACCTGTGAATTTATTTTTTATTTTACTAGTCCGTTGTTCTAATTTCTTATGGACTTGTGCTCCTATTTGCAATTTGGTTTCGAATTTATTGTCATTTCTTCGTGTTATTACTTTCTCTTTCTTTTCTTGTGATGTTTCTCTTATTTTGTCAAATAATATGTTGGTGTTATTTTTATGGTTATGCAGATATACCGTGTATACGTGTGAGTGTATCAAGTTCATTGGATCTCTGAAATTGGTGTGTCCTAGTACGAGTTCTTGTGGGGTAAATTCGGTGTCTGAGTGAATTGTGTTGTTGTATGCCACTATAGCGTATGGTATTAGATTTGTTATATCTGTTTGAGTATCCGTCTCTCTTAGTATCGTTATATGCTGAATTAGAGGGCTATGTAATCTTTCTATGAGTGAATTAGATTCATGGTGATATGGTGTTGTGAACTGTATGTCAATATCGTGGGTTTTTAATAAATTTTCCACCACTTCGTTCTTAAATTCTGTCCCATTATCTGAGATTATTTTCTTCGGTATTCTCATAAATGAAAAGAATCTTATGAAATGATAACTGCATGATATGACATCACCTAAATATGGTAAAACTTGTCCATATTTTGAAAATTTGTCAATTATTGTTAAGAATTTATCCTTTCCTATTTTCAAGGTATCGATATGAAGTATTTCAAAGGGTTTATTTGGTGTCTCCATAATTATTAGGGGCTTTGGTTTTCTATGGTATTTCGGTCTTTGGCAAATATCGCATTCGTTACTGTATTTTGTTAAAAGGCAGACTTTTAATAATTTTATGGATTCCTCGATACCTCGATGATTGGTTTTTCCTTCATGTTTATATTGTATTAGTAATTTTTTTTTATCTTCTTTGACATTATTGATAAGCTTCTTACATACTACTAATTTGTAATTTCGAAAATTATTTATTATAGCTTTATTACATAAGGGTCTTAATTCTTCTAATTGAAAGTAGATATATGTTGTTTTTTCACTGAGGTATTCCTTAAAGAATTGTATTATTTTCTCTAAAGACAATGGTAGGCTTGCTTTTATTATTTTATTTCCCTCAAAGGTTTCCTTTCAGTCTTGCTGTATTCTGCGTAAGGGGATTTCTTTACTATCAGTTGATTCTTCTTGTTATTAATTATCTCATCCAGTATTGTTAATCCCCTATTATTATTTTCGGCATTTGTTGTGTGAATGGTGTCAATCATTTTTTGTTTTCGATCTTTTGGTGGTAATATTTGTATGTCCGAGATTATTTTTATTTTCTCTTTTTTCGACTCTGCTCCAGTTAGATTCTCTTTTTCCTTTGGTTTTTCGATTTTCTCAGTTATTTTTTTTATTTTCTCTTCTGAGATGTTGGTTGGGTCATAGTTATCTGATAAAAATTCTGAAATTTCTTGATCAATATTGCCTGGATAATTTATTAGAGATTCTGTTTCTAAAGTGTTTACTTGCATTCGAGATAATGCATCAGCGTTTGTATTTTGCTTTCCTTTTTTATATATTATTTCGTAGTCATATTCCTCTCATTTCAGTCTCCATCTTATTAATTTACTGTTGGGTTCTTTTAAATTAAATCGCCACACTAGAGGACAATGATCGGGGTAGATCTTGAATTTTCTACCATATAAATAAGGTCTAAAGTATTTACATGCCCATACTATTCCTAACAGTTCTTTTTCAATTGTTGAATATTTCTGTTCAGTATCATTTAGGATTCTGGATGCGTATGCTATTGGATTATTGTTTGAGGGGTTGCCTTGTGATAGTACAGCGCCAAGTGCTACATTTGATGCGTCTGTAGTTAGTACGAAAAGCTTCTGAAAATCTGGATATATTTTACTGAAATATGTAGTAGGGCTCCTAAAACTTTTCATACTTTCCATAATAGATTGTGTCACATGAAAGAGAGGCACAATTTTTTAAGCAGTTAAAAATCAAGTCTTCGCCAAATATAGCTTAATTTTTTTTTTAAACTGTTAATATAAAAGCCACCCCATCCTAATTTATTTTATGTAATAAAATTTAATTCAATCTGGTCGAAATAAATTGTTTCCCATTACTTTACGACCTCGCAGTATTATTTTGTCTGAGATTTTGTAAAAATTAAAATTCTTCATATATTTCTAATATTAAAACTATACTCTATCCGTTTGCAAGGCGAAGTAATAAATCATGTAAAATTATGCAAATTAGTAATAAAAGTGACCCAGTGGGTAATAAACCAAAGGCGGGTTGTTTTACCTAATGGGGTTAATTTGGATTATAAACCGTATCGAGGGTATACTCTCAGTTTATTTTCTCACGTAACACGTAGTGCATTAATTCAGAACAATAAATATATCTTCCCCAAAACGTCAAAAAATAAGGCTTTAAGCTTAAATGAAAAGATCATAATTAGGAATGTGTTGAATTACATCAAAAGTGATGAAAACCTTAATTTAAGTGTCGACGATAGTGTTCAAAAGTATTTCCTAATGACCGGAGTTGGAAAAACAACTATCTATTGAATTTTGAAGGAAAAAAGGGTAGAAGGAGTTTCTGCGCCAAAGCTAAAACCAGGTAAAATAAAACTGGAGCTGACAGAAGATGTAAAAAATTCCCTGCGGAGAATCATTCATGGATTTTTCATTGAAAAAAAAATCCCAACTTTGGACTTAATTCTAGAGGCTGTTAAAAGTAACCCACAGATACCAACGATGGGCAGGACCAAGTTGTGGGATGTTTTAAAATCAATCAATATAGCTGACGGATAGAGCTTAAATAACTAGTCAAGTGCAAGTGGCACTTGCTCAATTACTGTTCCGTATGTTGATTGCTTTTAAAATAAAAATTTTTGTTATGGAGGTATAAAGTGAACAATGACCTCACTTCATGAGTTTTCAACAATTTTTTTTTATATACCAGGAAGACTATTAAGGTGTGTTAATTTTTGTTCAATCTCATGGAGAATATTCCAGAATTTTTTCAAAATTCTTTGATCAGTACTTTTCGAGATAAGGGGAGGACAGCGATTTTTCGCAATTTTTTAAAAATAATACAACGAAAAGTGTGCGCAAGTATTACATTATATATAATAAATTTGTTTTTCACTTTCGATTTCACCTCCCAAAACTAACTCCTTAAGTCGAAATTTAACTTTCAAAACTACACGGCTCTGATGGGGCCATCAATTCCTATATTAGTGCTAAATTTCAACTTTCTGTGTTAAATAGTTTCGAAGAAAATCGGATGTGATGGACAGACGGACGGACGGACAGATACCGAAGTGGTCTTATAAGTGTTCCATACGGAACACTAAAAATACGTCGGTGGAAGGAACTCTTTATTCACAATACCTCGAAAACAGTTGATGTAACCTAGTTTCTTGACCAACTCTTACGTGATTTTTTCGATTTTGGTTCACCTTCTGCACGATATTCTCCTGATTGTTACGGTTTCCGAGGTATCTGAATAGAACGACGTATATAACTATGTATTTCAAGATGGAATCATCGCATATGTTTAGGCACCTCAACATGACAATGTTTTTCAAGAAATGTGACTTGTTTTGGAAAAAGACGATATAACAAAATATTTATGTTCATTAAAATATAAAAAGTTATTAATTTAAATTACAGAAAAAATAGAACGTTTCTACATAAAGTCATTTTTCTTGAATTAGCTTACCGTAACGTGCCTTTAAAAGAAACAGGCTTGTAACGACTCTAGAAAAGAAAATGTTCAGTTCACACGGATTGTAGTTACTTAAATGTTGCAACTTCTTTAATTGGGCCAAAACAAAAATTTAATCACGACAACAATAAGGTCGCAAAATAATGTTAGAGCTGTCAGTTTGTTTAAAAACCTTATTTTGTTTGTGTGTTTTATTTGGATGACTGCAGCGAGCAATACGACAAAATCTACAAAGTGAAAATGACACATTTATATTTGATTGAAGAACGGAAGTAAGCTATTTTAAGTTTCAGTGAAGAAGTTGGGGCTGAGATAGTTATACATCTCTATGAACGAGATAGTTGATGTTTGAGTAAGTGTGCTTTCTATCTGACTTTCGATAAATAAAAATATCTAGGAAAGAGGGAGTATTATTATTTTTAATATCAAAGGTGATGTGGACATTTGAATATAAAGAGTCGAGATGATTAAAAAAGTTTTGATCGTGTGAGAAAATTAAGAAAGTGTCATCGCCATCACGTTTCCAGAGTTTTAGTTTAAAATAAAAAGTGTCTATGGGTTGTTTTGCCATCGACACTTTTTGAAAAGTACAAAATTCGGTTATATCACAAATCATATAATCTGCTCTCATCCAATTTTTCCAGGCTTAAAACCAAAACCCCAAATAATAAAAAAAGTAACATACTCTACGAAATCAAATGTAATAACTGCGAAGGAATATACGTCGGACAAACAAGCCAATACCTAGAAAATAGAATCAAAGGCCATAAATACGATAAAAAAAAAACAGTACAGCTCTTACAAATCATGAAATAAATAAAAGTTATACCTTTGAGTTCAAAACCAACACCGAAATAAATACAAAAAAAGAAAAATATTCGAATCCATACACATACAGATGACGCCCACTGCAATAAACGAAAAAAACAGATGTAAATAACCTAAACCGTATCTACCTACCAGTCATATAAAGTCCTTCAAGTTATGTGGTTTGTTTGTAGAAAGTAAAAATGTGTTTTTGACAGTGATTTATAATTAACACCCCATACAATGAACTACTTTCTAAGGTAAGCCCTCATTAATGCATACAGTTAAGTGTCTTAAATTAAAAACTACGAAAAGCTACAAATATTTTAACCCCGAAATACACGACAAACTGATTAATTACTTATCTATATTTAATTCTTCTAATGTCATCTTTTAGAGCAAATTTTGAAGAAGACCTCTTTCGAAGGTCGAAACGTCAATAAATATATAACAGATCTAAGAATAGTTTTAATGATCTAATTTCAAGAACACATAAACTATATAATATATATATATATATATATATATATATATATATATATATATATATATATATATATATATATATATATATATATATATATATATATATATATATATATATATATATATATATATATATATATATATATATAGCAGTATCATGTTCAAGACTACCCTTCTTCTATATATATAATATATATATATATATATATATATATATATATATATATATATATATATATATATATATACCCCCGCAAAACGTTCAATTCTATGAAAAATTAAGACCCCAAATTTTTAGGAAAAAATATTAATATCCATCAATTGAAAATATATATTTCCCCTTCAACAACCTCCCGTTAGACTTCTGATTTAAATTTAAGGAATATAAAGGTGTTTCCTTGTACATTTTTTGATGCTGAATCCGCTCTCTAGGGCCGCTGTCCCCTAAAATTCCTTAGTTTTCTACAATGCTTATGTTAAGTGCAATTAAGGGTGAAAAAATGCGTTTTCTTTTCATGAAAGTTCCACAAAATTTACGGGAAGCACTGTGGGTCAAGTTTTATGATGCAAAATCGTATGTCATATCATAGATCTTTGAGAAGTCTCATGGCGCACGGGTAATATGGGTCAAAGACAGCGAGAACGAAGCGCTTTGTTGGAAAAAATATTGACACATCTAAAAAAACTCAACAGGAAGATAACTTCAGGAAAAATATTTCAGGGAAAAGCTTTAGCATAGCCTATTAGATTTTGGGCCCAACGCTCTGTTGGGACTCTGTGAGTTCCAAGATTGAAAATTTAAATGGAAACCCAATACTTTTAATACGTATTTGAATTCAGCGAGAATTTTACAGTTAAAATGGAACAGTTTGCATCTACACTGGGCGAACGAGATTTCCGCAGATTCTTAATTGCCATCTTTCTCTTTTATGATATCGCTTTCATCGTAAGAACTTGTTGACCAAATATTCACTCACCCCAGTGAGGTTTCTTCGACTTTCCCTTACTTTCGTTAGTACAATTTGTCTATAAAATTTGTTCTTTTCGAGATTACAAAAAGTGAATGAACATTCTTCTGTTCCTTATGAGATAATTATTCCGAATATATTTTTTCAATCTTATATATAATATTTCTTTTATCTCTGATAGGTAGTGAAAAATATGTCCAAATTGTTGCACTTTCCATAGATACAATGGCAGCACTTTCTCTAAATGTACGCTGCAATGATTATGAAGAAACAATCTTAAAATATGATTATTTGACGGCAAGGTATTTGCAGAAACGCACTCGGAAAAATCCTCCAAACATGATTCCACCAACTAAAAATCAGGAATCTTTTCCGTGTTAACGTTAGGGCATTTATGAGTTCTACACACAATTTTTAGTCACGGAAGCAAAGATTACTAAAACAACAAGAATTATTATGTTTTCAAAATGAGTAATGAACGAAACGAAATACAGGCTTGCCACTCGATTTTTTAACTTAGTTATTAGCGTTTAACACGGATATAATTCTTTTCAAATGCCATTTAAATTTTTAATTTTGGGACTCTTAGAGTCTCAACAGAGTCTTCAAAATCTATAATACCTAGGAAAAAATGCTAAAACTTTTGTCTGAAACATTTTTTGTGTAGTTGCCTTCCTGTCGAGTTTTTTTTAGGTGTGTCAAACTTTCTTCCAACAATAAGCTTCGTTTTCGCTGTCTTTGTCCAATATTACTCATGCACTATGACAATTTCTCAAAGATCTGTGCAATATCAATGATTCTGCATCATACAACAAGATCTATAACGCTTCCCGTAAGCTATGCGGAACTTTTTTGAAAAGAAAACCTAATTATTTCATCCTTAATATGAGCATTGCGGATTTTAGGGGAAACGGTTCTTGGGAATGGATTCAGCATCAGAAAATGTACCAGGAAACACCTTCATAATCGTAAAATTCAAATCAGAAGTCTAACGGGAGGCTGTCGAAGGGGAAAAACGTTTGAGAAGAAAAAATATATTTTCAATCGATGGAGGCGATCTCTAAATATTAATATTTTTTTCTAAAAATTTGATGGCTTTATTTTTTCATCGGATTAAACAGTTTGCGGAGGTAGGACGAAAGAAAATAAAAAAAAAAATAAAAAATTTTTGGCTTGTCACCCTAATATACCTATATATATATATATATATATATATATATATATATATATATATATATATATATATATATATATATATATATATATATATATATATATATATATATATAAATACGGTGGCCACCGCCATATGGGAAACAAATGACAAAGCCGACAGGAGACAGCTAACCGACAGAGATAAGGGGCTTATTAAGAAAACTCAATTAACCAGAAAAGGGTCGACACCCGGAAGGAAACCGATCAAAATTAGGAAGTGCATGTATGAACCTTTAAAGCAAGAAAGAGATAGCCAATTGAGCGACCAAGAACCGGTATGGAACCAAGAATAGGACACATCATAACCTAATTTTAGGTAAAGGGTGAGCGAGAGAGAGAATAATGGGAGTAACAAAGAGGAAGATCGTCTATTATATTAATTATTAATTTGTTAATTTATAGTTGATATTTGACTGGAGGAAGAGATTGTTTGCAAAAATATATGAAGATTAAAAATACCAGGAGGTAATGACAGTGTCTAGCGTCACCCCTTCATTACCTCCTGGTATTTTCAATCTTCATATATTTCTGCAAACAATCTCTTCCTCCAGTCATATATCAACTATAAATTAACAAATTTATAATTAATATAATAGACGATCTTCCTCTTTGTTACTCCCATTATTCTCTCTCTCGCTCACCCTTTACCTAAAATTAGGTTATGATGTGTCCTATCCTTGGTTCCATACCAGTTCTTGGTCGCTCAATTGGCTATCTCTTTCTTGCTTTAAAGGTCCATACATGCACTTCCTAATTTTGATCGGTTTCCTTCTGGGTGTCGACCTTTTTCTGGTTAATTGAGTTTTCTTAATAAGCCCCTTATCTCTGTCGGTTAGCTGTCTCCTGTCGGCTTTGTCATTTGTTTCCCATATGGCAGTAGCCACTGGTGGTTGTCTCAGGTGAAGTAATTAACAATGTTTTCAACATCCAAGGTTCTCAATCACATTCTTGTTTTAAATCTGTTTTTTTGTAATTTTATCTACTGTGTTATAGTGTGTATTTTTATGGATTAACCAACGTTTTTATGTATAAGCTACCTACGGCCATTCAGGCTAACTCAACTTCACACTACTCATGTGAGTTTTTGACTTTATTATTATTAATATCTTATTTTTGCTCTACACTAATTTTATTAATTATAACAACTTAATTACAACATCATTAAATTTAAATTTGTTCCAAGCACTATCAGTGAATATGCTTTGTTCTCCTTTTCAGTTCTTGCCCTGAAGAAGGTCCCAATCTAGGACCGAAATATTGGCTTAATGAAAACTGTGTGATCTCTTATCACGCCCCTTTTGCCGAGTTCCCCAACTAAGATTTTATTTTTAAGAATTTTGGTAGATACGGCAATCTTTTGCTTTCTTTCTTTATTCTATATATAATATATATATATATATATATATATATATATATATATATATATATATATATATATATATATATATATATATATATATATATATATATATATATATATATATATATATATATATATATACATATTTACAGAGTCCCCATATGTACAGAATAATGATTCCACAGAATTTATTAATCAGTATATTAAAAAAATGTTTAAATAAAAGTTATAGGGTGTTACACGGCGCACATGCCGTTGACAATAAAATGATTCGAACTATCAGTTCGAAGAAATTACGCCATCTTAACGGTCTATAAATGGAAAGCCCTGTATATTATTTTATTTTTGAGTCCTACTAAAAATTCTAGATATTATTTGTCTAACATACTATATATATATATATAGATATATATATATATATATATATATATATATATATATATATATATATATATATATATATATATATATATATATATACACATACATATTTCTTAAAAAATTGAACTGATGACCGATAAAACTCATAAAGTTGTCAACTATCACAATCAAAGCTCTTGCTCCAGTTGCGTTGTAAAGCTAGCTCTTCGCGGTTACAGTATCACGGCACCGGTTCTTTTTCGGATTCATGACGCCATTATTTTTGGTTTTAACATAAAAAGATAGAAATATCTCTTCATTCTAAGACTTTATAGTGCAGTAAAAAAAGGTTAAAATAATGATGAGATAGGCATAGTTTAAATACAGCAATATTATGATTTTATGCTCTTTGAGGTGTCACCAGGAGTATTGTTTTGGAACTTGTGCTCTTTTGTTTATAAACAATTGAAGTTTCAAAACGCATTTTTTGAGCTTAAAATGTGAATAACTATATAATATATATAATCGATATAAGACGATCAAGACAAACATAAAACTAAATTCTTCGTAATGAAATTTCCAATGAATTTTTGTTAGTTTTAAGTCGCTCAAATGTGCACATAACCTACAAAATTGAAAAAACAAAAACTGGTTTTTTTTTCATTTTACTGTATAGGCTGACTAAGTGAACTAAGGCTTAAAACTTTCCTTTTGTTACAGCAAAAATACCCTAAAATTTTGGTACAAAAATATTGAACTCAGTGGACATAACTGAATTTATTATTTAAAATTTAAATTGCCCGCCATTTTATGCCATTTAGTCCAAAATAGATCTTTTTTTTCAAAATTTAGGTCTCGACGTCAGCTTTCCGATGCCATTAAAAGAAAATTTTGGAGTCATTTTAACCTTTTTTTTTACGTTTTACGTTTGTTAATCAAATAACAACAAAATGATTTTTTTTATAAATAAGGATATTTGATTAATAAACAAATGTAAAAAAAATCGATCAAAATGACTCCACAATTTTTTTTTTAATAGCATCGGAAAGCTGGTGTCGACACCTAAATTTTGAAAAAAAAAATCAATTTTGGACCAATTGGCATAAAATAACGGGCAATTCAAATTTTAAATAACAATAGTTCAACATTTTTGAACCAAAATTTTAGGGCTGTTGTAACAAAGGGCATATTTTCTGAAAGTTTCAAGATGATCGGTTCACTTAGTTGGCCTGTACAATAAAATGAAGAAAAAAAACAGTTTTTTGTCCGTTTTTTCAATTTTGTAGGTTATGTACACATTTGAGTGACTTAAAGCTACGCGAGGATTTGTTGGAAATTTCATTGAAGAGTTTAGTTTTTTTTTGTCTCGATCCGACATATATAACCAGAGTTATTCGCATGTTAAGCTCAAAAAACGCGTTTTGAAAACTTCAATTGTTTGTAAACAAAAGAGCACAAATTTTTCGAGGTTCAAAACTCAGGACAATACTCCTGATGATAACCCAGAGAGAATAAAAGTATAATATTGCTGTATCTAAACTGTGCAATTTCAAATGCTTTTTTACTGCACTATTAAAGTATACAAACTTTTTGCTCGTATGCAGATGCAAATTTTTACAAATACAATTAGATTTGGGTTATGTGTTGAGACAGACCTGTGAATAGTTATGTTTTTCTTGTTGCTTTTTCAGTCATATCTAAGCAGCTTAGGTCATGTCATAGAATTAGATAAATTTAGTGTAATAATTTTTGACACATATTTAACAAATATGGAAGTTAAATGAAGGAAATATATTTGATACAAATAATCATTATACTTTTTAGCTTACTAATAAAAAGTATTATACATCATTGAATAATAGAAGTAATTTCTCTAGGCAATTTTGGAAGAAGGTTTTCGATTTTAACAATTATATGCTTGAATCATATTTTACTCACAATGATTCATAGTATTCAGTCACTGATTAATGCCACCACTTTTTTATGAATTCGATATTCAACAAATGCGTTAGTCTGTGACGGTCATGCTTTTAAACGTAATTCTATTTATTGACGTTGAACTATTTATGTATCTTTTCAATAGTCCCGTAAACAGATCTAAAATAGAACATCTCCATATTTTTCATTTACAAAAAAGGTACAAGATCATGACTGTTCCGTCCACTGATTAGTTAGTGTCTAGCCTATTAGTATTAGTTAGGTTTAGTATATTTTTAAATCATTTTTGTAGTTTATGATTTTATTATTTTCTACATAATAGTAAAAGCAAACATTTAAATGCTTACTCTATCGATACTTTAAGTATTCCCTGCCTAAATCTGTACTTTTCAGCTGATTTATTCATTGAGAATAGTATATGTACGGCTTAGGGGCGTATCTTGCATGCTATCTTCGTGGATTTGTAATACCATACGTAATTCGGATGTAAAAACTCCGTTGTTTTGTTACTCTTTTGTGTTGATGTGTACTTAACAACATATTTTTTTGTGCTTGTTTTTTTTACATATTTTAGTGCTTGTTAATAAAGTGTGAGAGTCCACTTGTACTTTATGTTAATACTGTGTTTCTTAATGGGTTCAATACAAAAAAAAAAACTCTTTTGATCTGACCATCTTGTTGGCGAACGGCCTCTACTCCTTTTACCCTGGACCTCTCCCATTATTATTAGCCGGTCTACATTATTGCCTGGCCTTCTAGCTACATGTCCAAAATACTGAAGAATTCTTTTCATCCATAGTGATGATAACCTTACAGTTACATTTAGTTCATTCAGTATAGATTGATTAGTTCTTCTGGCGGTCCAGGATATTCTCAACATCCTCCTATAGCACCACATTTCAAAGGAATCAATAGATTTACGTTCCTTTACTCTAAGTGTCCAGGATTCTACACCATATGAAAATATTGGAAATACTAAGGTCTGTACGAGATTTAATTTCGTTCCTTTAGTTATGTACGGACTTTTCCATATCTTAGTAAGTCTCGTCATAGCATTTCTTGCTAGGGATATTCTTCTTTTTATTTCATACTCGCATCCTCCCATACTACTTACGGATGATCCTAGATATACAAAGGTTGTTACTCTCTCAATGTCATTGAGTAAGTCGGATCTTACTATTTGGTCAGACTTATCGACTATCATCAGCTTCGTTTTGTCCCTATTTATAGTCAGACCTAGTTTCTCACTTTTTTGCTCTATCCGATTTAAAAGTGTAGCCATCTCTTCCTCAGTCGCTGCAAATATAGTGGTATCATCAGCGTAACGCAAGTTGTTTATTCGCTCACCTCCTATTAGGATTCCACCATCCCATTCATTCAACGCATTTATCATTATAAATTCACCATAAATATTAAATAATGTAGGAGACAGAACACACCCCTGTCTTACACCTCGGCGAGGATGAAACTGATCGGATATTGTATTGTCTATTCTCACCACTGCAGTGCTGTCCAAGTAGAGGTTTTTAATCAGTTTAATCAGATGATAAGGAACACCTATTTGCTCTAGTACCTCCCAAAGCTTTTTCCAGTTGACAAAATCAAAAGCCTTATTATAGTCTATGAAGCACATTACCATAGACACATTATACTCTCTACATTTCTCTATCAATTGTCTTATGTTAACAATCTGATTTCTTGTGCCTCGTCCTTTAACGAATCCCGCTTGTTCTCTAGAGATTTGTTGGGCATCATAATATCTTAAACGATTATTTATGATATGTAGCATTACCTTACTTCGATGTGATAATAGAGATAATGTACGATAATTACTACATTTACGGGTAGAGCCTTTCTTATGTAGTGGTATTATTATAGAGGTCGTCCAATCTTTCGGCCATATTCCAGTTTTCCAGATGTTATTACATATTTTATAGATCATCCCCACTGTGTCATGATCTAGTTCCTTAAGAATATCTCCCGTGATGTCATCGTAGCCAGGTGCCTTATTGCTTTTCAGTTTCTTAACAGCATCCTCTACTTCACTCCTCATTATTTCAGGTTCTTGCTGCGTGGTATTGATCTGTTGGTGTATGTCTTGTTCTTGTGCATCATAATAAAGATCTTCACAATATTCTCTCCATCTGTCTATTATTCTTTCTTTCTCTGTAAGCAGTGTTCCATTTTTATCCTCGATTGCCCATGTTTTAGGTTTGAAATCCTTATCTATCTCTTTAATTTTTTTAAAAAGATCTTTAACTTGATTTTTCTCTGCATATGCTTGTACTTCTTTACATTGGTTATTGAGATATGTATTCTTATCTTGTCTGCAGTTCTTCTGTATAAGTCGATTTAAATCTTGGTACTCTTTTATCTGCTGATCCTCGTTTAGTCCAGTTTTCTTTACATTTTTTCTATGTTCTATAAATTGCCATGTTTCTGCAGACATCCAAGATTTTTTAATACATTTTCTTACTCTTCAGGATGCTATTTCTTCGTGGGCATCTTTTATCGATGTTTTCACTTTGTTCCACATCTCTTCATTATTTCCAGGATCTTCATTATATTGGATATTTCGGATATTTTTATTTACTAGTTCCGTAAATTGTTGTTTTTCTGGAGGATATATCTTCATTCGTTGCACCTTTATATTTTTTTGAGAAGCTTTGAGTTTAATACGAAGAACTGTAACTAGAAGTTGATGGTTGGAATTACAGTCTGCTTCTGGGTAAGTTATCGTGTCCAGTATGGATGATTTCCACCTTTGGCTTATCATTATATAATCTATTTGATTTCTGTATCGATCTCCTGGAGATTTCCAAGTATAAAGACGGCGGATATGATGTTTGAACAGGCTATTGTCATGAATAAACTCCCTTATTTTGTCATTTCACAGGTGAATTTTGAGTTCCCCATTGTTTCAGTATGTAGATGACCTGTTAGTAGCTTTGCCTGCTGGAAGTATTCATGACACTCTCAATATTTACAAATCTTTTAATTCACTGTTGAGGAGGAGACTGACCGTGCTGTCCTTCTGTACCAGTCAAACTTGACACCAGTTACCAGAAAAAAATAAATTCTGGTAGATATATTCCATTTCACTCGTACTACCCTATGAAACAAAAGTTGAACATCATTAAAGACGTAAAAAATAGAATAGATAAGATTTACCACCCTTCCTTTAAAGAAAAAACTGTAAAACTGTTATAAAACATCTTGATTGACAATTACTATCCGAAAACTCTTATGAAAAAGATGTTTCAAAGACCCCACGTCAAATCAATCCCACTAACCTCATAGCTACGACCAATAACGATACAAAGATGGGCAAATTACAATATATAGAGTGTCTGTCCCAGTCTTTGTCTTCCTTATTTATGGGTACAGATGTAAAAATTGCCAGCTATAACTTAAAAAAGATAAATTGTTAATTTGAAGGACAAAAGCATCTAATTTATGACATCCCGTACCAGTGTAGTTTGGTCTATGTCGGACAAACGACATAAAAGCTCTCTAAGAGACTAGCTCTACATAGAAGTGATAGCAAACATAAACCTAACCCAACAAGTTTAAGTTTACATTTCAACAGTAGAGATCACAGAGTACAATACACTAACAGGTTCAGTCTGGATGTTGAAACCAGAGCTTTCTAGAAATGTGCTACATAAAAACAATCTCAATCATAAAAAAGACATAGAGGGATTGAGCTCCATTTACATTTATTTGCTATCACAGAATCACACCAAACCAATTAGAAGTAACGATTTCTATGAGAAAATTAATTTCGAGTAAAGTAGACTTTCTCTTTTCCGTTGCTAAATGTGTTGCGTAACTTTTGAGAAGTTTTTTAAAAAATGATTTTTCCAATAAAAACATGTTGCCAAAATGTTAGACTCCAACCTTAATGAATACAAACTTGATGCTTTTTGTTGCCTTTCGAACGAAATCTAGTACCAATCGCTGGTGGCGGATTAAAAATCGCTATAAATTACTAAACGTTACGTCAAATATAAATTTAAAAATGGAGTACCATTAAGGCATCATGGTATTTCTCACAGCTAGTTCTGGTTCTAAAAAGAACCTTTCAAATGTTATTAGTATTATTTTACCTCTTAAGACCTTTATAATTTTCCAAATGTGCTATTCTTGTGTTCTTTGTATGATTGAGTTCGCTACCTGGTTAGTGAAATGCTCAACTTACATACGTAATTAGAAATAAACCTGTTACAGTTTTGTAAGTATACTATTATACAGCTTACATAAACTTATCCGTCCTAACGAACATCTTAATTTTCCTTCTGTCGTTTATTTGCATTTCAGTATCCAGAAAAAGCTACCAATTAGGCAGCGAAAGCGTGATTAAAAAAAAATAAAAAACAGAAACTAGAGCTTAAAGATCTTTGATTACTCATCTCTCTTTCCTCATAAGGGCGTCTCCCAGAAGTTTATATATATATATATATATATATATATATATATATATATATATATATATATATATATATATATATGTATATAAAGAGACGCAGAAAACATCCTTTTACTTCAGGCAAATATGGGCTACTGAGATTTAACTTGCCGGCATCGCGAAGGCTGCTTCAAATTGATGTTGCCAGATTTGATAAAAAATATGCAGAAACATAAATTCTAAACTTTGGTATCTGAAGGTAGACCAAACTCTTAATTCGACTGTCCTGAAATCATCGATTATAGAGATTTTCTATTATGTTCAGATCATTTTTTTAATTTTACACATCGCGTATACGGTGGTGTGCCAACTTTTAATAGATCTAGGGGATTAAGAAATCGGAAAATACTTTTTTTTCATTCCGAAACATCTTATCGAATAGTGTCGAGATTTGCAGGATTTTACATATTATTCCAAAAAGTTATATATTTTGAAATAAAACACAAACTATTGGTAGTTTTTTCCAATCTTTAAAACGCTTGTCATACACGATTTCCGGAATTTCTTGCAAGGCAGCAAGCGAATTATCTTTTCTAACTTCTATAGATTTAAAACGATACGCGTAGAGTGGAAATTTCAGCATCGATAAAAGGAAAAAATGAAGCGATGCCGTATCAGGTGAATACGGCGATTACGGAATTCATTTATACTTAAAATGTTACGATTAAATATTGCTTTGTGCGATAATACGTTGTCGTAATGTAAAATCCTTAAGTTGTTTTGCTTTAAGAATCGGCTCACCTAACTGAAGGATAATGCTTGAAAATATCCCTTATTAACTATTTAGTCAGTTGGAATGAACTCTTTCGGAACAACACCACGGTAACTGAAGAAAACAGTTAATGTGACTTTGGTTTTTGACCCACTTTATTGTGATTATTGTGCTATTTCTGGGTCTTACGAATAGAATTATTTCTTAGTAAAGTCTTTAGAAATAAAGCGTTTGTTTTTCTTGAACAAATTGCAATTATTTAAATACTACAACCTCTTCAATTATAAAAACCGTGTCAGAAGACAAAAACCACTATATGTCGCCGCCGGCTACTCAAAAGGAAAACAAATATTAGGTAATTTAAATCATTTTTTTAATCTTAATTAGAATCAATTACATTCAATCGGGACAACAATAAGCTGACAAAATAATGTTAGTGATGTCATTTATATTAAACACCTAGTTTTCTTCCACCTGTCTGGATGACTGTGGATAGCGACTACTACGCTATAATCTACACGACTTTGTCGCTTTCGCCGGGTAGCCCTTGGCAATCGTCTACGATGAACGGGGCTTTAAACTTTCGTCACGGTTATACTGCATGTAAAATCAAAACGTATCATTGTATCCTCGATCAATTACAGCAAGATATCTCTCTGTTCGCAGTAGCGAAAACATAAATCTTTGTAACAAATTCTCAAAAAGCTTTACTACAGAATATGTATTGCTCTCACTACTATTTATCTTGTGATAATATGTATATATAAATTTAATGATAGTGACGACTATTAAATTCAGTAATCAGATGATAGATATATAACACAATTTGTAGAACAGATAGAACTAAATACTGTTACTAGTATTTTGTTTTTTAATCTTGCCTAGAAAAACTTTCAACTGTAATAAAATATGCCACACAACAACTAAATAGTGCAATTAAAGTTTTTCTATCGATTAAAAAAAATCCTGCAGCAGTAAATTCACTTTTCAATGATTGAATTTTATACCATAAACAGTTCATTGCTTTGTAATAGTTAGATTTTTCATTAAAAGATTCCTTAACTTTAAGAATCGCACTTGCCACGTTATCCTTTTCTCTTTTCGTGATGTCACAGACGAATATACAGATTGATATGGGTGCCTGCAAACAATATATATTTTTAAATAAATTCTGTCAAATTATTTTATAGGAGATATGACATAAATTTTATGCACGTAAATATCGTCGCTGGAAATATTGATAAACAACAAAGATGATTTTTTCGTAATATTCTTCTACGATTACGGTATCGAAAAGTTTTAATTTATGTCAAGCAGCACGGCGCACAATGTTTCTGCAAGAACATGCTAACGGGACAATATTCATGACGTAATTTCCAGGAACCACTGATAACGACTTGTAAACAACCCCCCCCCCCCCATTTAACGAATTCCAAGAATTAATTTGTTTATCACCTCATAAAGGTATCTTATCGGGGGGTCAAAGTAACCCTTATAACAGAGGTCATTTTCATTTGCAAATCAGTTGCATTTTATGCACACTTGTGATAACATATTTTAAAATTGGTAACAAAGTGAAACGAGTTTTTTGTGATGGAATATTCTGTTGAAGGTATGTACTCTATTATGACTTATATTTTTTATAAAAAATATGTATACTTTTGGTGTAATATCAATTTGTAAATGTATAGATAAATCCAGCATATTTTACATTAATTGTAAACTTTAAAAGTAGCAACTTTTTTTATCCACATATATCCACCTAGATTTTTCTATATGTAATACCTACAACATTCAGGCACAGATTCATATATATTATAGACCCCCAAAAGGCCCGAAAGTAAAATTATTTTATTTTTTTTCAGAACGAGTCGTGACTATGACGAAAATGGAGTTTTTTGAAGAATGGCTAAAACATGACAAAACTGAACGAAACAGTGGCATTTTTTATTATATTAGTGAAAAATTCAATATGTCTGATGTTTCTGACGATTCTCTAAAACGACTCAAAATGAAAATATCAAGCCTTTCAGCAAAATTCAATCAAAAGTGGACTTCTTTAAAGTGTAACAAAGAAATGTTTCTAATCAAACATAAAGATTGGTTAGAGGGATCCGGAATCGAAATAAAGATGTGTGCTAACCAGCACTTCAACATCATCAGCGGCTCTTTCCGTAGGGCGACCCAGAAAATCATTTGAAGACTCACCAACGAAAACGAAGAGACGGAGAGTAGAAGATCTTTTGGAATCGCGAAGTGCAAGTGAGCTTATTACAGCAGCTGAGTTAGCTACTCGAAAAGAAGGGCATCGAAGCGTTGCTAAACAGATTCATAACGTCGCGGTCAGTGAAACTAGAGAAAAGAATAAGTGTTCTGAACAAAGTCGGCAGTTAACACCAGACGAAGCTTTAGCTTATTATGTGGACTCGAAATCGACTTCTCGCTCATATAAACAAACAAGAAAATGGTCACTGAAAGCGGGACATCAAGTGTATCCATCGTTTTATAGTTTAGGTAAGTCCAAAGCTTCTTATTGTCCTTCTGACGAATATATTTCTGTGACTGAATCTCGAGCTGAAATTAAACTTCACTCGATTTTGGATAAAACGGTTGAACGATTAGTTATAGCTCAGACGGAAGTCATTAGAAGTGTGTTACCTCGTTCATATTATACGTTGGTAAGCAAATGGGGCTGTGATGGGAGTTCGGGGTATAGCACGTATAAGCAGAAATTTGAGAACACTAACGCTACAGACGAATTTTTGTTCGTATACTCATTTGTCCCTTTGAGACTGCTTGGTGGCGAAACTGTGATCTGGCAAAATCCAAGACCTTCCTCTACTTTATATTGCCGTCCTATTAAGTTCATTTTTGCCAAGGAGACCAAAGAGTTTACGAAAGAAGAAACTTCTAAAATTTTAGATGAAGTAAGTCAGCTTCTTCCAACATTATGTAACGTTGCTGGATCTCAAATCTCTGTTAAACACGATTTGTTGTTGACAATGACTGATGGCAAAGTGTGCAATGCCTACAGACACAAGTTCAACACAAAAGTGTTATATTTGCGGTGCCACCTCGTCTACTATGAACGAGGAGTCAAAGAAATATCCCAGCAACGAGGAACGCCTTGCATTTGGTTTATCTACTTTACATGCATGGATCCGCACGTTTGAATGTTTGCTTCACATCAGCTATCGTTTAGAAATAAAAAAGTGGCAAGTCAGGGGAGATAACGACAAAGCTATTGTGAAGCAACGCTCACAAGAGATACAAAAAGTGTTTAAAGATCGTATGGGTCTCATTGTAGATAAACCAAAACCTGGGTATGGTAACACAAACGATGGAAACACAGCACGTAGATTTTTTTCCAAAGCTGAATTGAGCAGCGAAATTACAGGATTAGACGTAAACCTTATTCGTAGATTTCATGTAATTTTAAGAACTTTGTCATCGGGATATGAGATAAATTATATAGAATTCGAAAAGTTTTGTGTTGATACTAGAAAATTATACCTTGATCTGTATTCGTGGTATTCCATGCCCGTTACTGTGCATAAAATTCTTGTACACAGCGCGGAAGTCTTTTCTTCTTCCCATTGGACAACTCTCCGAAGAAGCCCAGGAGGCAAGAAATAAAGACTGTCGTAGATTCCGTGAACGGCACATCAGGAAGCGGTCACGTATTGCCACAAATACAGATATTTTGAGAATGCTTTTAATTACGTCT
The DNA here is from genome assembly GCA_019049505.1 of Pachyrhynchus sulphureomaculatus. NCBI lineage: Eukaryota > Metazoa > Arthropoda > Insecta > Coleoptera > Curculionidae > Pachyrhynchus > Pachyrhynchus sulphureomaculatus. The sequence continues at coordinate 46,198,618 of CM032455.1, read as the reverse complement.
GATCCTGTTACCAACTCGTATAGAGAATTACCGCGAAAAAAATTTACTTCTTTGCCATTGGAGGTTCTGCAGTTGATTATCCCACCTTCATTGCCATCCGAAACACCATCAGTAAGTCATCATCACGAATTAAATGAGGAGGATTATTTACTCTCCGAATATTCTACTGAATGGGAGAGCGGTGATGACGACTCATCTGATGGTGATTAGTAGGTTTAAGTATTTTTTTATTGTAATTATTATTCTTATTTTATTGTGTGTTGTAGTTGCTTATAATTCATGCCTTAGTATATAAGTTCTTTAATATTATATTTCTTTTACTTATACACCTTGTTATTGTAAATAATTGATATATAGATACTGTTATTGTACTAATTTATTTTAAAAGAAATAATATTTTGTAAATTAATAAATGTGGGTACTATCATTATGATTTTTATTTTTTTCCTAGAAATTTCTTTGTAAACAAACATGATTGTGCTTTTCACACATAATGAGTAGGTAGACGTATGTAGCTAATTAAAGAACAATTAGCGACAATAGTGAACAAATGAGACACATTAGTAAACCACTTCCGTCTTGCAGCTACATATTTCGATTAATACACATACAGTACACATTTTTCAACTTTTTTTTTCTTAAAATAGCTTAAGATATCTGGAATATACATAAACAATTGAAATAAATGAAGAAATAATATTGTCCCGCTAGCTTGTACTAGTCGAGACACTGTGCGGCGTGTTGATTGTTAGGAGCCGCATCGATGTAAAGCGACCGACTATATAGACCAAGCCTCATAAATTTATAATATCAGACTTCCAAGATTTATATAAATATATATTGTATATATATATATATATATATATATATATATATATATATATATATATATATATATATATATATATATATATAGGGTGTTATGGAATTCACTGCCTATATTGGAACTGGTGGATGCTTGTAGCAAGACCGATTGTAGAAAATTCACCTTAATTAGCAAATATCGAAAAAATCGACATTAAAGAAATAATGTCATTAAAATTATTATCGCATCAGACAGCAGGTCGTTTTTTTTTATCCCGTCAGTGAATATTTACCAATTACGGACGTATGGTGTCGTAACGGTCAACGTTTTTTTAAAGGGAGATGGACTAAGTGAATAAGAAATTTGCAGAAAGTGTACAACAAAGTGCCGATAGATTGTGTCATTGGTATAATTAGTTAAGTTTTAAATTTGTCAGGGACAACTTGGGATATTTTATATGGAGATCCGTTACACATTCAAGGTACATTTATTTATTTATTTCGTATGGATGTACATTGCACACAGCACAATTTAAGTTCAATCAAATTACCTAAACCTAAACCCACAAAAATATAATCGACCAATAGGTACCGATTTAAGGTACATCAAAAAAATGTTTAGGATTTAGGTCTTGAAAAAATCCAGTGAAAAACTTATTTGAAATTCTGTTTTTATTTTGCCTCCACACGGCTGTTTAATAAAAAATAGAGGATCTCAACAAATTTTAACAGGTAATTCACCAAAATTTTATTTGCTTCCTTCGAAAAAAGATAATAAAATAAAAGTTGAGATGGATTGTTCCCCTTTATATATTTTTAACTAGAAAGTATTTGGTAGGACGTCGACAAAAAAGGTTACTTTAAAATCGCCCCTATCGGGGAGGCTCGTGTAGGTTATACGATACGTCTTTTACTTATTTTATAGATTTTTTCAACATATTTTTGTAATGACTTGATGTAATTTCCACAGTTTTTTGTACGGTATTTTTTGTAGTATTTGACATAAAGATTTTATACTTTTTTTTAACGCTTCACCATTAAATCCCGAAATAGACGGTTCACTATTTAAATGTGTAGTCTTAAAAGATCGATGTACTTTCATTACTTGAGTTTGTTTGAGAGAGAGAGCATTTATATTTTCAGCTGCTTTAAACAAAGGTTCGGGAAAGACGTTTTTATCCATGAGCAAAACTTCAGCCGCTTGAAATCTCGTTCTCCTTAATAAGATTCTGCAAATAAACTTACAATTTGATATTGCGTTACTTGACGACCTCAATCATTGTTTTTCTGAATGTGAAAAATCCACTATCATCACAGGTAAATATAGTACAGGAAAATTTATTTTTAATCTACTATTGTTTTAAAGTGACGGTCTCGCTCCTTACGGAGGCCAAGGTCGGTCTTTCATGGGCGGGATGATTTTATAAATATTTGGTAAAATTTTCGAATTTGAAAAGAAAGTATTTGAACTTTAAAATTGAGACAAAATATTATATTGAGGTAATAATTAGAGTAACCAACATGGCGGATTCAATATGACGCAAAAAAAAAAACGAAAATTACACAAAAAATGAGCAATTATGGAGATTTCGCGGTAGGATAGCACTTTTTCTTATCGGAGCACTATCGCTGGCTCATTATATAATATAAATTAACAGCCTATTGTAACCTAACTAAGCCTAACCTGTTCTAAAGAAAGGCTACTTATTTTAACAAAACTTAATGCATCATACCTTACACAACGGAAAGTAAAATTAATAATAAAACTTTGGGCGTCATAGGTTACAAAGCAGAAAGAGAGCTTAACCTAACTTAACTTAATGCAGATTCTAACCTAACTTAAGGCAGTTTAACCTAAATTAACCTCAGCTTAACCTAAAGAGTTGATTAATGGGTCTGTTACTTTGTGACAGTACATTTTAACAATAAAACTACTTAATTACTTTGTTAACTGTCACTAAATATTTTTATATCCTATTTAGTGACAGTTAACAAAGTAATTAAGTAGTTTTATCAGCTTAACCTAACTCAGCCTAAGCCTTGTTAATCGAAAAAAGAACATATAGCTTCATAGCTTAGACGTCGGGAAGGCAAGTTCAGTTAACATATTCTAAGGCATCATAGCTTACACAACAGAAGGGCAGCTTCATCTAACCTTATCTAAGGCAGCTTAACCGAACCTAACCTGAGGTAATTAACCTAGTATAACCTAAGGCATCATAGCTTACACAACAGAAAGGCAGCCTAACCTAGCATTTAACTGAGTTGGGTTAAGCTGACAGGTTAATTTAGGTTAAGTTAGGTTAGAATTTGCTGCATTAGGTTAAGTTAGGTTAAACTCTCTTTCTGCTTTGTAAGTTATGACGCTTATGTTTTATTACGTTAATTTTCATTTGTGTTTTGTAAGGTATGATACATTAAGTTTTGTTAGGTTAAGCTACCTTTTTTTGGTCTAGGTTAGGTTTGGTTAGGTTACGATAGGATATTAATTTATATTATACTGGTCATTTTTGGTGTAATTTTAGGTTTTTTTCGTCATATTAAATCCGCCATGTTGATATATACATTACAATTATGTTGATTACTCTAATTATTACATCAATATTATTTTTGTCTCAATTTTGAAGTTCAGTTAATTTAATTCCATTCATCATTATTTGTTTGTATTTTATTCTGATTTTTTGTTTTTAGCCGCCATATTGAGCCACCAACCAGTTGCTTGATGAACATACAATTTTATCCTGATTTTTTTTGTTTCTAACTGCCATATTGAGCCACCATCTTGTTTTTTCAAAATGGTGACGTTGCATTGGAAAACTTACGTTTCAACGAAAAAACATCCTTGAATTTGGGAGTGGCCCTGTTGACGCGAAGTCATATATATATATATATATATATATATATATATATATATATATATATATATATATATATATATATATATATATGTATATATATATATATATATATATATATATATATATATATATATATATATATATATATATATATATATATGTGTGTATATATATATATATATATATATATATATATATATATATATATATATATATATATAGTACATAGTATATGTGCTACAAGGTAATTCCTAAAGCACTGCAGAAGATACGCGTCTGCTATTCACCTTGATCTTGAATCGCTGTAAATTGTACTCGGTGGGAAACACAGTCCTGAGCAAATCACTCCAAAAGCATGACGTTCTCCATAAAAGACTGCTTGAAAGGGTTGCACGAAGAGTTACATACTAATCCGCATACGGTTGTGATGTATTAACGCGACGTGTATTCGTAGCAGGCACCACTCTGTGAGAAGTTACTTTCCATAAAAATAATTGTAGAATAGACTGAAGTCGCCAACAGTTCTTCGATGTTTCAAGAAATCAAGGTTATTGGCGAGTTCTCGGTCTCCAGTTCGGCGAATAGCTGTCTTTTGAATACAATCCAATAAATCCAGTGCATATTTCGGAGCAGAGCTTCAGACATGAGAGCAGAGCTTCAAACATGGGAGCAGTATTCCATCGTTGGTCGAATTTGAGCTTTATACAGAAAAATAGTTTTATCGCTTCTATATAGGACAGATTCATATAAATGTATTATTGGCCTTTTCTAATTCACATTCCAACTTCTTTAAATATTTCTTTACAGTAATTTCTGAGGCAATGTTTACTCCTGGATCGTCAAATAAAAAACATCTAATTTCATTTATTAACCCTCTGAACTCAATTTTAATTTTATTTTTTTCTTGTTGCATAATGTACTGTATGTTCTATGAAGAGGTAATAAAACAGTATATTTATATAGCTGCTAAACATTTACTTACCAGATTCATAATTAGCAAAATTACAACTAACTGGCCACTTCCAAAATGTCGCACGTAAAAACACATGAGCAGACAAACATTAAAAGCATGACCAATCAGCAGAAAGAAATTAAATTCAAAGAGTATTTTAAAACATTTTAGTATATTATGAAGATGGAAAATTAATATATCAACGTTTTGAAACAATTCTGTTATATTTGTTTGAGTTTCTGAGCATCTCGTATCTTCTATTACTATAATAATAAGTTTTCTGACATTTTCATATTTCTTTTTTATAGTATGTAACAATGTCAGAATCAAAGAACATTCTAAAAGGTAATAATTATACCAGCTGAAATTAAAAGCAGAGAGGATGATTGATTTGCCTAAATGCTCTCTATAGTCATAATGGGACACGTAAAATACTATCAAAACATATATAAACGATGCACATCCTAAATAATAATAAGCGTTTTTGTAAATATTTTTCTCAATTTTTGACTTTTTAGAAGTAAAAGTTTTGTCGACCATTGCCAGATTATTAAAAAGTTTACACCAGGTTAATCTTTTACTATACGAAGTAATGATCGTAATAAATATAAATGAGCCCAGCCACGTCACCTCTATAAAGCATAGAATGTCCAACCAATATTTTATTTTCATTACTTTGAACCTTTCATAAAATACAAACAACCATAAAATTATAAGGATGACAATGTTCTTTTTATAGCGATTTTCCTTTACCAAAGTATTATTTTGGAAATTAAAGTATGGGACAATGCCCAAAATACTAGCAATTTTAGCAATAGGAACGAAAGAAAAAATTACGTGTTCTTCCGACATTGTACCGATAATTTCTCAATTAACCTAAAACATGAAGCGCTAATATATTTTTTATTAATTACCATATATGGATTATTTTCATAATATACTGGGGTATTTCAAAAAGTTTTTCGAGTTATTGATGGTTTTGAATTTTATATAGCTTAAATTTAACCTTAACAAGGAATTTTTGAAATTTCACTAACCTTTACTGTAGAATATATTTTTATTTAGAACATTTTAAGAGAGCTAGACAATTATCAGAAATATATTCTCCCGATACAGTACACGTTATACATCTATAATATATAAAATGCAACGTCTCTCTGTCTGTCTGTCTGACTGTCTGTCTGTCTGTCTGTCTGTCCATTAGTGCGCTTATCACTGGAGAACCACTTATCCGATTTACGTACTTTTTTTTTTAAAACATATATATGTTCTCTGGTCAGGTTATAGGCTATATTTTATTACGATAGGTAGCATAAGGCATGAGCAGTGACGATAATAGTGAATGAAGTCGGAAAAAAGTTTGCCGCTAGCGCGTTCCCTTGCAATATACAGCCTAAACCATTAAATATGAGACAATATTATGTAGCATAGAATATCTATACTCTATAATATATATAAAATGCAATGTATCTCTGTCTGTCTGTCCATTAGTGCGTTTATCACACGAGAAGCAGTTATCCGATTTACGTGTTTTTTTTTTAAATTCATTTATATATTCTTCGGCCAGGTTATATAATGATAATAATAATCTATATCTATAATATATATAAAATGCAACGTCTCTGTGTCTGTCCGTTAGTGCCCCTGTTCCTCGAGAACCACTTATCCGATTTACGTGATTTTTTAAATTAATATATATGTTCTCTGACCAGGTTATAGATATATATTTTATTACATCTATAATATATATAAAATGTAACGTATCTCTGTCTGTCTGTCTGTCTGTCCGTTTCTGCGCTTATCACTAGAGAACCACTTATCCCATTTACGTGCTTTTTTTTTAAACATGCTAAACATTTAAATATGGAACAATATCATGTAGCAAAGGATATCTATAATACATATAAAATGCAACGTCTCTGTCTGTCTGTCTGTCCGTTAGTGCGCTTACCATTGGAGAACCACTTATCCGATTTACCTGCTTTTATTTTAAACATACATATGTTCTCTGGCAATATAGGATATATTTTATTAGGTAGGTGACGTAAGGAATAAGCAGTGACAATAATAGTGAATCAAGTGGGAGAAAAGTTTGCCGCTAGCGCGTTCTCCTGCAATACACTGCCTAAAGCATTAAATATGGAACAATATCATGTAGTAAAGAATATAATATATATAAAATGCAACGTCTCTCTGTCTGTCTGTCTGTCCATTAGTGCGCTTATCACTCGAGAACCACTTATCCGATTTACGTGTTTTTTTTTTAATTCATATATTTGTTCTCTGGCCAGGTTATCTATAATCTTCTATCTAGAATATATATAAAATGCAACGTTTCTCTGTCTGTCTGCCTGCCTGTCTCTCTGCCTGTCTGTCCGTTAGTGCGCTTATCACTGGAGAACCACTTATCCAATTTAAGTGCTTTTTTTTTAAACATACATATATTCTCTGGCCAGGTTATCTATCTATAATATATATAAAATGCAACGTCTGTCTGTCTGTTAGTGCGTTACGTGCTTTTTTTTTAAAAACATACATATGTGCTCTGGCCAGGTTATAGGATATATTTTATTGCGTTAAATAACATAAAGAATAAGCAGTGACGATAATAGTGAATCAAGTCGGAAAAAAGGTTACCGTTAGCGCGTTCTCTTGCAATACACTGCCTAACCCATTATATATGGAATAATATCATGTTGCAAAGAATATAATATATATAAAATGCAACTTCTCTCTGTCTGTCCGTTAGTGTGCTTTTCACTTGAGAACCACTTATCCGATTTACGTGTTTTTATAAATTTATATGTATGTTCTATATAATTCGATATAAGCCTAGATAACGGGAGATAAGGTGAGATAATGGGAGATAAGGAGAAATAATGGAGATAAGTCGAGATAAACCTCGATAATGGGAGATAAGGTGAGATAATGGGAGATAAGTATAAATAATGGGAGATAAGTAGAAATAACGGCAGATAAGCAGAGATAAGTCTAGATAATGGGAGTTATGGTGAGATAATGGGAGATAAGGAGAAATAATGGGAGATAAGGAGAAATAATGGGAGCTGAGTCGAGATAAGCCTCGATAATGGGAGATAAGGTGAGATAATGGGAGATAAGTATAAACAATGGGAGATAAGTAGAAATAATGGCAGATAAGCAGAGATAAGCCTAGATAATAGGAGTTATAGTGAGATAATGAGAGATAAGGAGAAATAATGGGAGATAAGGAGAAATAATGGGAGCTGAGGAGAGATAAGCCTAGATAATGGAAAATATGTAGAGATAATGGGAGATAAGGAGAAATAATGGGAGATAAGGGGAAATAATGGGAGATATTTTATTACGTTTGGTGACATAAGGAATAAGCAGTGACGATAGCAGTGAATTAAGTCCACGCGAGCGGAGCCGCGGGCCCGGCTAGTATATAATAAATACCAGTTGGAAAAGTAGGAGCCGCGAATGAAAACTTGCTCACTGTCAATAACCATCATAAAATGTCGAGGCTGCCACTAGTGATAAAATGGCTGTATTTGAGTCCCTAAAGATTTTTTTAAAGCAACATATGGTCATCACATAAAGGATGAAATATTGGCAAATTAATGTTACGTCATACATGTTATACAATTATAAGTCATATTTATGTGTTATAAATAAGTGAGTTAACAATAAGGCCCCCAAAAGCCGTAAAATACACAGTGATATGAAAGTCTTTTAATACTTTTAAAATATATCATATATTTTATATTAAGTGGAACTGTAGAAAAGTAGTGAAAAATGGTACTTTGCTATATGGAAAGTGTTCAAAAGATGTAGCCCGCTTAATTCCTCCCAGAGCGGTGTATGTTAGAAATACACGTCGCGCTAATACTTCACATCCGTATGAGGTTCAGCTTGTTACTCCACGTATAACGCTTTTCAAGCAGTCTTTTATATGGAGAACATTATCCCTTTGGAATAATTTGCCCAAGGCTGTGTTTCCCACCGAGTACCATTTACAGCGATTCAAGAACAACGGGAATCGCTTTTTTCGCACACATGCCGCTCCTGGAGCGCTTTAGGGACTTCCCTACAGCACGTGTGCTTGACCCCATAAAAAAAAAAATAATGAGATTAATCGATACCTGAAGATTTTTCTTGTATTAACATGTAAGCCAGTAAGCATATGAAAAACAATCGGCACCACTTATGACAGTAAGCTGGATTGTTGCAATAATGCCATAATTAAAATTGTTAGTTTGTCATTTTAATTTACAAATTAGAGAAGAAATCTTATCATTTTCAGTTTAAAAAACCAACCGATGTTGAAAAAAACAAACTACTTCTAAAGTCCAATGTTTTAGATTAAATTATTTATTAACAAAAATAAAATACACCAGATATTGTAAAATGCTGTATTTTTTGCACCCACTAATAATCACTACATTTTCGTTAAAAATTTTGTTTCCGTAACATATATAATAACACGTAGGCTGAAAAGTTTTTGGTCCAGCTACTTAAAACACATTTTTTTTGCAAAATTCGACTTTATTCATCAAGATAGTCTCCTCAAAAGCTATACAATCAGTCCAACGCTTTTGTAACATTTCTATACATTTTTTGTAGAAGGATTTGTGTTTGCCTTCAAAATAGGCCTCAGTTTCGGCGATAACTTTTTCACTGGAGCCATATCTCTTTTCCACGAGCATTTTTTGAGGTCTGCGAATAAATAATAGTCGCTGGGGGCCAAATCTGGAGAATACAATGAATGAGGAAGCAACTCGAATTTCAGTTCATGCAATTTTGCCATCGTAACCATTGACTTGTGACACAGCGTATTGTCTTGATGAAAGACTTCTTTTTGTCCCATTTGGGAACGTTTCTTTGCGATTTCTGCCTTCAAACGCAACAATAACTTTATATAATATTTGCTATTGATGGTTTTTCCCTTTTCAGCATAGTCGACGAAAAGGATTCCATCCCACAATACAGAGGCCAAAATGTTCCCGCCCACTTTGCGTCTTTGGTCGCTTCGGGCGGTTTTCACCGGCTGCTGTCCACTCCGTTGACTATCGATTTGATTCCGGTGTTTAGTGGTGGATCCATGTTTCAGCCATTGTCACATATCGCATGAAAAATCATTTTTATTGTGCTTAAACAGGTCCAAACAGCGCTCAGAATCATCAATACTGTGTTGTTTTTGGTCCAGTGTGAGCAAGTGCGGTACCAATTTCGAACAGAGCATTCTCATGCCCAAATGTTCATGCAAAATATAACTAATACGTTCTTTTGGTATCTTTACGGTGTCAGTTATCTCACGCAATTTCAGTTTACTGTCATCCATAATAATTTTGTGGATTTTTTTATGTTTTTCGGCGTAACCACCTTATTTGGGCGCCCAGAGCGTTCAGAACCATTTGTGTCAGCTTACCAGTAAATGATGAGTGATTTTCTAGGGGCAGAGCCGCCGTAACACTTATCAAGCTATTGTTTTGCTTGAACGGTATTTTTTACCATCAAAAAACAGTAACTTGTCAACTAATCGTCGAAATGTCAGAAAATTTTGACACTTAGGTTGGTATTCATAAAAATCATGTGGATTTTTTGAAAAGGGCGACATTTATGTGTCAGACCAAAAAGTTTTCAGCCTACATGTTAGTTTTATTACGGCGGTGTACATTGGGAAAAACAAACCATTTTTGGGACAAAAATCGAGACATTTTTTTTTATGGGTCTAGCACACGTGCTACAGGGAAGTCCCTAAAGCGCTCCAGGAGCGGCATGTATGCGGAAAAAGCGCTTCACGTAGTTCTTGTATCGCTGTAAATCGTACTCGGAGGGAAACACAGCGCTGGGCAAATTATTCCAAAGGGATGACGTTCCCCATATAAAAGACTGCTTGAAAAGCGTTGTACGCGGAGTAACAAGCTGAACCTCATACGGATGTGAAGCACCAGCGCGACGTATATTTCTAACTAACTAACTAATTCGCTTTGGGAGGAATTAAGCGGGCTACATCCTTCGAACACTTTCCATGAAAATACCTGTAGAACAGAATTTGAATATATATATATATATATATATATATATATATATATATATATATATATATATATATATATATACATACAGTAATACCCCGCTTTACGCGAGGGATACGTTCCGAAAAAAATCGCGTTAACTGAAATTCGCGTATATCGAGGTTTATGATTAAACATAGTCAAAATTTAATACAAAAAAATACAAATCATTTTAATCAATCACTTTAATTCTAAGAACACTTTATGCAATACATACTCTTATTTTTTACGGAAAAATACATCTATTGTCTTTTGGGTAACGTTTTGTTTACGTTCTTGTAAAATACGTTCATAACACCCAACACTGTTTTTAATTGTTTGACACACGGTCAAGACACGGTCATCATTATTGTCTATACTCTGCAATATGTCCAAACCTGAATAAATTTTTGAAAGTGCATTTTGTATTTCCCCTGAAGATAAAACTTTCTCTTCTACTTGTTCTCCCTCATCGTAGATAGGATTATTCTGTAACTCGATCAGATCTTCATTGCTAATAGGATCGTCGTGCGTTGCTACAAGTTCTACGAGATCTTCTACCGTGACATCTTCAAGTTCAGACCCCTCAATCATTGCAGCAATGTCTTCAAGCACTTGTCTCTGCATCTGGACAATTCTTCTAGGTGCTTCCACTACATCTGGCCAAAGATTACGCCACACCCCATTCATACAACTCATTTTAACTTCCTGCCAAGCCTCTTCTATGTTGTGAATAGACTTCATAATGTTGTATGACTTCCACCACTCTCGCATAGACTGTCTTCCTTCCCCGTCAGTTTCATGAATTAGTTGGCTAAAAGTGCGGCGATGGTAATAAGCTTTGAAGTTTGCTATTGCTCCCTGGTCCATAGGTTGTAATATTGACGTAGTGTTTGGTGGAAGGAACTTTACGTACACTTTTAAGTCTCTGGGCGTATCAAGTGAGGTTGGATGTCCTGGGGCATTGTCTAAGAGTAATATAACTTTAGGTTCAAGCCCATTTCTGTCACAGTATGATTTGACTGATGGGCAAAAACTATTAGAATACCATTCTTGAAAAATTTCCCGTGTAACCCACGCCTTTCTGTTTGATCGCCACACAACTGGTAGACTTGTCTTGTCTGTGCCTCGCATTGCACGGGGTGTTTCTGAATGGTACACTAGTAAAGGTTTCAGTTTAAAATCACCAGTGGCATTACCACCCAGCAGAAGTGTTAGTCGATCTTTCGCAGCTTTGAAACCACTGGCTTGACGTTCTTCCTTAGAAATGAATGTTCGAGATGGCATTTTTTTCCAGTAAAGTGCGGTCTCATCAACATTGAAGATGAGACAAGCAGGAATTTTCTCTCGTCTAACGAAGTCTTGAAACTTGTCTGGAAACTCAGCTGCAGCTTGAATGTCCGCGCTGGCCGCCTCGCCTGTTATGTGGATATTGTGAAGATTAGAACGCTGCTTGAACCGATGGAACCAGCCTCTGCTGGCAGCAAAAGTCGGAGTGGCACTCCCTTCTCCTTCTTTTGTTTTCAGCATCTCATACAAAGATTTTGCTTTTGTGCATATGAGATCTTGACTTAGTGGTGTGTTCTTCTTATTCAAATCTTCGATCCAGACTGACAGTAATTTCTCCATTCTTTCTAAGATAGATGATCTCGAACGAGAAAGTTTTGTTGCACTTATAGGTGTTGAACCTTCGCTGGAGATTTTAATTTTTTTCCCGATTTTTATAAATCGTTCTCACAGTCGATTCTGAGAGTCCAAAATCTCTCCCAACAATTGTTGCTTTGCCTCCATTTTCCATTCTTCTTAACACTTTCATCTTCAATTCCAAAGTGACGCTTTTACGCTCTTTTTTCTTTACAGGCGGCATTTTTAACGTAGGGTTAAATTATGTATGTATGTATCTCCAATAAATATTAAAACAAAACTGCCAGCCGACCGAACTAACATTACGGAACAAATGAACACACGAAACGAACGAGGAAATCCCCATAGAACAAAGTCGAAGGACAGGGAATTCCCAATTCTTCAAAGAGAATATTCAGAGAAAGCGGGGATCCCCCCGCGACCATAGAGAAGTTAATGACTACATGAGCGCGAAATTTGAAATTCGCGTTATAGTGAAACCGCGCGTAACGGGATCGCGCTAAGCGGGGTATTACTGTATATATATATATATATATATATATATATATATATATATATATATATATATATATATATATATATATATATATATATGACCGGATCTCATAGAGGGGGAAAAAAAATGTCGGAATCTTGTTCGTCTGGACCCCACAAAACGATTCCCCTTTCCAGATATTGAGATAGCCGAAATTTTAGCTCGATTAAATGACGTTAACCCGTGCCGCTCGTCGCTCAAAGTTTGAAAAAATCCAAATTTTTGGCCAAAAAGCTGACATATGGAGCCATAACTCCAGAACGGTAAATAATAGAAACACGCTTAATATCTCAAAAGAAAGCTAATGTTGTTCTTCAAAATTTATATGTGTGTGATGGTTCATCTGTGCTACTGAGCAATTTATTAGCCAACTTTTCATCGTCTGTAATGGTGGGATCAAAAAACGATAATCCCACCAACTTTGCATTCAAATACCACAAATGGTTCGAAAATTTGGTCAGGGCTATTTCTGCAATGTCGTTGTCACATTCTTTATAGTCTAACACACTATGCAAAATACCTAAATCTTGCTTTGGTGCAAGATAAGCTTTTGGAGCATTGAACCAAGCTTTACAATAAATTTTAACCAGGAAAACAAAAATGGCACGCACAGAACTTTCTTCTTCTTTAGACATCTTAAATTGACGACGAAAAATGAACATTTTTAAGCAGTAAATAGCCTTTGCCATCCACCTAGCGTGATGAATGGCTCCTGGAGTTCTAAAACCCACAACATTGCCGTCTAGTGATCCAACAAATACGAGAACCAACTGCAATAGCTCCTTGTAGTCATCTCTGGGGTGGCTCTCAGTTAATTTGGTCTCGAATTCAGCAGTAACATTTGCAATTACTTCTGGAGTTAGCTGCTTTTGTATTAGATTGTCACTGATACCTGTGTCGTATTTTCCTTTGTCTATCTTGGGTCAAATGTCTGGATGAGGTCCAGTGGTTGATCCCATTTTTGTGTCGAATACGCCTCTTAACAGAATTTCCAAGATATGGTGACGATAAGCTAGGTATAACAATTCTCTTCCTAACATTTGCTCCAATATGACGCATGCTCCTTTGAGTCTTCCCGTGTTGGATGCTGTAGTGTCGAAGCACATCGCCTTGACGGTGTTGGGAAGACCCCATTCATGTAGGCATTCATATACGGCTACGGCTTGCTCCTCTCCAGAGCTGTTTGCTGTTACAGGAACTCCCAGCAGCTGTTCCTTTTCGCCATATGAAATAGCTATAGCTATTCGCTCACATTGTTCATTTTTTAAAACACCCGGTAAAAGTTTACCGTCCTAATGGACAACCACGGGCTCTTTTTCAGGAATGTTTACTTTATCAAAAATTTTTTTATTATATTGTTCTCTGAACATTTGCCTTCTATCATGTAATAAAGTTTTCGAGACTTTGTACTCAAGAGGGTCAAGGTTTAGTGCTTCTAGAGTAGCTATTAAAATTCTCGTGGCATTTCTGTCGGATACCTTACATCGATCTAATAAAATGGACAATTTCATGTTTAAAGTCTCTTTAACGCCCCTTGCAAATGAAACTTTCATCCTCTTGCTCTCAGATGGTCCTGGATCTTCTGCAGCTTCTTCAGGGATGTCCATTTCCTCCAAGCTCTCAAGTTCCTGGTAGATGCTGTCCTCTTCAGTGTCTTCTTCTCCTTCTTCGAACTTGTCTTCATCATCCGTCTCTAAGAAGCAACAAAAGAAAGATAAAAAAAAGACTATAAAAACTTGTTGTTTTAGCAGAATAGTAATAATACATAGGTACTAAATTACCTACTTCTAATTATCAAAAGGTATTATTTAAAAAAATATAAACTCAATCATAAAGATGCCAAATCATGCTCTCATGTACAATTTTCTTTCAATTATAATGAAACTATTTACTTATTTGTTTATCTATTTTTTAGAATACTAATAATAAAAAAAAAACTCACCAATATCAAAAGTTGCTTCTTGGATTTGTCGGTTCATTTTTGCAAGTTCCTTTTGCACCTTGATTTCTTCAGCTCGAGACAACTTGAGATCCACTCCAGTCATGGAACCTGGGCGGCCCTTCTGCCTCTGTTTCACGAGAAACGCCTTATCTTCTTCCGATTTCATCAGAGCCAAGGCATCTTGTTGAGCAATATCAAAGAGATCATCCAACTTTTCAACAAACTGTTTAAATTTGTTCTTGGCCATTTTCGATGTTTTCTTCCGGTCTTTTTGAAGAGTTCTCCACTCGGCGTGAAGTTTTTCCAGCTTAGTAATTGCATCTTGCTCATGTTTAGTCGGGATTCGAGCTTTCTCCCAAAAAATGAACACTTCTCGTATTGTAAGTTTTGCTGATTCTCTTACAGTTAATTTCACAGTACGTAAATTATAAAATAAAGCACACAAAACTTGACGATTTGAGGGTAGTTTACAACCGGTGATCTGGTGAATGAGATAGCCCACAAGAAATATTTTATCCTTGGTCCGGCTTTGTACACCTGATGTGGATGCCATTTCAGAGGCCAATAGGTAAATAACAGTTAACTTGGAAAATGAAACAAAATATATTGCAAACTTTAATTTCAATAAAATGTTTTCAAATGTCTTTTAAAATAATACTATAATAGTTATAAAAACAATAACACACACACTTGGAAAATTAAAAAAAAAAAAAAAACGTTAAAATATCTTCACTAGATAATTGTTCGATCTAACCAGCTCAAAGGCACTTTAGAAACTAAACTGAATAAATAAAAAGTCGGTTGTACGCTGAAGTAAAATCACCATCCCTAAAATAGAAATTAGATTCACCCTCCTTTTTACCTGTCAAACGGGTCTTTCTTTGGTAAACTAGTCAGGTAATCCCCATATAATAAAAGATTAAATTTGAACGAAAGGCTCTTTATGTTTGAAAATTGAGTTCCAAAATACTTTTTAACAAAAAAATGTTAATTCCGAGACACATTATGTAAAAACCCGTAAAATTCTTAGAATACTTCCAAACTGGCTCCTACTGGTACCAGGTCACGTTTTTTGGGGCTAAAGGCTGTTGTAACTCGGTTTGAATTAAAATAAAAAACAATTATGTATAGAATATAAATTTTGACGAACAACATTAGCTTTCTTTTGAGATATTAAGCCTGTTTCTATTATTTACCGTTCTGGAGTTATGGCTCCATATGTCAGCTTTTTGGTCAAAAATTTGGATTTTTTCAAACTTTGAGAGACGAGCGGCACGGGTTAACGTCGTTTAATCGAGCTCAAATTTCGACTATCTCAATATCTGGAAAGGGGAATCGTTTTGTGGGGTCCAGACGAACAAAATTCCGACATCGATTTTTTTGCGGTCACCCTAAATATATATATATATATATATATATATATATATATATATATATATATATATATATATATATATATATATATATATATATAATAAATTAAAATTTTCTTGAACCATCAATTAATATTTATTTTCAATTCTTGGGATTTGGGTTCATTTTATGAATATTTGATATTCAAAATTAAACTTAAATTGACATTTCGCCCTTTTGAGGGCATTTTCATTTTTTTCTTTATTTCTACAAAATATAAAAATAAATTACATTTAGGTACACTAGTACAACACAAATTATTTAACTCACACAACTATACACTTTTTACATAAATTCTTAGTTCTATCTTTAAAAATTAAAATCACATGGGACCTACCTTGAATCTCACATATTTTATTTACTACTGACAAGTCATAGTGGCATTCTTATCGATGTAGATTTTATTTTGTATTATTGATTTGTAATTTATTTTTTTTGAATATTAAGCAGGTAGTCTTTTTGTTAATATATTAAGGACGAGTATACACTTTAAAAATATTACCTGATTAAATTTGTATAAATATGGCTAATTCCTTATATATCACTTTTATCATTGACTGTAAATTTCTCATTTTTTTTAATTTCGATCATTTCTTTTATTGCAAGTTTTCTAGTATTAATGTCTCTGTTTAAAATCTTTGTTTCATTAAAGTTGAAATCATGTCCAAGTTCCGTTGTGTGTTTGTGAAGTGCCGTTGTTGCATTTTTTGTATACTTGTGACCATTGAGTCTGTTTTTTAATAATTGGGTCGTCATACCAATATAATGTATTGGGCAATCTGCACAAGGTACTGAATAAACTATGTTGGATTGGTTCATGGTTGGTACCTGGCTTTTTAAGTTTGTAAATAGTGAGCTTAGTTTGTTTTGCGTTTTGTGACAAACAGTTTTGTTATATTTTTTTAGAGTGCTTTTTAGTTTTTCTGATAAATCGCGTGTTCTGATTTTGTTGTTCTTTTATTGTTTGGTTGATGTCCTTTTCTCTAAATCCATTTTGTATTAACACTGATTTCATTTGATTCAGTGCTTTCGGTCTTAAATTTGGTGAGGTCAGCGCTATTGCACGGTCTGTTAAGCCGACAATAACACTTACCTTTCGGTTTAACAGACCATGCAATAGCGCTGACCTCACCAAATTTAAGACCGAAAGCACTGAATCAAATGAAATCAATGTTAATACAAAATGGATTTGGAGAAAAGGACATCAACCAAACAATAAAAACAAGAACATACAAATTCTATAATAAAAAAATCAAAAAAAAGATTAAACCAAAAAACAAAATCAGAAAAAATTTCTCCCGCTACACGCGATTTATCAGAAATACTAAAAAGCACTCTAAAAAAATATAGCATAACTGTTTGTCACAAAACGCAAAACAAACCAAGCTCACTCTTTACGAAGTTAAAAAGCCAGGTACAAACTATGAACCAATCCAATAGTTTACTCAGTACCTTGTGCAGATTGCCCAATGCGTTATATTGGTATAACGACCCAATTATTAAAAAACAGCCTCAATGGACACAAGTATACAAAAAATCCAACAACGGCACTTCACAAACACACAACGGAACTTGGACATGATTTTAACTTTAATGAAACAAAGATTTTAAACAGAGACATTAATATTGGAAAACCTGCAATAAAAGAAATGATCGAGATAAAAAAAATGAGATATTTACAGTCAATGATAAAAGTGACATAAAAGGATTTAGCCATATTTATACAAATTTAATCAGATAATATATTCTTTAATATATTAACAAAAAGACTACCTGCTTAATATTCAAAAAAAAAAAAAAAAAAAATCACAGATCAATAATACAAAATAAAATCTACATGACTTGTCAGTAGTAAATAAAATATGTGAGATTCAAGGTAGGTCCCATGTGATTTTAATTTCTAAAGATAGAACTAAGAATTTATGTAAAAAGTGTATGGTTGTGTGAGTTAAATAATTTGTGTTGTACTAATGTACCTAAACGTAATTTATTTTTATATTTTGTAGAAACAAAGAAAAAAATGAAAATGTCCTAAACCAAAGGGCGAAACGTCAATTTAAGTTTAATTTTGAATACCAAATATTCATAAAATGGTTCATTTTATCCCAAGGATTGAAAATAAATATATGGTATATATATATATATATATATATATATATATATATATATATATATATATATATATGAAATAAATATATATATATATATAAATTAAATATATGGTATATATATATATATATATATATATATATATATATATATATTATATATATATATATATATATATATATAATATATATATATATATATATATTATATATATATATATATATATATATATATATATATATATATATATATATATATATCATGAAATTAAACTTCATTGTAAATTAATTTATCCTTATCTAAACTAGCCTGAGCTAACATATTTCCTTGAGCTGTTATTATTGACTTAACGTTACTAAAAAATGAACTAGAATACTTTTCTTGAAAACTTACGTAACAATTTTTCGCTGTTTATCCATTTCAAAATTCTGTTTTCCGAAAATTTATCTGAATTTTTCAGAAAAATTGCGAGAATCTTTCGGATTTTAGTCTCATTTTATACAATATTTTCGTCAAATTTTTAAAACAATATTGGGACCTGATTAACTTTTAGAAATAATTTTAGTGAAGTACAAATGAACAGCACATGCTAAAAGTAGAAATACTTGAATGTCTAAAATACTTTTAAAAGAATTTACTGTTTAATGAAGTTTTTCATGTTTTCTTTAGTTTCTGAATTATTACAAATAATAAAATTATAATCGGAGCACACTCCAAAAATAATAAATAATAAAATAAAAACCAAAAAAAATAATGGTAAACACAGAATTTGATTTATTTTTCAGTATAATGGTGGAAACAAGGTATACCAAAAACACATACACGCTAATAAAATAATCAACAAGATAACAGACAAATAATGGTGATTTCTTTTTAGTGTTCCGATAAGATGACTTCGGTGTCTGTCTGTCCGTCTGTCACACGCGATTTTCTCCGAAACTATTTGTCATAGAAAGTTGAAATTTGGTAATAATATAGGAATTGATGGCCTCGTCAAAGCCATGTAGTTTTGAAAGTTAAAGTTTGACTTAAGGGGTTAGTTTTGGGGGGTGAAATCGGAAGTGAAAAAAAATTTTTTTTACTAGGTAATCGAGAGTGGTGTCAAATGAAAGCTTATGAAAACACGAGTAATTATAATATACATATATATATATATATATATATATATATATATATATATATATATATATATATATATATATATATATATATATATATATATCTATATATATATATATATATATATATATATATATATATATATATATATATATATATATATATATATATAATGTAATACTTGCGCGCACTTTTCTTTGTATTATTTTTAAAAAATCGCGAAAAATCGCTGTCCACCCGCCTTATCTCGAAAAGCACTTTTGAAAAATTCTAGACTATTCGCCACGGGGTGTAGATTGAACGAAAATGATCACGATTGCATTACCTTTAATAATTTATCTGGTATATAAAAAAAAACAAAAATTTCAAGGTCATCAATTTTCAGTAAAGATTGTAAACAAACTTTGTTGAAAACTCATTTGGGGTGTGTTTTGTGAAGTCACTGATCATGTTATACCTCCGTTACAAATTTTTTTTATTTTAAAAGCAATCAACGTACGGAACACTAATTGCGCAAGTTCAACTTGCACTTGACCGGTTATTTTAAATGTTTTACTCAATATTCGATACTCTTGAAACTACAGTTTTGTCAACCACTGCCATATATATATATATATATATATATATATATATATATATATATATATATATATATATATATATATATATATATATAATGTAATACTTGCGCGCACTTTTCTTTGTATTATTTTTAAAAAATCGCGAAAAATCGCTGTCCACCCGCCTTATCTCGAAAAGCACTTTTGAAAAAATTCTAGACTATTCGCCACGGGGTGTAGATTGAACGAAAATGATCACGATTACATTACCTTTAATAATTTATCTGGTATATAAAAAAAACAAAAATTTCAAGGTCATCAATTTTCAGTAAAGATTGTAAACAAACTTTGTTGAAAACTCATTTGGGGTGTGTTTTGTGAAGTCACTGATCATGTTATACCTCCGTTGCAAATTTTTTTATTTTAAAAGCAATCAACGTACGGAACACTAATTGCGCAAGTTCAACTTGCACTTGACCGGTTATTTTAAATGTTTTACTCAATATTCGATACTCTTGAAACTACAGTTTTGTCAACCACTGCTGTTTCATAAAGAAAATTGCTTTAAATTGATCTTTTGCTGCAAGAAGGGGTAATTGTTATACACATAAAGGGAGATACATATCAAAGCTACTTCTCCAGTACTAGCCATAAGAATTCTTGATTTGAAAAGGTACATGCCCCGTTGTATTATACAACTGTAACAAGAAGATGCTAAAAATTATAAATTTGTCTTTTTTCTTCAAAATATTTTTTTTACATCAAAGTACAGCAAAATGTCAAATAATTTTAGCAACATTAACAAACAAGAGGAGCTTTTCTTCCACTAGTATAATATTTATAATATTATATTATTAAGTGCTGTATCCCAAATAAAAGAGTAGTAATTAGTCTACCAAAATAGAAACTAAAAATAAATTAATTTTTTTGTTAATTATCAATCATTAATCCTCGTGTTATTAACTCTAATCGACATTAGTTTTAATCTAGATGAAATACTAAGTAAGATAATAATTGAGACACAAATATTGATATTGCTCTTTCAAATTGCTGCGATATACTATCCTTAAAGTAATAAAAATCCCATTTTTGAAATAGTATTTTTCGAGAATTTTAAATATAATGCAACTAGAAAAAACATATATATATATATATATATATATATATATATATATATATATATATATATATATATATATATATACTCCTGGACAAAATTAACGCAACAATATATTAAATCATACAAATCTCTATAATGAATTAATTTTAATAATTGGTTACACTAAAAGTTAGAAAAAACTTATTCGGATACTTTAAAAGTGAATTAGCTACCAAATTTCTCTATAAGATTCGAATTAAAATTATTCTTAAGACCTAATAACAAAATCGTTGAAATTATGTAATAATGAAAAAAATAAACTGGGACACTAGTAGCAAAATTAATGGTGTAACTGGGACACTAGTAGCGTGTGTTGCCTCCTCTACTTCGGATGACAGCGTTTATGCGCCTAGGCATGCTTCTAATTAAATTTTGGATAATATCTTGAGGAATTTGCTCCCATTCTGTGATAACTGCGTTTTCAAGTTCCCTCAGGTTTCTAGGTGCAGGTATATGACGTTTCACATTTTTCTTAAGATGATCCCATACATGTTCTATAGGATTCAGATCCAGGCTTTTTGGTGGCCATTGCATAATCGGTATATCAACTTGATTAAGATAATCGAGTACCTCCCTAGCCACGTGAGGTTGAGCGTTGTCTTGCATAAACAGGAAATTGGGCCCCACAAAATGACCGAAAGGCATCACATGTTCTATTACAATATTCTCAAGATAGTAGTCAGCATTCATGAATCTCGTACGGACAGGAACTAACTCTGTGCGAGCATCAAAGCAGATGCCACCCCAGAACATAACAGAGCCACCGCCGAATGGAATCCTTGCAGAGATATTGCAAGGAGCAAACCTCTCTCCTGGTCTTCGCCATACTCGCTCATGACCATCTGGACGTTTTAGACTAACCCTAGTTTCATCTGTGAAGAAAACTTGTTTCCAATCATCCACAGACCAGTTTTCGTGATTTCGAGCAAAACGTTACCTGGCAACTCTGTTCTCTCTAGTAAGCAAGGGCTCAGTGGCTTGTCTCCTACTGTTTAATCCAGCTTCATTTAACCGTCTTCTAACTGTTTTAGAAGAAATTGTGACATTGCGAACAGCTTCGAGTTCGTTTTTTATTATAGAACTAGTGACAGTCCTGTTTCTTAAAGCATATTGTTTTATAAAACGTTCATCTAGGTCGCTAGTTCATTCAAGCGTCTTACCATACGACTTATTGTGGAACGATGTTTGCCTAACAAATTGGCAACATAACTCTGAAAATATCCCTCGTCCAATAAAACTGAGGCTCGCACTACCTCGTGTTCAATCAAATTCCTTGTTCTATTCATTTTCATAATTTTTCGTGGTCACAAATAAAACAGTCTACCACAAAAAAACGTATTACTTCGAAAAAGGGAACAATTTATAAGCTTACTTTTTAAAGAAAATCTATCGCATTATTATAGAAAATTCTTTAAAACTGTAAATCTAAACGAATTGTTTTGATTTCTGTCATGAACAACGAAACAAAATATGCATAGCCTACTATTCAAATACTCGACAAACTTTAAAACTGACATAAGAAAAAATTAATTTTCAGATTGTTGCGTTAATGTTGTCCAGGAGTTTATATATATATATATATATATATATATATATATATATATATATATATATATATATATATATATATATATATATATATATATATATGTATATATATATATATATATATATATATATATATATATATATATATATATATAGTGATAATGTATGTATAACTATTAATTCTAGTAGTCACAGGATACATATATAAAACCACTGATTAGAAATCATAGAACTAAATACTTTTAAGAGTACTATGTTCCTTTTTCTTGCTTGATGAAACTGTCAAGTGTAATAAAATATGACACACAACAACTGAATAATGCAGTTAACGTTTTTCTATTCATTACAAAAAATCCCGCAGCTGTAAATTCATTTCTTAATGATTGAATTTTGTACCATAAACTGTCCATGGCTTTGTAATATTTAGATTTTTCTTTAAATATTTCCTTAGCTTTGAGAATTGTGGCCGCCAAGTTATCCTTTTCTTTACTGGTAATGTCACAGAAGAATATGCAGATTGATATGGGTACCTGCAAAAAATATATTATTATAAATACATTGTATCAATTAAATAATCTTGTAGGATATATTAACGTACATAAGAGTGTCAAAGAGCTTACAGATAAGCAGCATCTTAATCTTAAGGAATTCTAACAATAAGATATTGATAAGCATTGAGGACAAACTGGAAATTGTTCCAGTTTGTCCTCAGGCGAAACTATGTTGAGAACATTTTAATGACGCTCGATCGGACATACCCAGAGAATTACCAAAATACGAAGTAAGATTCACGCTATAAAACTTCAAAAAAAAAGAAATCGTTAAGCTCATACCTTCTGAAGATGGTTCTGGTCTGAATCTCATTACGGCAATATTCATCTTAATCCACTTCAGATTGGCGGGAGTCTACTTTTATCTCTCTGCTAAAGAAGATAAACGCATCACAGTACGATAACTATCGCCTGATTAATGTTTGATGTTCCACGTTAAAGGTATTCTTGCGAGGCTTACACACCCGGATATACAGAAAATGCGAACGTCTGATTGACCGTTCCCAGTTTGGAATCAAGAAAGGAATGGGAACACATGAAGCCCTTTTCTCATTGAATTTTGATTAGGATATGAACGTTAATGTACTCGCATGCTTTATCGACTTCAGAAAGGGCTTTTGATTGTGTATCACATCAGAAGCTAATTAAAATCCTCCAATCAACTGGTATCGATGCTCAAGTTCTGAACACCATAAGCGAAATATTGTGGAATCAAACAGCAGAAGAACTAACGATGAGAAGCGCGAAGAACTTTCAAATACATGAAGGTACTTTTAGCAAATCCCAACATCAGCATTGACCTCCGAACTCCATTACTGCGCTGCTACCTCTTTACTGTCCTCTTATACGGATGTAACAATTGGACCCACGACGCAATCGCGGAAAGACGAATTGGCTCATTTGAAATATGCACCCATAGGCGAATGCTCCGTGTTGCCTGGACAGAGCGTAAGACCAACGTAAAAATTCTCGAGCGAATTACAAAAAATAAAGAGCTCCTTCTGATAATCCAAGGAGAGAACTTCAATACGTAGTTAGATGATGTCATGCGAGACGGGCGATATAAGATTCTGCCTCTGATAACACAGGACCACAAAAAAAAAGTTTTATAGTTGAAAGGTGAGATACCATATCATATGTTTTTTGGTGTGCTGAAAACGAATCCGAGGTCCGAATTGACTCATCACCCAAGGATTTTGAGATAACCTCAAAAAAAACCTCGAAAATGACTAAAAATACTTTTACAAATAAATTGAAAAATGTAAACGAGCAAACCACCATATCTATACGTATTTTGGAAGTGTTGAAATCGAATCCAAGGTTAGAATTTACCCATCACTTCAGCATTTTGACATAACCTCAGAAATGGTCAGAAATACGTCTATAAGTAAATTAAAAAATTAAATGAACAAACCACCATATTTTGGGGTGCTTAAATCAATTATGCCTAAAGAATTGATTTAGTAAGTCAAGATGTTTAAAATTACCTCAAAAAGTCCAGTCCTTTGATTTACAGGTTTTTGTTTTTTTTTTTTTATGGGTCTAGCACACGTGCTGCAGGAAGTCCCTAAAGCGCTCTAGGAGCGGCACGAGTGCGGAAAAAAAAGCGATTCACGTTGTTCTTGAAATCGCTGTAAATTGTACTCGGTGGAAACACAGCGCTGGGCAAATTATTCCAAAGGGATGACGTTCTCCATATAAAAGATTGCTTGAAAAGTGTTGTACGCGGAGTAACAAGCTGAACCTCATACGGATGCGAAGCACCCAGCGCGACGTGTATTTCTAACATGCACCGCTTTGGGAGGAATTAAGCGGGCTACATCCTTCAAACACTTTCCATGAAAATACTTGTAGAACAGACTCAAGTCCCCCAACCGTTCTTCGATGTTCCAGCGAATCAAGGCCGCCGGTCAATTCCGGGTCCGCAATCAGACGGACCGCTCTTCTCTGAACAGAATTCAACAAATGCAGTGTATGTTGGGAGCGGAGCCCCAAACGTGGGAGCAGTATTCCATAGTTGGTCGAATTTGGGCTTTGTAAAGAATTAACAGTTGTTGTGGGGTGTAAAGCTTTCTGGTTCTAAATAATATTCCCAACTTTTGAGAAGCTCTCCTTGCTATGCCTGCAACATGTTCATGCCAAGACATATTTGCTCCCAAACTAACCCCCAACAAATTGAGCAACGATGCTAGGGGAAATGGAGTGCCCCGACATAACTATGTCGGGTTCAGCAACGTTAACTTTTTTAGAAAAAACTGCCGCTTGGGTTTTTGTAGCGTTAAATTCCACTTGGTTACTGTCACCCCAAGATAGAATTTCTTCCAGGTCTTTGTTAAGTTGAACGACCTCCTGCTGTCTGCGGATATTCGCCTGAGCAGCCGATGTCCGAGCGTTTCAAGGTGAATGAAGAGACAAGCGTACTGTCATCTGCAAAGCTATAGAAAAAAAATTGGATTCCCGGTCTTTTTCCAGCAGATCGTTAATGTAAATGAGAAAGAGAGTAGGAGACAGTATGGAGCCCTGGGGCACACCAGCGTTGATAGTGAGGGTGTTCGAAAGAAATCCGTCGACTGCCACTCGTAAAGAACGCTCTCTGAGGAAACATGAGAGCCACAAACAGTTGTTGGATTAAGGTTAGTTTCCTTGCTTTTCCCCCACTAGATGCTTTATAACAGTGAGTTTCCTCGCCTCTCACCCCAATGGAAGAACTTTACAACCAAAATTCTAAACCTAAGATAACCTAATGCAAAAACTGTACACCAATAACTCTAAATCTAACATAGTCTAATGCAAAAAACTTACTCCAAGAGCTTTACAACACCAAGAAATTTAAACCTAACATAGCCTAATGCAAGATCGCTAATCTTTACATAACCTGATGCAAGCAACTTATACAAAAATCTTCACACCAAGAACTCTAAACTTAACATAGCCTATTGCAAGAAACTTACACCAAGAACTTTACACCCAGAACTTTACGCCAAGAACTCGAAACCTAACATAGGCTAATGCAAGAATCTTTCACTAAGAACTTTATACCAAGAACTCGAAACCTAACATAACCTAATAGAAGAGACTTACATCAACAACGTTAAACTATAACCATAAAATAATCTAATGCAAAAAAAAATGAAAGAAATAGGCATTGACAAAGAACTAATATACGCAGTAAAGAGCTCTCTACGAAAACAACACAGTGAACATAAAAATAGGACATAAAGTAGGGAAGAGACTCCAAACATCAAAAGGCCTATTACAAGGATGCTCTACAACCCCAACACTATTCAAAATATACCTCGAACAAACATAAAAAAAATGGAAGCAAAAATGTAGTGGAATGGGAGTCCCAGTACGAGAAGATTACTTATATACTCTAAGTTTCGCAGACGACCAAGTTAATCATAGCGCAAGATGAGGAAGACCTTAGTTATATGGTAAAAAAACTGAAAGAAGAATACACTAAAGCAGGATTAGCAATAAACTTTGATAAAATGGAATATCTAACAACAAAGGAGAGAAACCTGGAGAATCTAGAAGTAGATAACGAAACAATAATCAAAGGAACCGATAGATTTAAATATTTAGGAACCATCATTTCAAAAAAACGCAACATCAGAAGAAGAGATTAAAGCTAGATTAGGACAAACGCGGACATGCATAAAACAATTAAATTCGATCCTGTGGGACAAGCACATTACAAAGAGGTACAAAACACGCATATACAAATCAATAATACAAAGCATAATGACATACGGGTCAGCAACATGGACGATCAACAAAAGAAATAAATCTAAAATTAACGCGGTAGAGATGCAGTATTGGAGAAGATGTTGTAGAGTGACACGTATGGAGAGAATAACAAATGAAGAAATAAGAAGCAGAATGAACATCAAAGAGAACGCAATGAACACCATTGAAGAAAAACGATTAAAATGGTATGGACACATAAGACGACGCGAAGATAATAGGTGGATAAAGAAAATAACGGAGTGGAGCCCTATAGGGAGAAGAAAAAGAGGAAGACCCAGACGATCGTGTAGAGACGATGTGGACGAGACTATGGAGGACAGGGATCTAACAGATGGAGACTGGGAAGATAGAAACGGATGGAATCAAAGGCTAAGAGAAGGAAGACAGCGTCAGCTGTAGAAAATCCTTGATACATACATACAAAAAAAAAATCAGCAGGCTACCATATCTATGCGTATCTTGGGTCGCTGAAAGCAAATATATCGACAGCATTGACCTACTACGTCAGGTTCTTGAAATATCTTTAATTAATCCAGTCCTTTCAATCACAAGATGCTGGATTATGGTGAGTTCCATCGATTTTCACCCTCGGGGTGCTTTATTAAAGTGAGTTCCATCCTCTCACCCACGATGTGCTTATTCTGGTAATTTTCCTCGCCTCTCACCCTCAAGGTGCTTTATTTAAGTGTCCTCCCCCCCATCATCGGGGTGCTTTATTCAAGTCAGTCCCCTCGCCTCTCACTATTGGGGAATCACTTTAATAAAGTATCCAGTGTGCGAGAAGCGAGGGGACTTAATACAGCAACCTGTAAATGAAAGTACTGGCCTTCTGAGATTATTTCAAGATCGTAACTTAATAGGTCAATTCTTTTGGCATATTCGGTTTGAGTACGTCAAAATACATATAGATATGGTGGTCTATTGAGGTGTTTTTTGAGGTTATGTCAGTATGCTGATATGATGGGTGAATTTTGACCCTGGATTCGATTTCAGCACCCCAAGATACGTACAGATATGCTGATTTACTCCTTCAGAGTTTTAATTTATTTGTAAAAGTATTTTTGGTCATGTTCGAGGTGTTTTTTTGAGGTTATTTCAAAATTCTTGGGTGATGAGTCAATTCTGATCTCCGATTCGTTTTCAGCACACCAAAAAAACATATGGTATGATATCTCAACTTTCAACTACAAAACTTTTTTTGTGGGCCTGTGTAATCGAAGAAAAAATTGAACGGAACAGGTCGGTCAGTCAAAGACAAAATTCATGGCTGGATCGCCAACCTTTGTATGGAGACGGCGTCCTAAGAAAATAAAGATAGTATTGTCAGACTTCCAAGATTCCTTGATTCACCAGCTATCACAACATCAATAAAGATCTAACTCATGAAATACATTATTTCAAATATAAATAATCTTAGATTAATTAACAGTAGAATATTTTCTAAATTTTAATTTTAATAAGTTATATATATCTAGCTATTAAGTTCAATAAACTTAAGTAACAAGACCGCGACAGTATCCAAAGCGGTTTGCAATCCAAAAGTCTTGTGTTTGCAAACCAATCTTCGACAACACATATTACCTTTTCATTTGAATGAAGTTGGTCACGGCTATCTTGAACTGACTTTAATTTAAAGTTTTTGGCAATTGCAATTATATTGGTGGAAAAGGTTTGTGAAAGTAAATAAAATTTAAAAAAAAAACTTAAAATCTTTCATCGAGTTATTTTTTGATATAGCGCGAAATTTTTTTTTGAATTTAATTGATTATAGGAGGATAGATTGAAAAGTTCACGGCCTCACCAAAATATAATTATAATATTTTCATTATAGTACCCTCAATAAGTTCATACTTTCTTTGGTTGTCACGGTGTAAAAAAAAAAAAAAAAAATTTTGTTGCTGTAGAATTTGTGGTTTTTAGGTTAGAACGAGTTTAGTGAGACCAAGTGCAGCGTTTTGGAAAAATGGAAAAAATTGAACAACGTGCGGTCATCAAGTACCTGTTTAGAAAAAGATTAACACCAAAGGAGATCCACGATAATATGATAACAACACTAGGGGAATCTGTTCCGTCATATACCACTGTGAAAAAATTTAAACGTGGACGAGAGCATCGAAGATGATCCTCGCTCGGCCGGCCCACGACGTCTACGACTGAAGAAAACATCGGTAAAGGATGTGATCTCATATTGAAAGACCATAGATTAACTACACAGCCCCACAAAAAAAAAGTGGGTATACTTTTGATGCGATATATCAGATCCGTAATATTTTTGCCCGCTGATCACGAAATCGGACGTCAGAATATCGCCATCACATCTCAATTTTTTTTCTAACCTCTAAAAAAATAGGTAAAAAAATTAGTAATAATTAAGAAAAATATACTCCTAAAAAATTGATTCAAGCTTTTTCATGAATCCAATGTATTAATATGTATTCGGACACGCTAAGCTAAATATTCATCGGTTGGATTGAGCCATATAGTTCTGTTTTCTTTCTAACCTCAATAAATCAGACAGATATAGTGCTTCTCGAATGCCAAAACGAATTCAAATTAAAATTCAACCGATCCTTACCAAATTTGGTACACGGGGATTTTTGAGTCGCTGATCACGAATCTGAGGTTGGATTTGCAAAATTCAAGATGGCAGATGTTTTCGCGCCATTTTGAACGCCGAGAAAATTCATCGGTCGATTTTTATTCTTCTACCTGCATCCAGAGCACCTCCACGTGGTGACGGTGGGCAACGGTGTTACTCCACTAGCCGGCAGAGTCCCTGGGGTGATCACGGCTTAGATGCCGTCATGGCAGGTAGAAGAAAGAGAATTACGATGCAGGGACTCGGAAACCCAGTATCGGCGGTTGGTCAAGGTGGGAAAGCCGTCGTCATCCAGCGACCGTAGCTATATTTACACGTATTGAGTAAAATGGGGTCACCGATAACGGATAAGATTAAAACCTTATATAAGGATTGTTTTAACATTGAAATACAGCACCAGGATACAGATTGGGTTCCCCACATCATTTGCAGTTCTTGCAAAATAATGTTGTACATCAATAAGAAGGCGATTAAATATTCCAGACCAGCAATATGGAATAGACCATACAGTGAAAATGATTGCTACTTTTGTATGAATGTTGTATCTAGGCATAACCGAAAAAATAAAAGCACTATTACTTATAACGATGTTTCGACAGTAACAAGACCAACTAAACTAATTCCGCCTCCTGAACTACTTGATGCTGATGTTATGGAAACAAATGATTTACCTTATCAGTTCATGCCGAAAACATTGAGACTGTCGAAAAAGATTCAAACACTGTTACTAATGAATGTTCTAGTGACAACCTATCATATACTAGTGACCACAGATAAAGAATTTCTACCATACAACCGTAAACCAGAACCAATACTCGTATCACAGTCAGAACTTAGTGATCAAGTCAGAGATTTAGGCTTATCCAAAGATGGTTCAGAGCATCTTGCTTCCTTTTTAAAGAAAAGACATTTTCTTAAGCCAGAAGCACGATTTCTTATTATAGAAACAGAGATGAAGAATTTCGAAAATATTTCACAATGGACGAGGAATTATCACTTTCATATTGTACCGATGTAAAAGGTCTAATGGATGAATTTCAAAATAACTCATACGATCCTGAAGAATGGAGACTGTTCATTGATTCTTTCTAAACGGAGCATTAAGGCAGTTTTGCTGCATAATACCAACGTTTACGCTCCCATTCCGATTGCTCATTCCACAGTTATGGAAGAGCAATATGAAAAAATGAAGCAGCTTTTGATAAAAATAAAATATGCTGATCATAAACTGGGAAAATTTGTGGAGATCTGAAAATTGTAACAATATTGCTTGGCCAACAGTCAGGGTTTACACTTTATCCCTGTTATAAATGTCTGTGGAATAGCAGAGACAGGGAACGTCATTATAAGAAAAAAAATTTGGCCAACAAGAGAATCGTTCACTCCTGGTGAAAATAATGTATTGTTTCCACCATTGGTAGATCTAGGAAAAGTTCTTTTTCCCCCGCTTCACATTAAGCTTGGACTTATGAAGCAATTCACGAGAGCATTAGATACAAACGGCCCATGTTTCAAATATTTGCATAAAAAATTTCCGAAATTTTCTGAAGCTAAAATTAAGGCAGGCGTATTTGACGGGCCACAAATAAGAAAATTGTTTCAAGATTCATTATTTGTTACTAAAATGAATAAAGTTGAAAAAGCTGCTTGGTTTAGTTTTAAAGAAGTCACAACAAAATTTTTGGGAAATAATAAAAGTCCTAAGTACAAAGAAATAGTCGAGAAAATGGTAAAAAATTTTCAAACATTAGGTTGCTTAATGAATCTAAAATTACATTTTCTGGACTCCCACATCGATGATTTCCCAGATAATCTTGGTGACTACGGTGAGGAGCAAGGGGAACGTTTTCACCAAGATCTGAAAATCATAGAAAATCGGTATCAAGGACGATGGGATGACCATATGCTAGCGGACTATTGCTGGTCGCTAAAAAGAGAAACAAGTCCTCAAAAGCGTTTGGGCAGAAAGCCTTTGAATAGGTCATTCGCGGAAAAAAGAACAAGATACAGCCAAAAAAAGGAAAGTTAGGCGCGGGTCTAACCTTCGCAATTCTAGGGCTTAAGGGTCTACTATTTGAGAGTATATGGTTTAAAAAGTCCTGGTTTTGAGTTTATTGGGTCTCATTTTTAAAGTTACAGGGTTATTGAGGTCTATTTTTTGAGGTTTACAGGGTGTGAGAGTCTAAGGTTTCAGGGTTTAGGGTTTAAGAGTATCAGGTTTGAGGATTCCCCAACTGTATACCAAATTTGGTAGGAATCGGTTGGTTTTCAAAAATTTTGTCCGCCATCTTGGATCCGCCATTTTGAATTTTGCAAATCCGACCTCAGATTCATGATCAGCAACCAAAAAACCCCGTGTACCAAATTTGGTAAGAATCGGTTGAATTTTAATTTGAATTCGTTTTTGCATTCGAGAAGCACTATATCTGTCTGATTTATTGAGGTTAGAAAGAAAACAGAACTGTATGGCTTAATCCAACCCATGAATATTAGCTTAGCGTGTCCGAATACATATTAATACATCTTTGGATTCATGAAAAAAGCTTGAATCAATTTTTTAGGAGTATATTTTTCTTAATTTTTTTACTAATTTTTACCTATTTTTTGAGGTTAGAAAAAAATTGAGATGTGATGGCGATATTCTGACGTCAGATTCGTGATCAGCGGGCAAAAATACTACGGATCTGATATATCGCATCAAAAGTATACCCCACTTTTTTTTTGTGGGGCTGTGCTATCAGGGAGATTGCAGATACTATAGGTATCTCGTATAACACAAAACATCATTGCCAACGAACTCGGATTTTCTAAGATTTCCGCTAGGTGGATCCTCAGATTGCTTTCAGTTGAACAAAAACGAATTCGACTCACGAATTCTTGCGACTGTTTGGAGATGTTTGAGGCTGATCCGCAAGATTTTTCTTAACAGGTTTGTGACAACGGACGAAACCTGGGTTCACCACTATACTCCAGAGTCAAAAAACAACAATCCATGCAGTGGAAAAAATCTGGTTAACCGACCCCAAAGAAAGCGAAGGCAATTCTGCCGGCTGGAAAAGTAATGGCGTCAGTTTTTTGGCATGCCAAAGGTATTATTATGGTGGACTACCTTCCGAAAGGTAGAACAATAAACTAGACTTACTATTGCACCCTTTTGCGTCGTTTACGTCAAGAAATTAAAGAGAAACGTCCAGGATTACTGAGAAAGAAAGTTTTGTTCCATCAGGACAACGCTCGCGTTCACACGTCTGTTGAGTCGATGGCTCAAATTCGTGATTGTGGTTTCAAATTGCTGCCCCACTCGGCTTATTCCAGGATTTGGCACCTTCGGACTTTCAACTATTTCCAAACCGAAAAAAAATACCTCGGTGGCCAGAAATTTTCATTTAATGAAGAAGTCGAAGCTGCAGTTAACCAGTATTATGAAAACCTTGAGGAATCTTTTTTTGAAACAGGTGTGGAAACTTTGGAAAGCAGATGGAAGAGGTGTATTTTATTTTGTTTCCTTGACTGGGCCGCGAACGTTCCCCCTCTATAACCACGATAGAAACCAGAATTTGGATTTATAAGTTGTATTTTTTGGTTCAGTTTGTCACATCTAATAAGTTATGATATAATTATCTGCCGCTCTTCGATAAGTCCAAAATCTTGGTTATGAGCTCCAGGACTATATATAATTCAAAATTTGAAAGAACTCCCACGTCTGCGCGAGCAGTCTTATTCAAGCTACATTGCCAGAGCGAAATTTCACCTCTTGAAATTCACTAAAAAGTAATATTTATCTAATATTTTTGCAACAACTAGGTGGTAAACTGCCTTCATACTTTAACAAACGATAGCAAAGTAATTTTTTTATGTATATATATATATATATATATATATATATATATATATATATAATATATATATATATATATATATATATATATATATATTATTTTCACTTTTAGATTTCTTATAATAAAATGGTTTACCATTTTTTTCAGTCAATATTACTTTCTGCAGTGAATAGTGAAGTTAGTTGATAACGTCAAAGGAGTGTACTGAATTGCCTATCCTAACTGACGTAATAAACGGTTTATCTCGGCCTGTTTAAATGTTTTTTCTGTAAATTAGGATCCTAAAGTGATTTAAAAATTAATTAAAAGACCAGTGTCGTTAAAAAATAAATTAATTTAAATCTACTACGGAGAAACGGGCCAAACCAAAAATAAACGGTTTAAAGTTTTTTGAATAAGTGTAGGTTTTAAAACCTTGATTTTGGTGTACAGTTGTTCGTGAAAAAATAAACCATTCCGGGATAAATGAGTTAAAATTTTTAGTAAGTTAAGTAATTGAACAAAAACTCATCTTTGGGGGAGTGTACTGAGTTGCCTATCTTAACTGATGAATAAATGGCTGCTGCTCTCGGGTTTTTTAAAAGTTTTGCTGCAAATTAAGATCTTTAAAGTGATTTTAAAGTAGTTTTTTAAAAGACCAGCATTAAAAAAGAAATTAACTTAAATCTACCACGGAGAAACGGGCCAAACCAAAAATTAACGGTTTAAAATTTTTTGAATAAGTGAAACTCTTAACCTTTATTTTAGTGTACAGTTGAAATAATTGTAATTAATTGGTCGGTCAGTTATTTTAAAAGGTAATAATTTTTTTATCTCTTTTTTTATCAAATTCGTTGGGAAAGGCCGATTTGTTACTAGATTAATTCTACCTAAAGTTTTAAAATTTATAATTGTTAAAAAATCGTATATTTGGCAACACAGGCCTGCGCCTATAATGTCAGTCTGGCATAGGCGGGTTAAGTTTATAAATAATTTGGTAAAAGGGAATTTTTTACCCCTTTTTTTAATTTTTCAAAAATTTTCGAGTTTGAAAAAAAAAAAGTATCCAATATGCTTCTACATGACCCCACGAGTCACCCATTTCAGTATATGCAGTGAATTTCATAACACCCTGTATATATATATATATATATATATATATATATATATATATATATATATATATATATATATATATATATATATATATATATATATACCTAGAGCAGGGATGCTCAAACGGTCGATCGCGAGTGCTTTTTGAGTCGATCGCGAGTGCTTTTTTGAGTCGATAGCGAGAAAAAATTCCGATATAGAACTATTCACAGATTTTGTTTTAGGTAACTAAAACAAAATGTAATGAATAAACTACTAAAATTTATTCGATCCACAATTAGGCCAGAATAATCCCCTCATCGCTCTCTTTTATCGTAATAACCCCCTGCTAGCAGCAAAAGGCGGTTTTATCAAAGGAACACGCGGTACTTATCAAAGAAAAGCCACGTTGTTGATACCCGCCGATTTTTCTAGAAACTTCGGGCGGCGTGTCTGACGGGAACATTCGAGACTTCGTTCGCGCCGATATAAATGTTGCGCCGGCAGGAATAGGAGTCAGTCTGAGTTGTAACTTGAAGGCATACATCGATACAAAGTTTATTAATAAATAGTTCAAAATGAGTGCGGCGAAGAAAAGTAAAACTTATCATTTTAATAACGATTCGGAGGAAGAATTTTTCTTTTGTATGGTAAAGGATAAGTGCATTTGTCTCATTTGCCGTGCGTCAGTTGCAATACCTTAGCGTGGGAACTTAGAGAGGCATCATAAAACGGTTCATAAAAACTATGAAAAGGATTTTCCGTCACAGACCGCACTCGTGCCGCTCCTGGAGCGCTTTAGGGACTTCCCTGCAGCACGTGTGCTAGACCAATAAAAAAAAAAAAAAAAAAAAAAAAAAAACAGAGTGAATTAAGAAAACGAAAAGTATGTGATTTGATAACTTGTTTGAAAAAAGAACAAACCATGTTCACAAGACCAGCCAAACGATCAAAAGCTGCAACGCGTCATTTAAAATATCTCATATATTGACGAAATACAAGAAACCATTTGATGATGGATTGGTTGTGAAGGAAGCACTTATTGAAGCGGGTGAGACTTTATTTGGAGATTTTAAAAATAAAACAGAGATTATGTCTGCTATTAAAGAACTTCAGTTATCTCGTCCGACTGTCACAAGGCGTGTTGAAATCATGAGTCAGGACATGGCAGATAAACTAAAATATGATATCATGGAATGTACATACTTTTCTTTACAGTTCGACGAATCCACCGATATGACAGACACTGCCCAGCTGTGTATTTTTATTCGAATGGTATTCAATGACATGTCGGCTAAGGAAGAGTTTTTGACAATGATTCCTCTGAAAGGAAAGACCCGTGGCGAAGATATATATGACGTTTTCTTCAATTTTGTAACAATACTACAAGCTACCAATATATAAACTAGTGTGCATTACAACCGATGGAGCACCAGCAATGACTGGAAACGAAAACGGTTTTGTGGCATTGTGTCGAGCTAATGATGATTTCCCTTCATTTTTCTCCTTCCATTGCATTATACATCAACAAGTTTTGTGTTCAAAAGTTCTAAACATGGAGGAGATTATGGGCATTGCAATAAAAATTGTGAATTCTATCCGTGCACGTAGCTTGCAACGACGGCTCTTTAAATTGCAGTTGAAAGATAGTGAGTCAGCTGAACACACTGATTTAGTTCTTCACACGGACGTCAGGTGGTTGAGTCGCGGAAAATTCCTAGAAAGGTTTCAAGAATTATTGCCCGAAATAACAGCTTTTCTGGACGAAAGAGGTGATGACACTCAGATGCTGAAAAAACGGAAAATGGCTGACTGATTTGGCATTTTTGACAGACATCACAATGCATTTAAACACCATTAATTTGGAGCTTCAAGGTAAAGGAAAAACTATTATTGAGATGATTAGCGCAATAAACGCATTCAAAAGTAAATTGCAAACTTATGATAGATCAACTGAAAAGAAAGGATCTGAAAAATTTTCCGTCTTTGAAAGCAAGGATTCCTCAGTTGAATTATGATATTTATGAGGCAGAATTATCAAATATTTTGGGCCAATTCGAAATACGTTTTTATGATTTCAGTAAATTGGCAAATATCGCATCATTTATGAGTTATCCCTTTTCGTGTAAAAACATTGAGGATTAGCTACTGAAATAGCAAGTCAGTTTAACATGGACTTATGTTCTGTTGAAAATGAGTTAGTGCAGATTATATCAGATATACATCTCAAAGCCACTGCATCTGATACAAAATTCTGGTGTTTTATATCTGAAGATAAATATCCGAATCTAAGGCAAATCGCCCTTCAACTGACGGCAATGTTTGGGTCAACTTACTTGTGCGAGTCTGCATTTTCTGAAATGAAGATAATTAAGTCAAAATATCGCAATCGACTAACTGACGAACATATGTCATCATGCTTGCGATTAGCACTCGGTAATTACGTACCATCTTATGAAAAGTATCCTGAGGACATGCAGTGCCATGCTTCAACATTCAAAGTCACTCTTTAGTTAAGTTTAGACACTAGAACTCGTTTGTTTTGTAAGAACCAATAAACTCGCAATCTTGAATAATTATGAGTTTTTTCATTGACATTTTAGAGCAGACCTACACTTACCTTGACTAAAAAAATGCATATTGTGCGGAAAACTAATATCTATGCCACGATACACCCTACCTAGACGACAATCCTGCATCACACTTACTTGCAGGCTCTCAGAGTCGATCGATCGTAGTCTAACAATATTGAGGTAGATCGCCAGCAGTTCAAGTTTGAGCATCCCTGACCTAGAGTAGTATTATTATTAAGGGTACCAGTTCTAAACTAATTCAACGGTAAGGTATTATTTAAGGTACCAACAAGGCAATGTCGAATTGGAGAAGTCCGGTACCATTATTCTTTATCTGCCCTTCATTTTTACTACGTAGAGCATGTATTATAATGTCCTGATACTCCAAATAACTAGTTTATACAGATATATGGATGTGACTAGAACGAGTTGCATATTTGTTACACAATCACACTTAAATAGACGACGAACTTACAGTAAATATTTCAATGATAGACCATGACATACTCTATATTGTTTACATTAAAATAGTTTAAATGGTGAATGTAAATGACGATGATGTGTCATCACCGGCCCCAGTGTAGGCCAGAAAATCATAAAACCCTAGTTCATAATGGTTGGCGTTTGACATCTAAGTATGTTAAAAATAAGAGCTCCTTTTATTACTCTCATATAAAATAAGAACTCGTTTTTTTACTGTATAAAAGCTAGAATTAAAAATATTGGAATGATTCTGGAATATGCACTTAAGTTTCGTATGGTCGCATAAGTGCTTCTACTTCAGTAATAGTCGTTTTTTGTAACGTACTTATTATAAAATAACAATAAATATGCATCATATATGCACACTTTCCAATATTTGTTTTTATCAAATTATATAAAGGTGTAATAGACTCTTAAAGGAACGATAATAACCATAATGACACATTTCCCGGAATTAAACAAACTTAAACTTATCTTAATAACAATTCTATTGGTTGGACGGTAATTAAGATTACTATAAAAATTGTAGGCTAAACAATTTTCTACAAAAAATGTCATATACATTTTTATATACGAGCAGTCGTTTTGTAAATAACAGACACTGCACTCCACATAGTCTACATGGTATACAAATTGGAATGTATACACAAAATATATATATCGTAAGTGTGTTTGTGAAGTGAACTCACTGAAAGGAAAAGGGTCTTTAATGATACAGTAGGTTATTCTCTGAAGTAGCATGGGGTCAACAACAAACCACATGAACTCTTTTCCAATACCAGTTAGCGACAGGTCATAAAACAGAATTCAATAGTTTTCAAACAAATAGTCACATTTTCAGGGTTCTTTGACTCAAGAAATGTCAGGTTTTAGTTGTAAATATCCCAGAAACCAATTCTCTTAATGTTTTTTTATGATTAATATTTCTCCAGCAGTACCGATAAATATTGATTTGTAATGACTGAATTTAAGTACTGTTGACCATAAGGTCGCATTTAGTATTTATTTTAGACCCGCATGTTTGCAAGGAAAGTAGTGAGTAAATCACTTTGCAGATTTTTTTTATTTCTATTCAGGTTAGTTCAGGTATCGTCAATGAGAGAAAAAATTTGACTTCATAGGTAGCTAACCTCTGGTAGCGTACATTTTTCGGCTTTTGTTTATGCGTATTATTTATTTTCCGAAATGAATAGGGGAATAATAAAACAAAATAAATAAATTCTTATACTAACAAGCCTCTATTAAATGGTCATGTAATAAAAAATCGGGCCCATGTAGGATTTGAACCTACGACCTCCGAGTTCAAATATTCAGTTCGGCGCTCTAACCAGCTGAGCTAACGGGCCGTTGATCCTTTTTTTATAAAATTTATATAAATATAGTAGAATTGATTTTTCCTAGAATAGTATTATTATTAAGGGTCCCAGTTCTAAACTAATTCAACGGTAAGGTATTATTTAAGGTACCAACAAAGCAATGTTGATTTAGAGAAATCCTCATCCTATATCTCTTCTTCACTTTTACTACTTAGATCATGTATTTATGAGTGGTCCTGATACTCCAGAAAATTTTGATAAATTTTTATCGACACATAGAAGTAACTGTCACGAGTTTTGTATTTGTTACACAATCACACTGAAATAGATGACGAGTATACAGCAAATATTTCAATGATATTTTATGACATA
This sequence comes from Pachyrhynchus sulphureomaculatus, assembly GCA_019049505.1. Lineage (NCBI taxonomy): Eukaryota > Metazoa > Arthropoda > Insecta > Coleoptera > Curculionidae > Pachyrhynchus > Pachyrhynchus sulphureomaculatus. The sequence goes on along the minus strand of CM032455.1, from coordinate 46,159,380 downwards.
CTCTATATCGTTTACATTAAAATAACTTAAGTGGTGAATGTAAAACTTATTAATATAAAAGTTGAAATTGTCACAGCATGTTTTAGACCAGTACCTACAAAATTTGAACTGTAGATGTAAAATCTGTTATAAATGATAGTTTTTAAAATTTAAATACTTATATCTCCTTTATTTATGAGCAACTTTTCATCAAATTTATACCATAAAATTGGTTACTCAAATTTTTAATATCCACAGTTATAATGATTTCGTTTATTTTATTTATGGACACTAAGGTTGTAACGGTCCTATAGAATTATTTTAACGACGATGATGTGTCATCACCGGCCCCAGTGTAGGCCAGAAAATCATAAAACCCTAGTTCATAATGGTTGGCGGTTGACATCTAAGTATGTTAAAAATAAGAGCTCCTTTTATTACTCTCATAAAAATAAGAACTCGTTTTTTTACTCTATAAAAGCTGAAATTAAAATATTGGAATGATTCTGGAATATGCACTTAAGTTTCGTATGGTCGCATAAGTGCTTCTACTTCAGTAATAGTCGTTTGTAACGTACTTATTATAAAATAACAATAAATATGCATCATATATGCACACTTTCCAATATTTGTTTTTATCAAATTATACAAAGGTGTAATAGACTCTTAAAGGAACGATAATAACCATAATGACACATTTCCCGGAATTAAATAAACTTAAACTTATCTTAATAACAATTCCATTGGTTGGACGGTAATTAAGATTACTATAAAAATTGTAGGCTAAACAATTTTCTACAAAAAATGTCATATACATTTTTTATATACGAGCAGTCGTTTTGTAAATAACACACACTGCACTCCACATAGTCTACATGGTATACAAATTGGAATGTATACATAAAATATATATATCGTAAGTGTGTTTGTGAAGTGAACTCACAGAAAGGAAAAGGGTCTTTAATGATACAGTAGGTTATTCTCTGAAGTAGCATGGGTTTAACAGCAAACCACATGAACTCTTTTCCAATACCAGTTAGCGACAGGTCATAAAACAGAATTCAATAGTTTCAAACAAATAGTCACATTTTCAGGGTTCTTGGACTCAAGAAATGTCAGATTTGAGTTGTAAATACCCCAGAAACCATTTCTCTTAACGTTTTTTATGATTAGTATGTCTCCAGCAGTACCGATAAATATTGATTTGTAATGACTGAATTTAAGTACTGTTGACCATAAGGTGGCATTTAGTATTTATTTTAGACCCGCATGTTTGCAAGGAAAGTAGTGAGTAAATCACTTTGCAGATTTTTTTATTTCTATTCAGGTTAGTTCAGGTATCGTAAATGAGAGAAAAAATTTGACTTGATAGGTAGCTAACCTCTGGTAACGTACATTTTTCGGCTTTTGTTTATGCGTATTATTTATTTTCAGAAATGAATAGTGGAATAATAAAACAAAATAAATAAATTCTTATACTAACAAGCCTCTATTAAATGGTCATGTAATAAAAAACCGGGCCCATGTAGGATTTGAACCTACGACCTCCGAGTTACAAAGTTCAGTTCGGCGCTCTAACCAACTGAGCTAACGGGCCGTTGATGCTTTTTTATAAAATTCCTATAAATATACTAGAATTGATTTTTCCTAGAATAGTATTATTATTAAGGGTCCCAGTTCTAAACTAATTCAACGGTAAGGTATTATTTAAGGTACCAACAAAGCAATGTTGATTTAGAGAAATCCTCATCCTATATCTCTTCTTCACTTTTACTACTTAGATCATGTATTTATGAGGTCCTGATACTCCAGAAAATTTTGATAAATTTTTATCGACACATAGAAGTAACTGTCACGAGTTTTGTATTTGTTACACAATCACACGGAAATAGATGACGAGTATACAGCAAATATTTCAATGATATTTTATGACATACTCTATATCGTTTACATTAAAATAACTTAAGTGGTGAATGTAAAACTTATTAATATAAAAGTTGAAATTGTCACAGCATATACATTTTTTATATACGAGCAGTCGTTTTGTAAATAACACACACTGCACTCCACATAGTCTACATGGTATACAAATTGGAATGTATACATAAAATATATATATCGTAAGTGTGTTTGTGAAGTGAACTCACAGAAAGGAAAAGGGTCTTTAATGATACAGTAGGTTATTCTCTGAAGTAGCATGGGTTAACAGCAAACCACATGAACTCTTTTCCAATACCAGTTAGCGACAGGTCATAAAACAGAATTCAATAGTTTCAAACAAATAGTCACATTTTCAGGGTTCTTGGACTCAAGAAATGTCAGATTTGAGTTGTAAATACCCCAGAAACCATTTCTCTTAACGTTTTTTTATGATTAGTATGTCTCCAGCAGTACCGATAAATATTGATTTGTAATGACTGAATTTAAGTACTGTTGACCATAAGGTGGCATTTAGTATTTATTTTAGACCCGCATGTTTGCAAGGAAAGTAGTGAGTAAATCACTTTGCAGATTTTTTTATTTCTATTCAGGTTAGTTCAGGTATCGTAAATGAGAGAAAAAATTTGACTTCATAGGTAGCTAACCTCTGGTAACGTACATTTTTCGGCTTTTGTTTATGCGTATTATTTATTTTCAGAAATGAATAGTGGAATAATAAAACAAAATAAATAAATTCTTATACTAACAAGCCTCTATTAAATGGTCATGTAATAAAAAATCGGGCCCATGTAGGATTTGAACCTACGACCTCCGAGTTACAATGTTCAGTTCGGCGCTCTAACCAACTGAGCTAACGGGCCGTTGATGCTTTTTTATAAAATTCCTATAAATATACTAGAATTGATTTTTCCTAGAATAGTATTATTATTAAGGGTCCCAGTTCTAAACTAATTCAACGGTAAGGTATTATTTAAGGTACCAACAAAGCAATGTTGATTTAGAGAAATCCTCATCCTATATCTCTTCTTCACTTTTACTACTTAGATCATGTATTTATGAGGTCCTGATACTCCAGAAAATTTTGCTAAATTTTTATCGACACATAGAAGTGACTGTCACGAGTTTTGTATTTGTTACACAATCACACTGAAATAGATGACGAGTATACAGCAAATATTTCAATGATATTTTATGACATACTCTATATCGTTTACATTAAAATAACTTAAGTGGTGAATGTAAAACTTATTAATATAAAAGTTGAAATTGTCACAGCATATACATTTTTATATACGAGCAGTCGTTTTGTAAAATAACACACACTGCACTCCACATAGTCTACATGGTATACAAATTGGAATGTATACATAAAATATATATATCGTAAGTGTGTTTGTGAAGTGAACTCACAGAAAGGAAAAGGGTCTTTAATGATACAGTAGGTTATTCTCTGAAGTAGCATGGGTTAACAGCAAACCACATGAACTCTTTTCCAATACCAGTTAGCGACAGGTCATAAAACAGAATTCAATAGTTTCAAACAAATAGTCACATTTTCAGGGTTCTTCGACTCAAGAAATGTCAGATTTGAGTTGTAAATACCCCAGAAACCATTTCTCTTAACGTTTTTTATGATTAGTATGTCTCCAGCAGTACGATAAATATTGATTTGTAATGACTGAATTTAAGTACTGTTGACCATAAGGTGGCATTTAGTATTTATTTTAGACCCGCATGTTTGCAAGGAAAGTAGTGAGTAAATCACTTTGCAGATTTTTTTATTTCTATTCAGGTTAGTTCAGGTATCGTAAATGAGAGAAAAAATTTGACTTCATAGGTAACTAACCTCTGGTAACGTACATTTTTCGGCTTTTGTTTATGCGTATTATTTATTTTCAGAAATGAATAGTGGAATAATAAAACAAAATAAATAAATTCTTATACTAACAAGCCTCTATTAAATGGTCATGTAATAAAAAATCGGGCCCATGTAGGATTTGAACCTACGACCTCCGAGTTACAATGTTCAGTTCGGCGCTCTAACCAACTGAGCTAACGGGCCGTTGATGCTTTTTTTTATAAAATTCCTATAAATATACTAGAATTGATTTTTCCTAGAATAGTATTATTATTAAGGGTCCCAGTTCTAAACTAATTCAACGGTAAGGTATTATTTAAGGTACCAACAAAGCAATGTTGATTTAGAGAAATCCTCATCCTATATCTCTTCTTCACTTTTACTACTTAGATCATGTATTTATGAGGTCCTGATACTCCAGAAAATTTTGCTAAATTTTTATCGACACATAGAAGTGACTGTCACGAGTTTTGTATTTGTTACACAATCACACTTAAATACGAGTAGATGACGAGTATACAGCAAATATTTCAATAATAGTTTATGACATACCCTATATTGTTTACATTAAAATAACTTAAGTGGTGAATGTAAAACTTATTAATATAAAAGTTGAAATTGTCACAGCATGTTTTAGACCAGTACCTACAAAATTTGAACTGTAGATGTAAAATCTGTTATAACTGATTAAAATTTAAATACTTATATCTCCTTTATTTATGAGCAACTTTTCATCAAATTTATACCATAAAATTGGTTACTCAAATTTTTAATATCCACAGTTATAATGATTTCGTTTATTTTATTTATGGACACTAAGGTTGTAACGGTCCTAGAGAATTATTTTAACGACGACGATGTGTAGGCCAGACAATCATAAAACCCTAGTTCATAATGGTTGGCGGTTGACATCTAAGTATGTTAAAAATAAGAGCTCCTTTTATTACTCTCATAAAAATAAGAACTCGTTTTTTTACTCTATAAAAGCTAAAATTAAAAATATTGGAATGATTCCGGAATATGCACTTATGTTTCGTATGCTTTTGCTTCAGTAACAGTTATTTGCGTCGTACTTATAATTTTTCAAAATAAGTATGCATCATAAATGCAGACTTGTCATTATTTGTTTTTATCACTTGTTTTTACCAAATTGTAATACGACTCTTAAAGCAACGATAATAGCCGTAATGATGTCACTTTTCCCGGAATTAAATAATGTTATTAGGATAACTTTATTTTTATTTAATTCAGGGAAATGTGACATCATTACGGGTATTATCGTTGCTTTAAGAGTCCTATTACAATTTGGTATAATTTGGTAAAACAAGTGAGAAAAACAAATAATGACAAGTGTGCATTTATGATGCATACTTATTTTGCATATTATAATAAGTACGTCGCAAGCAACTGTTACTGAAGCAAAAACATACGAAACATAAGTGCATATTCCGGAATCATTCGAATATTTTTAATTTCAGCTTTTATAGACTAAAAAAACGAGTTCTTATTTTTATGAGAGTAATAAAAGGAGCTCTTATTTTTAACATACTTAGATGTCAACCGCCAACCATTATGAACTAGGGTTTTATGATTTTCTGGCCTACACTGGGGCCGGTGATGACACATCATCGTCGTCTATAGGACCCTTACAACCTTGTGGTAAGTGTGTGTGTTAGTAAATAAAATAAACGAAATCATTATAACTGTGGATATTAAAAATTTAAGTAACCAATTTTATGGTATAAATGTGATGAAAAGTTGCTCATAAATAAAGGAGATATAAGCATTTAAATTTTAAAAACTATCAGTTATAACAGATTTTACATCTACAGTTCAAATTTTGTCGGTACTGGTCTAAAACAAGCTGTCACAATTCCAACTTTTATATTAATAAGTTTTACATTCACCACTTAAGTTATTTTAATGTAAACGATATAGAGTATGTCATAAAATATCATTGAAATATTTGCTGTATACTAGTCATCTATTTAAGTGTGATTGTGTAACAAATACAAAACTCGTAACAGTCACTTCTATGTATCGATCAAAATTTATCAAAATTTTCTGGGGTATCAGGACCTGATAAATACATGATTTAAGTAGTAAAAGTGAAGAAGAGATATAGGATGAGGATTTCTCTAATTCAACATTGCTTTGTTGGTACCTTAAATAATACTTTACCGTTGAATTAGTTTAGAACTGGAACCCTTAATAATAATACTCTTCTTGGAAAAATCAATTACGATATATTTATATGAATTTCATAAAAAAAATCAATGGCCCGTTAGCTCAGTTGGTTAGAGCGCCGAACTGAACATTTGAACTCGGAGGTCGTAGGTTCAAATCCTACATGGGCCCAATTTTTTATTACATGACCATTTAATAGAGGCTTGTTAGTGTAAGAATTTATTTATTTTGTTTTATTATTTCACTATTTCGGAAAATAAATAATACGCATAAACAAAAGCCGAAAATTGTACGCTACCAGAGGTTAGCTACCTATGAAGTCAAAATTTTTCTCTTATTTATGATAGAGATACCTGAATAGAAATAAAAAAATCTGCAAAGTGATTTACTCACTACTTTCCTTGCAAACATGCGGGTATAAAATAAATACTAAATGCGACCTTATGGTCAACAGAACTTAAATTCAGTCATTACAAATCAATATTTATCGGTACTGCTGGAGAGATACTAATCATAAAAAACCGGTCAAGTGCAAGTTGAACTTGCACAATTAGTGTTCCGTACGATTGTTTTTAAAATAGAAAATTTTGTTAGGGTGGTATATAAAATGACCAGTGACTTCACAAAACACACCCCAAATGAGTTTTCAATAAAGTTTGCTTCCAATCTTTACTGAAAACTGTGACCTTGAAATTTTGGTTTTTTTTCCATACCAGATAAATTATTAAAGGTAATGATAATTTTCGTTCAATCTATACCCCGTGGAGAATATTCCAGGATTTTTTCAAAATTTTTTTGATCAGTACTTTTCGACATAAGGTAGGGGACAGCGATTTTTCACGATTTTTTAAAAGTAATACGAAGAAACGTGTGCGCAAGTATTACATTATATATATATATATATATATATATATATATATATATATATATATATATATATATATATATATATACATATATATTACTCGTGTTTTCACAAGCTTTCATTTGACACCACACTCGATGACCTAGTAAAAAAAAATTTTTTTTCACTTTCGATTTCACCCCTCAAAACGAATCCCTTAAGTCAAAATTTATGTTACGGTGATATAAAATGATCAGTGACTTCACACAAAACACACCCCAAATAAGTTTTCAACAAAGTTTATTTCCAATCTTTACTGAAAATTGATGACCTTGAAGTTTCTGTTTTTGTTATATACCAGATAAATTATTACAGATAATGCACTCGTGATAATTTTCGTTCAATCTACACCCCGTGGAGAATATTCCAGAATTTTTTCAAAATTTTTTGATAAGTTCTTTCCGAGATAAGGCGGGGTGGACAGCGATTTTTCGCGATTTTTTAAAAATAATACAAAGAAAAGTGCGTGCAAGTATTACATCATATATATATATATATATATATATATATATATATATATATATATATATATATATATATATATATATTTTACTCGTATTTTCACAAGCTTTCATTTGACACCACACTCGATTACCTAGTAAAAAAATTTTTTTTTTTTCACTTCCGATTTCACCCCCAAAACTAACCCCTTAAGTCAAAATTTAACTTTCAAAACTACATGGCTCTGATAAGGCCATCAATTCCTATATTACTACCAAATTTCAACTTTCTATGACAAATAGTTTCGGAGAAAATCGGGTGTGACAGACGGACAGAAAGACGGACAGATACGGAAGTGAACTTATAAGTGTTCCGTACGGAACACTAAAAGCGTTAAGAGAAATGGTTTCTGGGGTATTTACAACTAAAACCTGACATTTCTTGAGTCCAAGAACCCTGAAAATGTGACTATTTGTTTGAAACTATTGAATTCTGTTTTATGACCTGTCGCTAACTGGTATTGGAAAAGAGTTCAGGTGGTTTGTTGTTGTCCCATGCGACTTCAGAGAATAACCTACTGTATTATTAAAGACTCTTTTCCTTTCAGTGAGTTCACTTCACAAACACACTTACGATATGTATATTTTGTGTATACATTCCAATTTGTATACCATGTAGACTATGTGGAGTGCAGTGTGTGTTATTTACAAAACGACTGCTCGTATGTAAAAATGTAAATGACATTTTTTGTAGAAAATTGTTTAGCCTACAAGTTTTATAGTAATCTTAATTGCCGTCCAACCAATGGAATTGTTATTAAGATAAGTTTAAGTTTATTTAATTCCGGGAAATGTGACATCATTATGGTTATTATCGTTCCTTTAAGAGTCTATTACACCTTTGTATAATTTGACAAAAACAAATATTGGAAAGTGTGCATATATGATGCACATTTATTGTGCTTCTATAATATATATAAAATGCAACGTCTCTCTGTCTGTCGGTCTGTCTGTCCGTTAGTGCGCTTATCACTGGAGAACCACTTATCCGATTTACGTACTTTTTTTTTTAAACATACATATGTTCTCTGGCCAGGTGATAGGCTATATTTTATTACGATAGGTAGCATAAGAATTGAGCAGTGACGTAAAATAGAGAATGAAGTCGGAAAAAAGTTTGCCGCTAGCGTGTTCCCTTGCAATACACGGCCTAAACCATTAAATATGGAACAATATTATGTAGCAGAGAATACCTACAATCTATAATATATATAAACTGCAATGTGTCTCTGTCTGTCTGTCTGTCCATTAATGCGTTTATCACGCGAGAACCACTTATCCGATTTACCTGTCTTTTTTTAAATTCATACATATATTCTTTGGCCAGGTTATATCATACTAATAATAATAATCTATATCTATAATATATAAAATGCAACGTCTCTCTGTCTGTCTGTCCGTAAGTGCGCTTATTCCTCGAGAACTACTTATCCGATTTACGTGATTTTTTAAATTCATACATATGATCTCTGACCAGGTTATAGATATATATTTTATTACATCTATAATATATATAAAATGCAACGTATCTCTATCTGTCTGTCTGTCTGTCTGTCCGTCAGTGCGCTTATCACTGGAGAACCACTTATCCTATTTTCGTACTTTTTTTAAAATATACATATGTTCTCCGGCCAGGTTATAGGCTATATTTTATTACGATAGGTAGCATACGGAATGAGCAGTGACGATAATAGTGAATGAAGTCGGAAAAAAGTGTGCCGCTAGCGCGTTTCCTTGCAATACACAGCCTAAACCATTGAATATGGGACAATATTATGTAGCAGAGAATATCTATAATCTATAATATATATAAAATGCAATGTCTCTCTGTCTGTCTGTCTGTCCATTAGTGCGTTATCACGCTAGAACCACTTATCCGATTTACCTGTCTTTTTTTAAATTCATACATATATTCTTTGGCCAGGTTATATAATAATAATAAAAATAATAAACTGTATCTATAATATATATAAAATGCAACATCTCTCTGTCTGTCCATTAGTGTGCTTATCCCTCGAGAACCACTTATCCGATTTACGTGATTTTTTAAATTCATACATATGTTCTCTGACCAGGTTATAGATATATATTTTATTACATCTATAATATAAATAAAATGCAACGTATCTTTGTCTGTCTGTCCGTTAGTGCGCTTATCACTGGAGAACCACTTATCCGATGTACGTGTTTTTTTTTTAAACGTACATATGCTCTCTGGCCAGGTTATAGACTATATTTTATTACGTTAGGTAACATAGGGAATAAGCAGTGTCGATAATAGTGAATTAAATCGGAAAAAAGTTTGCCGCTAGCGCGTTCTCTTGCAATACACTGCCTAAACCACTAAATATGGAACAATATCATGTAGCAAAGAATATCTATAATATATATAAAATGCAACGTCTCTCTGTCTGTCTGTCCCTTAGTGTGCTTATCACTGGAGAACCACTTATCCGATTTACGTGCTTTTTTTTTTTAAACATACGTATGTTCTCTTGCCAGGTTATAGGATATATTTTATTACGTTAGGTGACATAAGGAATAAGCAGTGACGATAATAGTGAATCAAGTCGGAGAAAAGTTTGCCGCTAGCGCGTTCTTGTAATACACTGCCTAAAGCATTAAATATGGAACAATATCATGTAGCAAAGAATATAATATATATAAAATGCAACGTCTCTCTGTCTGTCTGTCTGCCCGTTAGTGCGCTTATCACTCGAGAACCACTTATCCGATACATATGTTCTATATAATTCGATATAAGCCTAGATAATGGGAGCTAAGGTGAGATAATGGCAGATAAGGAGAAATAATGGGAGATAAGTCGAGATAAGCCTCGGTAATGGGAAATAAGGTGAGATAAAGGGAGATAAGTATAAATAATGGGAGATAAGGAGAAATAATGGGAGATAAGCAGAGATAAGTCTAGATAATGGGAGTTATGGTGAGATAATGGCAGATAAGGAGAAATAATGGGAGATAAGGAGAAATATTAGGAGATGAGCAGAGATAAGCCTAGATAATGGAAATTATGTAGAGATAATGGGAGATAAGGAGGAATATTGGGAGATAACGGGAAATAATGAGAGATATTTTATTACGCTGGGTAAGATAAGGAATAAGCAGTGACGATAGTAGTGAATGATGTCCAAGCAAGCGGAGCCGCGGGCACGGCTAGTTTATAATAAGTACGACACAAACTTCACAAATTATTTTAATGTAAACAATATAGTGTATGTCATAGTCTATCATTGAAATATTTACTGTATATTCGTCGTCTATTTAAGCGTGATTGTGTAACAAATATGCAACTCGTTTTAGTCACACCCATATAACGGTATAAACTAGTTATTTGGAGTATCAGGACATTATAATACATGATCTAAGTAGTAAAAATGAAGGGGAGATAAAGAATAATGGCACCGGACATCCCCAATTCGACATTGCCTTGTTGGCACCTTAAATAATACCTTACCGTTGAATTAGTTTAGAACTGGTACCCTTAATAATAATACTCTTCTAGGAAAATTAATTACCGTATATTTATATGAATTTTATAGGAAAAGATTAATGGCCCGTTAGCTCAGTTGGTTAGAGCGACGAACTGAATTTATTCGACTTAAAGCTGGGTTTTCGACTTATTTTTCCCAGCAAGACATAATCACAAACTACCCAACCCAAACAAGTTACTACAAACAAACAAGCCATAACACAAAGTCTGCAAAGGACAATCAGCTTGTAAAGGTGGACAGGCTATACTAACAAACTAAACGACAATCAACAAACAAACCCGAGTCTTGACATCGACGGCGCGAGAGCGTTTTCTGTGGGAATGAGGATGGATTCCTCCTCCTTGTATTCCTACCACTTTCCTGACCATCCCTCTAGATTAGTTTAGTCTAGATTAGTTTATAGGTAGAGGTTAAGTAGGTTTTAAGTTGATATGTAAATTTTGTAAATATGAAAATAAAGAGTTCTGAGTTCTGAACTGAATTTATGAACTCGGAGGTCGTAGGTTCAAATCCTACATGGGCCCCTATTTTTTATTACAACACGACCATTTAATAGAGGTTTGCAAGTACAAGAATTTATTTATTTTGTTTTATTCTGCAATTCATTTCGAGTGAGAAGGAGATGGCCGGCTACTAAAAATCCAATAGACAGACGTAGAGTTCGTAAACTGCAAGACACTATATGGACTAGAATAAACAAACATAAAAACGACTCATGGAATGACATACTGAGAGGATTATCTACACAAGATAATTCTCTCTGGCGATTGACAAAACGCCTAAGACAAAATTTAATAACATACCTACTTTAGCAACGAATACAGTACAAACAGACAAACAAAAAACTAATATAGTAGCTGACTTTATACAACAGACATATGCGGATCAGCCGAACTCTACGTCTGAGCAGGAAGAGGTAACAAATATCGTAGGAAAATCGGTACATAGGAAATACCCGATTCCACCAAGGGTGTGGCGAAGATTATACGTTAGCCCCGTGGAAATTAAACAAATAATTAATAAACTACCAAATAACAAGACTCCGGATGAAGATGAGATCTCCATCTTACTCTTGAAAAACATACCTACAAAAACAGTTGTACAACTAACATACATAATTAACGCTGTGACATACTTACAACACTTTCCCAAGCAGTGGAGTAGGTCAGTAGTAGTACCCATTCTCAAGCCGGGCAAAAATTCGGCGAGAATGGACCCCTATACACCAATCTCACTGCTTAGTACATTATCCAAACTGACAGAAAGACACATACTAAATAAACTTACAGACATATACGACATAGACATTAACCTCCAAAAGGAGCAATTCGGATTCCGGAGCGGTCATAACACCGTTCTGTTGATTACTAAGATTACTAAATCAACATATAATATATATATATATATATATATATATATATATATATATATATATATATATATATATAAATACATATATATATATAAATACATATATATATATATATATATATATATATATATATATATATATATATATATATATATATATATATATATATATATATATATATATATATATATATATATATATATATATATATATATATATATATATATATATATATATATATATATATATATATATTATATATATATATATATATATATATATATATATATATATATATATATATATATATATATATATATATATATATATATATATATATATATATATATATATATATATATATATATATATATATATATATATATATATATATATATATATATATATATATATATATATATATATATATATATATATTATATGTCAGTTTTAACAGTGGATTTGGCAGTTGGTAGCTGTCAGTTTTGTAATTCTCAGATTATATTCGAAATGAGTAACCCGAAAATATAATAATATCGGTAAACTCCGTATTTAACGTAAAACACGGGTTTGATGTTATTTTGGGTGTTTTGACAGTGGGTTTGGCAGTTTGCAAATGTCAAATTGCATTTTTGTAATTGAATTTGTAATCGGCACTCCCAAAATATGAAAAAACAACTGGTTTTTCTATTTTATACTTTAAACTAAATGTTTATCATAAGTTTAAGCAACTTTTTCTTGTTAAAAGTCACCTTTTGGTTGATTATGGCCGCCATGTTGCGACGCCATATTGAATTTCAAAAATCGCCAAACGGAATTTTAAAGTACACGTCTTGACGAAAATTTTGAGCCCCTACAGATACTCCCATCTTAAAAACTGTAATGGAGAGAAGGGTGTCCCGCTTGACAAATAATGCCTCATAAAAATATATATATATATATATATATATATATATATATATATATATATATATATATATATATATATATATATATATATATATGTATATATATATATATATATATATATATATATATATATATATATATATATATATATATATATATATATATATATATATATATATATATATATATATATATATATATATATATATATATATATATATATATATATATATATATATATATATATATATATATATATATATATATATATATAAACGTGATTGTGTTAGAAATACACAACTCGTGATAGTCACTTCTCTGTATCGATATAGTTATCAGGGGTATCAGAACTTTATAAATATATGATCTAAGTAGTAAAAGTGAAGGAGAGATATAGGATGAGAACTTCTCTAATTCAACATTGCTTTGTCGGTACCTTAAATAATACCTTACCGTTGAATTAATTTAGAATTTAGACCCTTAATAATAATACTCTTGTAGGAAAAACAATTAGGATATATTTACATGAATTTCAAGAAAAGAAATTAATGGCTCGTTAGCTCAGTTGGTTAGAGCGCCGGACTAAATTCAGTAACTCGGAGGTCGTAGGTTCAAATCCTACATGAGCCCGGTTTTTTTTATTACCGCATGACCATTTAATAGAGGCTTGCAAGTATAAGAATCTACTTATTTTGTTTTATTATTCCACTATTCATTTCGGAAAATAAATAATACGCATAAACAAAAGCCGAAACATGTATGCTACCAGAGGTACCTACTTATGAAGTCAAAATTGTTCTCTCATTTACGATAAAGATACCTGAATAGAAGTAAAAAAATCTGCAAGGTGATTTACTCACTACTTTCCTTGCAAGCAACCAGGTCTAAAATAAATACTAAATGTGACCTTACGGTCAACATTACTTAAATTCAATTATTAATAGAGATAATAATCATAATAATCAAAGTTTATTTCCAATCTTTACTGAAATCTGATGACCTTGAAATTGTTGTTTTTTTATATATCAGATATATTATTAAAGGTAATGCACTCGTGATAATTTTCGTTCAATCTACACCCCTTGGAGAATATTCCAGAATTTTTTCGAAATTTTTTGAAAAGTACTTTTCGAGATAAGGCGAGGGACAGCGATTTTTCACAGTTTTTAAAAATAATACAAAGTATTACAGTATATATATATATATATATATATATATATATATATATATATATATATATATATATATATATATATATATATATATTACTAGTGTTTTGCTTTCATTTGACACCACATTCGATGACCTACTAAAAAAATTTTTTTTTTTCACTTCCTATTTCACCCCCTTAAGTCAAAATTTAACTCTCAAAACTACATGGCTCTGATGAGGCCATCAATTCCTATATTATTACCAAATTTCAACTTTCTATTTCAAATAGTTTCGGAGAAAATCGGATGTGACAGACAGACAGACACGGAAGTGATCTTATAAGTGTTCCGTACGGAACGCTAAAAACGTTAAGAAGAGAAATGGTTTCTGGGGTATTTAAAACTAAATCCTGATATTTCTTGAGTCCAAGAACCCTGAAAATGTGGCCATTTGTTTGAAAATATTGAATTCTAGTTTATGGCCTGGCGCCAACTGGTATTAGAAAAGAGTTCATGTGGTTAGTTCAGGTTATACATATATATATATATATATATATATATATATATATATATATATATATATATATATATATATATATATATATATATATATATATATATATATATATATATATATATATATATATATATATATATATATATATATATATATATATATATATATATATATATATATATATATATATATATATATATATATATATATTTATATATATATATATATATATATTTATAATATATTATATATATATTATATATATTTATATATATATTATATATGTGTATATATATATATATATATATATATATATATATATATATATATATATATATATATATATATATATATATATATATATATATATATATATATATATATATATATATATATATATATATATATATATATATATATATATATATATATATATATATATATATATATATATATATATATATATATATATATATATATATATATATATATATATATATATATATATATATATATTATATATATATATATATATAATATATATATATATATATATATATATATATATATATATATATATATATATATATATATATATATATATATATATATATATATATATATATATATATATATATATATATATATATACGTACATGAAAACTGTTAAAATTAATAAAAATTCCATAAACGTAAAATATGTTTTTATTTAATTATTACAAATGAGAGTCTTTTATAATTAAATTACAATATTATGATAATAATAATACTGCTTCAATTATACATTGTTTCACATTGATGCATGAAAGTGAAAGTTGGGTATGGCGAAAGGAGAATGAGAGTATAATTAACAAACACAAAAAACAAACGTTTAAAATCTCTTCTTTCTAGCTTTAACAGCTACAAACTCGGAAATCACATCGTCAAAATTTATATTTTTATTTTTGTGGCGAACATCACCTTTTATTTTTAACCCATGTCTGGATACAGTAGCAAACGATCCTTTTCTGTTTTGAAAATGTTTACTTACTTTTTTTATGACCTCAATGCGAACATTATCAGGAACGGGTATACTCCAATGTGAGACATCCCTCAAGTCCTGAAGTGTTTTATCCGTGCAAATACTGTCTTCGATAGTAGAAGCATTATTAGTATTATCACTGTCATTTTCAGTAGTTTTTTCTGATTAGTCTTTATCATGTGTTATCATCATTAATTCTGTATTGTCGCTGTTGTTTTCTGAAGATGAGCTATTATTATCTGAGTGATTCCTTACATCATCGCGGGAATCCATTTCTTGAAATGAACTTTGACTGTCATCAGTTTTTGTAACATATTTAAGGATGGATCCAGACATGCTCTAAACTACATCCATTTTAGCCGTTTGGCTTTTCTCTGTTGAAACCCACTTTTTCTTTCAGATGTATGAATTCCCCGAGGCATATTTCTCTTTTTGAGTACAAGTACTCTAAAAATTTTTTTTAATTAGTAAGCAGGTCGATGTCATAAATTATTTGTAGGACACATAATATTTCATAATAAATACACTGTGTTAACGAATAGGTACAACACCGTTACGCTAGATACGTGAGGGGGGCCTCTTAACGGCTGCCAATTGTAATAAATATTTTTTTTTCTAAATTAAGACTTAAATCAAAAATCTAGTTTGAAGATTACTAAAAATAAAGATACAGTATACTATAGAATACTTTTACAACCTAAATGAATATCGTGTTTATTTTTAATTATCGTTATTGAATTTGTTTCCGCCAAAAATGACCTCTCTTAACAAAATCACATTTAGTAACTACACGATCCTTTTTCAGGTTATACAGGTATTACTAAAATACCATCAATGATACTGTATTTTTAGTAACCCTCAAACCAGGTTTTGGATATATGTCTTAATATTGAACAAAATAATTTAAAAGTTTTTTCGAATTTATTTTGTTACTTAATTGACCTTTTTCAGTCATTTATCAATTGATTCTGCAAAAACTGTCTTCAGGTTTTGCATTTATTCGTTATCGTTTATTATAAAAAAAACATTGAACTTACCTTGGGTTTTTCTAAAATATCTTCTTAAGTCTTGTGTAAAACATTTTTAAAAGAACAACAATTCACTTCACGTCAATCATAATTCGCGAAAGAAATGATAAATGAAATGACACAGCCGACAAGCAACGACTATTTCAGGGGAATCCCCGACTGAACGAGCCGTAGAGCTACGGAGCTGCCAACATAAAAACAACAGACAGTGTGTATACTGTAAAAAAAAACATGGTCTCGTGTATGGTGTAAACAATTTCGTGTTAAATTTTTTTTTCACTATCGGGTGTCACCCCCAAACAGGTGGCACCCGGTGCGGACCGCCCCCGACGCCCCCCCCCTAGCTACGCCACTGTATATATATATATATATATATATATATATATATATATATATATATATATATATATATATATATATATATATGTATTTATTTATTTATATTAGAATAGATCTGAGACCTTTAATAATGATTTATACTGTTCTAGGACGAATCAAAGGAGGTATATTTATATGAATTCGAGAATAGGAAACCAATGGCTCGTTAGCTCAGTTGGTAAGAGCACCGAACTCTTTTGAGGATATCGGAGGTCGTAGGTTCAAATCCTAGATGGGCCCGCTTTTTTTTTTCACGAAATGTATATTTACCAGAGGAATATAAGTATACATAAAAATAAACAGTTTCCATATTTATTTATAGAGAATACTCCAGAATTTTTTCAAAATTTTTTGAACAGCACTGTTCGAGATAAGGGAGGGACAGCCATTTTTTGCAATTTTTTTAAATAATACAAATAATAGTGTGCTCAAGTATTACATCACATATATTTTTACAAGCTTTCATTTGAGACACCATTCGATGACCTCGTAAAAAAATTCTTTTGCACTTCCGGTTTCACGCCCTACAACTAACCCCTGAAATGAAAATAACTTAACTTTCAAAATTAC
>CM032455.1:45979053-46134053 GCA_019049505.1 Pachyrhynchus sulphureomaculatus | reverse complement strand
TTTTAAATGCATTTGCTAAACTAAAAAATTATATCTAAAATTCTTGCATTGTCATGACCTGACAAAATTGGGGGGTATATGCAGTTTTCGTATTCTTTTGCATTTTTAGTGTTCCCTACGGAACACTTATAAGATAACTTCGGTGTCTGTCTGTCTGTTACAAAAACCCGATTTTCGCCGAAACTATTTGTCATAGAAAGTTGAAATTTGGTAATAATATAGGAATTGATGGCCTCATCAGAGCCATGTAGTTTTGAAAGTTAAATTTTGACTTAAGGGGTTTAGTTTTGGGGAGTGAAATCAGAAGTGAAAAAAAATTTTACTAGGTCATCGAGTGTGATGTCAAATGCTTGTGAAAACACAAGTCAAATATATATATATATATATATATATATATATATATATATATATATATATATATTTATATATATATATATTTATATATATATATATATATATATATATATATATATATATATATATATATATATATATATATATATATGTATGTATATATATATATATATATATATATATATATATATATATATATATATATATATATATATACATATATATATATATATATATATATATATATATATATATATATATATATATATATAATGTAATACTTGCGCACACTTTTCTTTATATTATTTTTAAAAAATCTCGAAAAGTACTGATCAAAAAATTGCATTGCCTTTAATAATTTATCTGGTATATAAAAAAAACAAAAGTTTCAAGGTCATCAATTTTCAGTAAAGATTGGAAACAAACTTTGTTGAAAACTCATTTGGGGTGTGTTTTGTGAAGTCACTGATCATTTTATACCTCCGTAACATTTTTTTGTGTTCCGTACGGAACACTTATAAGATCACTTCGGTGTCTGTCTGTCCGTCTGTCTGTCTGTCTGTCTGTCCGTCTGTCACATCCGATTTTCTCCGAAACTATTTGTCATAGAAAGTTGAAATTTGGTAATAATATAGGAATTGATGGCCTCATCAGAGCCATGTAGTTTTGAAAGTTAAATTTTGACTTAAGGGGTTAGTTTTGGGGGGTGAAATCGGAAGTGAAAAAAAAATTTTTTACTAGGTAATCGAGTGTGGTGTCAAATGAAAGCTTGAGAAAACACGAGTAAAAAATATATATATAATGTAATACTTGCGCGCACTTTTCTTTGTATTATTTTTAAAAAATCGCGAAAAAAAAAAAAAAAAAAAAAAATCGCTGTCCCACCGCCTTATCTCGAAAAGTACTTAACAAAAAATTTTGGAAAAATTCTGGAATATTCTCCACGGGGTGTAGATTGAACGAAAATTATCACGAGTGCATTACCTGTAATTCCCTGGAACATCGAAGAACGGTTGGCGACTTGAGTCTGTTCTACAAGTATTTTCATGGAAAGTGTTCGAAGGATGTAGCCCGCTTAATTCCTCCCAAAGCGGTGCATGTTAGAAATACACGTCGCGCTGGTGCTTCGCATCCGTATGAGGTTCAGCTTGTTACTCCGCGTACGACGCTTTTCAAGCAATCTTTTATATGGAGAACGTCATCCCTTTGGAATAATTTGCCCAGCGCTGTGTTTCCCACCGAGTACAATTTACAGCGATTCAAGAACAACGTGAATCGCTTTTTCCGCACTCGTGCCGCTCCTGGAGCGTTTTAGGGACTTCCCTGCAGCACGTGTGCTAGACCAATAAAAAAAAAAAATAAAAAAAAAAATAATTTATCTGGTATATAAAAAAAACAGAAATTTCAAGGTCATCAATTTTAAGTAAAGATTGGAAATAAACTTTGTTGAAAACTCATTTGGGGTGTGTTTTGTGCAGTCACTGATCATTTTATACTTCCGTTACAACATTTTTTATTTTTAAAAAGCAATCAACGTACGGAACACTAATTGCGCAAGTTCAACTTGCACTTAACCGGTTATTTTTTTTATTTTAAAAGCAATCAACGTACGGAACACTAATTGTGCAAGTTCAGCTTGCACTTGACCGGTTTTTCATATTGGATACTTTATTTTTTCAATTATAGTAATTACGCAATAAACTTCCCAAATTTCTGTATAAGCCATAATTAGTTTTATTTATATCACACCAAGTACATGGACACATACTTGAATGAGCCATCATTTCTACTAAGATGTTAAATAATTTTAAATCAGTAGCTAACGACTCTATAAAATTATTTTTTGCGTGTAATAACCGCAAGAATAAATATTTTTTTTTTAGTATCTCGAAATCTTTTTTCACACACACCGTCACATTTTGCCGCTTATAGCTTTTTCATAATCAGACATATTATCACGTGGAAACTGAAGTGATAGACAAACTTTCAAGAAGCCGCCTCCACCATCTATTTTAAATTTCAAGTAAACATCATCGACTTCACGTTGTTAGTTAATGTAGCTAATAAAGCCACCGACATTATTACAGTATATAAGACGCAAGGTTCACATGAGTTTTCGTTTTCATAAAATTAACATTTTTTATTTCAAAAAATTTTTCGTGATGTTTTCTAAACCAGGTTCAGTAATTCTACGATTTTTACTAGCAACACTAAACGCGTATGCTATTCCTAAAGTAGTTTTGGTAGTTAAATGAGATTGCGTTTTAATTTTTGCAAAATCGTTGGCCAATATGTCAGTACTTTTTTTACTTAAAATATTTGAAGTAGGATTTAAAATTATTTGCATTGGACTACCAGCTCTGCGTTACCTAAGTGACATTCGTACCAAGGTTTTGTTACTATTATTGTAATCAGATTCAGATTTTGTTATATCATGTACTAAACTAGATGCCAATTGCTCTTTTTGTTTTAAAGTCAACTTTGTAATTTGATCCTGAAGATTCTCTACAGCAGTTGAAGGTGTGCATAAGTGCATTTAATTAAAGTATTTTACACAACGTTTTACTAAATTGAATTTTGAAAATCTTGCTAACTCAAATGAGTCACAAGTGACACTGACAGGTCTTCAGTGCAGTTTATTTTTCAGTTATATTTTCTCCCGTGAAACTTGAAAAATGAGATCAACTTATAGTTTGAATGTTTCTGTTTGGATTGTTACGTTCCAATAAAGCAAAATAAATATTTTTACTGCATGAGGAACACAGAACTGCGGGCAACTTATCGTCATTTGTGTAACAGTTTATATCACACTTTAATAACTTATCTAAATTTTTTTGTAATACACCTCGGATTTTAGTCATTACCTTTGTTTTTCTTAAAACACAATAAACAATTTCTTTTCCCCATTTTCTGAATGTGAAAGGGCATCATTTTTTTACCATTATATTTATTATTTTTATTAGCGCGAGATATTTTAAACTAAACTCAAGAACTGACTAAGTAATACCAGTGGTTTCGAACGTCAAGATGCGAAATCGGTAGCTAATATTTGTACTCAAAATCGGTATATAAAAAAATACAATATTCAATCAGATTTGTTTATTTTAAAGTTTTTTATCTTTGTAAAATAATAGGAACTTACAGAATATACTAAATATACAATTAAAACTAATAAGTATTTCTTTTAATATTTTATATATGAGTGAATAAACACTAGTGAATACTAATAAAACATAATGAAATCGAATTAACAAAAACATAACAGACTAAGTAATTTGTAATTCGTTTATTACTAAAGTTATCTAACATCAAATAGGTACATAAACTTAAATCTAATTAATTTTTACAATTTTTAGGATCATGCCAATATTCTTTGGGCATAGCCGCAGCCATCTTTGAATAATTTCGAAGTCATAACAATTAGTGTCATTAAATGGTCGTTTTATATGTAATGGATCAGTGATTGATTCAGTAGACAGCTTATTTCACTGTTTTGTTGTCATAAGATTAATATGTGAGAATATGCGCTCAGCATGAACGGATGAGTGGGGCAGTGATAAAAGAGTAAAGATGAAAGTAGACAACAAGGGAAACATTTGAGTGTCATCGCCATACTTTAGTAAGCTGACATTATCCCCAAATAGTTTTATGTCATCAGGAAATGTTTTAATTTGTTCACACTTTCTTAAAATACGCTACTCTGTATCAATTTGTAGGAAATCATTGTTCTGAACAGGGAACTGGGAAACAATCTACTAACAGGAATTTCGAAGCAGTTTTGCCACTTTTAACATTCATTTGTTCAATTATGTCTGAGCCTTTAATTGGATTATTTTTCAATGGAAACCGCGCAGTTATTGCTTGCAACCTTCGATGTAAAAACAACTTACTTGACCTGGGCTTAAATCTGAATTACTAAGTAGTGTATTAGAGCTATAATAAACGGCGTCGATATCCAAGTATCTAGGATTTTTAAAATCACTATTTTCGATTGTAGTACTTGTTAAATATTGTCTTTTTAAAAAGCAATCAAAAAAATTTGTTAATGTTTCACTTATTTTTTGATATAAAATATGAATTTTCGGGTGTTCTGTCTGCATTTCTTTGTTTAAATCGTTAAATAATGGTAGCACAAATTCTAAAAATTCCAAAAATAGCAATGTAGTAGGATTTTGAAGCTTCCGTAATATATTTTCTGCAGCTAAAAGATGATCATTATTAAATACTTGGTCTAGAGCAGAAAATTGCTCCATTACTCTTTTTACTGCTGCATATGGAATATCAGGGCTTGTCAAAAAGTTAACAACATGTTCAAATGAAGATACTGCATTAGCAGCTTCTAATGGAATAAGACCTAAAAAGTAATCACAGATGCGATGTTCTTTCACAAATCGCACGACTAAACACAAGTGTTTGGTTGTACTAAAATCTGTGGACTCCTCAATAATAAATAAAAACTTACCGCAGATATTCACATAAATTATCAAAACTTTCTTTACCTATAATATGATCAATTATGGTGTGAGTTTTTCGTCGTCTAACATTTTGGTTTTTCTGCAATCGGGACAAACAGACTGTATCAGCTTCGGTAGGTATTCCATAATGATGAATGGTAGATTATGTTCAGCAACAAACGAGGAGTATCTACTATACACTGGTAGAATACAAAATAATATACCAATCTACTGATACCTAATAAAAAATAATGAAATATTTTTACCTTGTTTAACTCGTATATCAGGTTTTTGAGTTTTTGTAAAAATAAATGATGATATCTTTGGTCGTGATTTTATATTTTTTGATGATACCGAGTGTGCTTGTGAAGAATTGTGTTTCCTAAGAGCTTCTTTCCCAGATATAATATTAAAATCCCTATTACAACTTTTACAGTAGGCATAGTTTGCGCTTTTACGACTTTCTTGCAGCCAGCCTGAAAATTCTTCTTCCCATTCTTTTCTATAAAATTGTAGGTACTTTTTTCTTTTTGCACTCGCAAACTTGGTATTATAATAATATTTTTGGTAGATATTACTAGTAGACGCTGTTAGTAACTTGGAGAAAGTTTCTCTTCTAAATAATGAAAATTAATGTAAAACAATATAATCCCAATTCTTGTTTATATAAACAAGCGAATTAGCTCGGGGGATCCTCTAAAAACGTCTAGTAACGAGTTGTAGGAAACAAAGGTATTCCCTAGAAGATATCGGGAATATTCTGCAATACCTACGTATCATACAATCGAGGGATTCCCCGTAAAAACATAAACGAAAAGGGTTGCCAACTTGGAAATGTAAAAATCGGTAAAGAAATCGGGAGAATTTCCTTGTATTCTCAGAAATCGTGGAAAAATCGTTAAATTTCGATATTTCGGTAGGACAGACCCCATATCGGTAGAAATACCGAAAAATCTGTAGGTTCGAGACCACTGCACTGGCTACTGAACTTGCCAACAGGTTTATAGGATTGTTTTTCTCTCTTCTTTTAACAACGTGTGCAATTTTATTTCACCCATGGAAGTTATTTATTTGTTTGTTTACCATTTTCCTAATTATTATATACATATATAAAATTAAATGTCTTTTTTATGTACTGTAACCGTGCGAATATATATTGTTATGTGAATTTTTATTGGGGATAAATCTTTTGAAGTTGGGCGTGAATTTGTAATCTTATTTTTTAATTGAGGTAATTAAACAATATTACTGCCAAATTAAATAATATTACCGGATTGCTCCGTGCCGAGAAACGTCTAATAAACCTGAGAGTCTTAAACCCTCAAATACAATTGTCCCTTACTACAATGTTTGATTAGTTCACGTAAAATTCCTCGAAGTGGCCTGTCGGAAAACTGCTACAGGTATCAGGTATAACCAATTTCTGTCAGGATAGGAATCAACCCCTCACTGCGCTTTACCTCCCTATCAGTAACCCTTAGCGGAGCTAATAAATAGTCCAAAACTCCAATTTAAAAAATGTCCCAAAATACAAAAACTATCGGCATATACCATGCCCAGGCACCCCGTTAGGATCTAAATGTTAACTGAGTCAAATGTCTGACCTAAATTGCTAGCTTTATCTCAGGTTTAAGGTTTGGTCTTTGGCTTCTCTTGTTAATTTGATCTATATTTTTTTTGTAAGCCGGAAGGCGCCACCGAAGTTTTATTTCTGATGAGAGTGGCCCTGTAGGTGTGTTATGTGGCCAGAGAAAAAAAAACTTGGAAAAAAATGAAAACGTTTATTAACTGATAGACTATTTTATAAAAAAGATAATTGAAAATTTAGTACAAGACAAAGTACCTCCATTAAAGAAAGTTTAATGGAGCACGAAACAATGTATCCCTTAAAAATGAAATATTGATTAAATTATTGAATGTAGTTTGAATTGTTAGTGACTCAACCACAAATTTTCTAACGATACTAATTTATAAAACTTAAAGTTATAATGTTAACAAAAGTAATGTTCTTAAAACTAAATATACAGGTAAAATATAAATGATCAAAATGGTGTTGAAAATTAAATTTACAATGACTGCGAACCACGGGAAAGATGGTAGTACTGACACAAGTTACGGGTATAAAATTTCCCTTGTGGTTCGTACCTTTACAAATACTAAAACAATAAATTTTACTGTATGACTTATCTGAGATTAATTCCGTCTGTCCCTAAGTGGATGGTACAAGGGGAAGTACTGATGGAAACACCAAAGACGATGGCTGGGACAAAACCATGTCCTGCTGAATGGACGGTGCGCGAAATCAAAGTTTTCTGATAGTAAGTCCAGAGTTACCTTCCGACCATAAGGTAATCAAAAGAAAGAACCAGAATAGACAACATGTAAAATATGTATACAAAAAAAAGAAACCCTCGATAATTTACAATGCTCTCCTGCAACTTTAGGAAGAAGTTATATCGCCTCTAAATGGCTGGCTGGCGGTATCATTTACCAATGATACCGTAACCGGAACTTCAGTCTTCCATCAATCGTCACTTTGCCGTTTTAACAAAACTTTATCAGAAATACTGAACATTTCACCGAAAGTTTAATAGCAGAAAGAGAAACAACTGACGTCTTTTCCCTTAAATACAATTGCCCCACTATGGAAGTTTATTTCTGCTTCCTGGAGACAAAATATGTGCACCTTTAAAACTAATAATCAAAAAAAAGGTTATATCTTATTCATCTCATGACGCAAGATGAAAGGAGACCAAATTAATAGTCGGTCCTTTAGAATCAAATCAATTTAACAACGTGGGTGTGGAGGTCCTTAGGAAACCAAATATTTATTTATAATTAATTTAAAATAATTAAATATTTAATTTAATTGATGCTAACCACTATCAAAGATGATAAAAATCCAAAAGAAAGGATTTGCACAACCATGTATTGTAAGTATCACAGATAGCTGAGATCGGTACTGTTTTCTTCACAGTACATGTTTGGTCTCGGAAGTTTAATTGAGATCGGCACTTTTTGACTTCTTTGACTGGTTGGCTTTAGTAAATAGGCGATGATTCTCGACACGCACTAATAAAACTCACCTTAGATCGGCACTATTTTCTTTTAAAAGTAGAGTTCACTAAATCCGTGCCAGACTACGCCAGTGATGTTTTGAACACAGAGAACTTACTTTTTAAAAAATATATACAAGTTAAAAAATAAAAGTTTTATTCTTTCGACTTTGACATTCAGACCTTAATTCTAGGCTTAAAAATTATAAATGTCTTAAAAAGATCTTATAACGTCCGTCTTATTATATTGTAATTAATACTGTTGGGAACAGTTCCATACGACTTTTCCATTGCTGGAAGCAGTGCTGCAGGTCGTCTTCTGACAGGTGTTCCTATGTCGCTTTTTTCTTTACTGCATCAACCAACTCAAAATGGAATCCTTTCAACGCACAAAAAAAAGTAGCATGGAGCAAAATCAGGTAAGTAAACGAGATGCACCAACACAGTTATTCCATGTTTTGCCAAAAATTCCTTAACTGAAAGAGTATTGTGTGCTGGTGCGTTTCTTTGTGGAGGATTCTCCCACATTTTAGGTATTTTCCTTCTCACACGTTTACGAGGGATGGTCAAAACATGTTTATAATAAACTTGATTTACAGTTTGACCTTTTCAATGTTGTCGTCTGCTTTTGCCATTCGTTTACGCCCAACGAGAGGATTGTCTGTGACATCTTCTCTGCCATCTTTGACTTGTTTTACCCACCCGAAAACTTGAGCTCGTGATAAACAATCATTAACATACACTTCTTGCAGCAGACTTTCCAAGTTTAACGACAAATTTCACATTAACTCGTTACTCAACATTGATACAAATAGACGATTCGATTTAAACTAGCGCTGCAGCCGAACTGAAAACAGCCATCGAAATACTGGAAAGGTAGAAAGGGTATTTAAGCTCACCGCCCACCATTGCCAACCGTGCAACACCAATATTATCGCCGTAACAAAATCAATTCGGTTATTTTTTAGCCATACCTCGTAGTTCTCAGCTTATAATACGTTCTTGGTCTTGTGTGTGTCCTTTTTGACTTCTAGACTATATTCAATAACCGGCTGATGCACATTTTATAGATATCGTTGTCCATTCGCATATATTGCCTAATCCCATACGGTCTTTCTTAGCCGGATATTTCTCTAGTTCTATTAATTCGATTTTTTAATTCCAGTTATAAACTGCCTGATATGTCCATACCTTAAATTCGACCATACATACCATGTGTATAAATTTCTCTTTTATTATGACTTTGCATCTGATTGGATATTTAGTTTCTTCGATGGATATATGTATATTCAGCTGTTGGTTCGCCTAATAGAGCTTAAATATATAGGGGAACAGAGACATCTCCCTTGATTCCACTCAGGTAATTTTCAGCGGGCGCGTCCACCTCCACGCCCTACTTTATAAGTAGGTGGCTAAGTTCTGCTGAAGACCCAGTATAGCGGGCTATAACGCTATCCCCATGCCCAAGGATCCGGACGAAAACCGTACCGGCGGTGAAGGTGGAGAGGATGGACCTTAGCATAGCGGATCCGACGTAAGGGCCAAGTAACTGGTCAACGGCATAGGATCAGGCAGGCAAGGGAAAACCACCTAATTATTTTCCCACGAGGACACTATGTAAAATGGATCGGCACTTTGCTAATGTGCTATGCGACCCAACTAGTGCTCCGCGCTCTGTTGGCTCTGGGCTGACCAGTGTGAAGTTGACTACCGAGCATACAGATGTGAGCGACCAGGCACCGCATGCGAAATGGGTTACTGGAAGAGCACAGTTACAATTGCTTCGCGATGTTACGTTGGGCACCTGGAACGTGATGGGACTCCTGCAGAGAGGTAACCTTCATATTCTGGAAAACCAACTTGAACGTGAGAACATACCAATATGTGGAGTTTCTGAGACTCATTGGAAAGGAACTGGACATTTTCAAACGGAAAGAAATACCATCTATATGTCGAGTAAAACTACAGGCGGAAATGGCGTAGCCATAGTTGTTAATAACAACGTTGCTAAATGTGCCAAGGAGTATCTACCTGACAATGATCGCCTGATTAAAATAGCCATTACAGCAAAACCAGTAAACCTGCATATCATACAAAAGTACATGCCAACATCACTCTCTGATGATGAAATAATTCAAGAAGTATACAATAAGATTGAAGAAACTTGTACAAAAATCCCATCAAAAGAGAGCATTATGATGATTGGAGACTTTAATGCTCAAATATGGCTGTACAAATGAGAACGGCCAGATTCGGAATATCATTGGAAAATATTGGCTTGATGTTAGAAACGAACTCGGAGATCATCTAGTTCAGCTTGGTATTAATAATAGTTTCACTATCACTAATGCCACCTTCAAACATCATCCAAGACCACTTTCCACCTGGGTATCACCGGACGAGTACTACAAAAATCAAATTGATTATATCCTGATTAGCTCTAGATGGAGGTCATCTATATTGAATGGAAGATCTTGCCTAGGCGCGATATGTAATTCAAATCACAAGTTATTAAAGGCTCATATGAGAATAAAACTAGCCACCCCTAAAAAAAAACAACAACAAACAAGAGAATTGCAGTGTCAGACAGTACTTTTTTCCAAACAATAATCAACTTTAACATTTCGGAAGTCACAGAAGATATAGACAAAACGTGGCCAGATATTAAGAAGTGGATAACGAATGCTGCTACACAATGCTCTGCAAAAATACAAAACCACCCTCAAAAACATTGGATGATCGACGATATATATAACAAAAAGAGATGTGATTTTAATAAACATCGGATCGTCAAGACAGAATCAGATCAATTAATAAAGAAATCAAGGTGGTTTGTAAAAAGGACAAAAATGCATACTTGAATAATATATGTGAGGAGCTAGAACAACATGCTACGAACAATAGACCACAAGAACTTTAAGAAAAGGTAAAATACCTATCGAAAGAATTCAAACCTACAACACAAATAATCAGAGATAAGGAAGGTAAAAAAGTCACCGACATGCCTGGAATCATTGGAAGGATTACTGTAAAGAACTTTTTGTGGCTCAATTAGTGGGTGACTGGAGCGTCGACAAGGAACCCGCAGAAGAACAAGAGCAATGTACTTTAAGTCTGAAGTCAGAAAGGCTATTCAAAGGTTAAAGAATAGAAAAGCAGCAGGTACTGACGAGATCACCGCGGAAATAATAAAGATGATGGGAGAAACCGCCATGACTATGCTACATAAACTGTGTAATGAGGTATGGAAGACTAGAAGATGGCCGAAAGACTGGTGCGAAGTTGCATTTATACCCTTGCATAAGAAAGGATCCTCCTTGGATTGTAGCAACTATAGAACAATCGCTCTAGTCTGACACGCTGCTAAGGTGTTTCGTTGGATCCTAAATGAAAGACTCAAAATTTTTCTGCTGCCACAAATATCTACCGAACAAACAGGCTTCGTTCCAGGAAGAGGGACTATAGAACAAATTCTCAACATACGCCAGATAATAGAAAAAGTCAGCAAATTTCAAATAACAACATACATTTGTTTTATAGATTACTCTAAGGCTTTCGACGGCATACAAGGGAACAGCTCTAGTCGATTCTAATCAGCATGGGAACACCTATACATCTTGTAAACCTTCTCCGATCCTTGTATGAGAACACAAATGGCAGAATTAAACTGAATAATTCTTTTTCCGGTCCCTTTATCGTAGAAGCCAGTGTCAAACAGGGCTGTATTCTGTCACCTTTACTTTTTAACATATATAGTGAACATATAATGAGTTCTGTTTTGGATGGCTGGAGTGGTGGGTGTGAGAATCGGTGGAAAAAAGCTAAGTAACCTTAGATATGCGGATGATACTGTTATACTTGCAACTTCAATACATGACCTAGAATCAATTATGAACCGCCTGTAAATCACTATCACATTGACAATTAACAGAGCGAAGACCAAAGTAATGATTGTTAGTCGTAATGAAGATCTGTCACATATAACTAAAATTGCTGGTTTCACTGTTGTAGACCGTTTTAAGCGGAAATAAGAAGACGTTTGGCAATGGTGTTTGAGATGTAGGCATATCCAAGAATACTCAAAGTATCATATACAGAACACCGTACTAATGTATCTATTCTTGAAGAGCTTGGTATAAATGACCGACTTTCAAATAGAGCTTGTAGTAAGGGGAAAGGAGTAACGGCCCAACAGAAGACAGCAGTATAAGCGAAAAAGACAGTGTCATGGAAATACTAGAAATAGAAACACAAAAAGTAAAGAAAAACCAAGAATTAATAATAATGAGTGATTTGAATGGGAGAAAAGGAAGGAAAACAATGGACAATACGGTAGGACCATTCGGAGAAGACATTACCAACAACAACGGAGAGAGACTAGTAGAACTGTATGAACTAAACGGCCTCAAAATAAGAAACGGATTCTACAAACACAAAAACATCCACAAATATACATGGATGCAAAAAATACGAAACTTAAAATCACTAATAGACTACATTATAATTAAAAACGATACCACGATCAAAATAAAAGATGTAAGAGCAAAGAGAGGGGCAGAATGTGGAACAGACCATAGACTATTAGTAGCAAATATAAAAGTACCGTTGTACAAGACAATAAAACAAACAGGAACAATAGATAAAGAAAACAGAAATATTAATGAGATAACAGAAAAAATAGACAGAGAAATAAAATACAAAATACACTTACTGCAAGACGAAACGATAAGAGACCTATATAGACGACGATTAGATCAAAAATTAAATGAATTTAACTACAATCTCCAACAGATGTATGACCACATAAAAGAATGCATCAAACAGGCGGCCTTAGAAGCATTAGGTAAAGAAGACAACGAGAATAAGAAACATAAAGTTAGAATCTGTGAAAAAACCAAAGAATCTATAAAGGAGAAAAAATACTATATGAAAAATGGCTGAATACAAAATGAGAAGAAGATCTACAGACATATAAAGAGAAAAATGCCGAAACGAGAAGGATGATGAACAAACAACGAGAGATGGAAAAAAGCGTGTGAACATGTAGAACAGTATATAGCAGGAACTAGAAGCACAGAGTCATGGGATAATTAAAGCATTAAGAACCAACAATAGAGAGAAGTCGTATTTAGAGTATATCCATAAAAGCGAGTTGGAAGAATATTATAAAAAACTGCTAACAGAAGACAGAAAAGAATTCCAAGAAGAGAATCCTGAAGAAGAACAGAATAAAGAAAAAAAAGAGATAGAACTAAGCTATGAAGAAGTAAAGAAGACAATAAAAATACTCAAAAATAATAAATCTGCAGGGCCTGGAGGTGTGGTAAACGAAATGATTAAGTACGGGTCTAATAAATTACATCGATTGCTGAAAAACATGTTCCACAGAGCGATAAATGGAGAAAACATATCAGAGGAATGGTCAAAAGCCTATATAGTATCTACATTCTAAAAGAGAGACCGCAGAAAATGCACAAACTGTAGAGGCCTAAGCATAATATCGAGTATGGGGCATTTGTATGGAAAAATTATTAAAAATATCATAGAGGAAAATATAAAAGGAAAAATTGGGGAAGACTAAGCTGGCTTTACGGTTGCAACCATGCATCATGTATAAACCACATATACACTATAAAACACACAATGGAAAAAAAAACTGGCAAAGAATAGAGAAGTTCATTTAGCCTCCATAGACATAAGAAAGGCCTATCACTCAATACCAAGACAAAGACTGTGAAACGCAATGAAAGAAATAGGCATTGACAAAGAACTAACATACACAGTAAACGCTCTCTACGAAAACAACACAGTGAACATAAAAATAGGACATAAAATAAGGAAGAGACTCCAAACATCAAAAAGGCCTATTACAAGGATGCTCTACATCCCCAACACTATTCAAAATATACCTCGAACAAACATTAAAAAAATGGAAGCAAAAATGTAGTGGAATGGGAGTCCCAATACGAGAAGATTACTTATATACTCTAAGTTTCGCAGACGACCAAGTAATCATAGCGCAAGATGAGGAAGACCTCAGTTATATAGTAAGAAAACTGAAGAATACACTAAAGCAGGATTAGCAATAAACTGTAATAAAACAGAATATCTGACAACAAAGGAGGGAAATGTGGAAAATCTAGAAGTCGATAATGAAACAACCATCAAAGGAACCGATAGATTTAAATATAACATCAGACGAAGAGATTAAAGTTAGATTACGACAAACGCGGACATGCATAAGACAATTAAATTCGATCTTGTGGGACAAACATTACAAAGAGAAACACAACACGCATATACAAATCAATCATACAAAGCATAATGACATACGGGTCAGAAACATGGACGATCAACGAAAGAAATAAATCTAAAATTAACGCGGTAGAGATGGAGTGTTGGAGAAGATGCTGTAGAGTGACACGTATGGAGAGCGTACCATTGAAGAAAAACTATTAAAATGGTATGGACACATAAGACGGAGCGAAGATAACACAGGGGAACAGCTGTTTTGGTGTCGAGGTTTTTTGAGCTGATTCTATATCAATTTGATGTCCTGAATTCAAATAACGTATTCATTTGTACCTAGGAGCTCAAATTTTTAAGATATACAATTTTAGAGAAATATAAGTTACATTATTGTAACTCAAATCCGTAAGTGTAGTAAACAAAAGTAGATACGAAATTTTTATTTTAGTTATACAAAATACAATATTATGTCGTACTTACAAACAAAAAAAAAAAACATTGAAGAAATGAAATAGTCACTCAACACTTGGAAAGCTTCTTTTCCGCGACATTCTTGAATGTTTTTTTTTAAACAGTCCCTTTTTAAACTCCAGCAGTAATCTGCCATAATGTGCATGTCCCATCTTCCTTGGTAGCGGTCCTCCATAACTTTAATATCTTGGTGAAATCTTTCACCTTGTTCCTCACTCATGTCTCCTAAATTTTCTGGAAAACGGGTGGCTGTGTAAATAGTGTATTTTAATACTCATATTGCACCCTAAGGATTTGAAACTATTAAGCATCTTGTTAACCATTTCAACATAGTTTTGAGCTTTATGTTTGCCCAGAAAATTTTCTACAACTGCAACAAATGATGTCCAAGCTTCTCGTTCAACTTGATTCATTGAATTTATGAAGGCAGGATCCTTAATTAATTGTCTTATTTGTGGGCCGTCAAATATCCCTGCCTTGAGTTTTTCTGTGCTCAACTGATGCATTTTTACCCCTATATATGCAAAACAAGACCCATTCTTATCAAGAGCCTTTACAAATTGCTTCATTAAGCCCAACTTTATATGTAACGGAGGAAGTATGATTTTTTCTCTTTCAACCAAAGCGTCGTTAATGAAATTCTTTTCCCAACGTCCATGTTTTCTCTCTGAGGCCAATCTTTTCTAACCCAGTGGTGTGTTTTGTCCCTACTATCCCAGAGGCACAAGAAACACGGATATTTCGTGTAACCACTTTGCTGCCCAAGAAGAAAGTTTACCATTTTTAAGTCTACACAAATCATCCATTGATGTTCGTAATACTTTATCTTCTGCAAGACCAAAGCTATGGTATTATATTCTTCTTTCAGTTTCGTTGAGTGAGCTAGTGGTATTGAACCATATTTATTCCCATTATGTAGAAGGACACATTTTAAACTTCGCTTTGAACTGTCAATAAATAGGCGCCAATCATCTGGAGTATATTCAGAAAGTCCCATTTCTTTCATGAGTCCCCTAATTTCGTGACAAAATACAAGATTGTCTTCTTGAGAAAAGAATGGTAGCAGATCTTTTTCTCTCGTACGGTAAAAGGTAATTTTGGTTCCTTGTTCCAGTAAATTTTTGTCGTTCAACCTAGAAGCCAGTACTTCAGAAGCTTTTTTCGATAAATTGAGATCCCTGGTGAGATCATTTAATTCATTTTGATTGAAGCGTTGAGGAACTGATGACGTCCCCTCATAGTCACTGTTAGTTTCATTAGCATCAGAAGAGCGATCAGAGGGAAAATATTCGTCATCAGAGATATGTGGTAGCTGATGAAATGTTGGAATCGGTATTTCATCTGAGTGCAGGATAGGGCGTATAGCCGAGTCTAAATTGGGATAAGTCCACTTACTGCGGTTATTTCGATTGATTCCATTAGTATTTACTAAACAGAAATAACAATCATTGAAGTGGTTTTTTGGTTCTCTCCAAACCATTGGTACGCCGAATTTTAGACATTTTCTTTTCCCGGTAGTCCACTGCCGTAAATGCTCTGTACAAGTTTTACATACGAGATGCGGGGCCCACGTTTTGTCCTGATCACCAAGCTTAACTCGAAAGTATCCAAGATACGCTCGCTTTACAAAGTCAGTAATAGTTTGTCTGTTTTGTTGAAACATGTATTCTCCGCATATATAGCAAAACGCATCAGGTTGATTTACACAACTTCTTCTTGAACTGGAACCTGAACTCATTTTAATTCTGTTCAATAACACAAAAACACTCTTTTCTTAACATAAAATAACACGCCGAATTCGATCTACTCTCATTAGTAAGAACGCACAAACTGACGAGACTTACCCGAGTTAGGTGATTAAAAGGGTCAGTTCAGGTACCTGATAGGCAATGGTTCCACTATTTATAGATTTACTTGGAATTTACTCAATTACAGACTGACAATAAAAACCATTGTACCTACATTAATGAATATATAATAATTTTAGAACTCTCATAAATGAATATACTGAATAAAAACCACATTGGTAGATAAGTTGATGTATCTAAAAAAGTAGAGCTGATAGAGAAAAACGGATTGCATGTATAGATTTAGCGTCCCAAATATAGTTAAAATCAGCTCTAAAATCACAGGCACCAAAACAAAAATATTTTTTTTGTTGCCCTGTGTAATAGGTGGATAAAGAAAATAACGGAGTGGAGCCCTATAGGGAGAAGAAAAAGAGGAAGACCCAGACGATCGTGGAGAGACGATGTGGACGAGGCTATGGAGGACAGGGGTCTAACAGATGGACACTGGGAAGATAGAAACGGATGGAATCAAAGGCTGAGAGAAGGAAGACAGCATCAGTTGTAGAAAATCCTTGATATATATATATATATATATATATATATATATATATATATATATATATATATATATATATATATAGTAACGGGGAAGGTAGAAGGTAAAAGATCAAGCGGACGGTCTCTGACAAGATGGTCCGACCAAGTAAGATCTCTCCTTGGGATGGGTATCTACGAGTCAAGTCAAGTCGTGCAAGATCGCGAGATCGAGAGCCTGGAAATTTACTGTTGAGGTATTAACTGCATAGTGTCACCGATACTCCTATTGGAGTGAAAGGATTGAGACAGAGAGACATCGTTCTTGGATTCCAGAATTAATGCTGCGTCGTTAGCGTTACCATACCAATTGGTTCATGATTCATCCTATAGCTGAGGTCTCATAACACCACTTTTTCTATCATTTTATTCAGAATGAGGTTAAACAAGAATGGACTGAGAATATCTCCTAGTCTTATTCCTCCTGGTGTCATTATGCTCCTTTTTGTGTTAACTCTCTCTTTGTTTTTTGTTCTATTGGTGGTGGTCATATTTCGGATTACTCACGCCATATTGGCTGGTATTTCCTTCTCTAGCAACATTTTTAAGACTTTTTTATAATCGGACCTTGACCAATGGTTTGGTCACATCTACGAAGCAAATATATGCCAGCGTGTTCCGTATACCCACCGTATGGCCACTTATAGATCCCTTCGGTGTCTGTCTGTATGTCTGTTTGTATGTCTGTCTATCTGCCACACCCGATTTTCTCCGAAACTATTTGACATAGAAAGTTGAAGTTTGGTACTAATATAGGAATTGATGGCCTCATCAGAGTCGTGTAGTTTTGAATGTTAAATTTTGACTTAAAGGATTTGTTTCGAGGGGTGAAATCGGGAGTGAAATAAAAAAATTTTACTATATCATCGAGTGTGGTGTCATATGAAAGCTTGTGAAAACACGAGTAAATATATATAATAAATATAATGTAATGCTTGCGCACACTTTTCTTCGTATTATTTTTAAAAAATCGCGAAAAATCGCTGTCCCCCTACCTTATCTCAAAAAGTACTGATCAACAAATTTTGAAAAAATTCTGGAATATTCTCCACGGGGTATAGATTGAATGAAAATTATCACGAGTGCATTACCTTTAATAATGTATCTGGTATATAAAAAAAAAACAAAAATTTCAAGGTCACCAGTTTTCAGTAAAGATTGGAAACAAACTTTGTTGAAAACTCATTTGGGGTGTGTTTTGTGAAGTCACTGAGCATTTTATACCACCGTAACAAAATTTTTTATTTTAAAAGCAATGACCGGTTTTTTTCATTGATATGTTTAATAATGTTGCCCCTTTTAATGCGCACAGTTCAAGTTTCAATTACGCTGAACAAAATAAACCTGATACTTAAGGAAACGAAGAGAAAACATTTTTATGGACTTTGTCATATCTCAGTGTGCCGTAGAAAGTTTAATAAGCTATAAAATTATGAAAAAACATTTTGATCGGCAACTGATTACAAAATATGCTACATTGTTTTTACTAAGATATAATAAAATACGGTACATTTATAAAGCAGCCAAATGTTTACTTACCAGACTCATAATCAACAAAATTGCAACATACCGGCCATTTCTAAGATGTCGTATAAAAATACTCATAAACAGACAAATATTAAAAGCATGAGCAATCAGCACAAACAAAAGAATTTCAAAGAGTTTTCTAAAACATTTTACTATCTTATGTAGATCGAAAATTAGTACATCAACCTTTTGAAACATTTCTGATATGTTTGTTTGAGTTTCCGAATATTTTGAATCTTCTATTACTGTGATGATAAATTTTCTTACACTTTCATACTGAATTTTTATAGTATGTAAGAGAGTTATAATCAAAGAACATTCTAAAAGATAATAGGCATACCAACTGGAAGAAAAAAACGGCAATATAATTCTTTTATCAAACAGGTTTCCGCCCCATCCGTAAAAGTATATATGGAATACTATAAAACTAAATGTAAACCATACACATCCTAAATAATAATAGGCATTTTTGTAAATATTTTTCTCAATATTTGGCTTTTTAGAAGTCAAACTTTTATCGACGATGGCCAGTTTATAAAAAAGTTTATGCCAAGTTGATCTTTTACTACACGATGTAATTATTGTAGTAAATATAAATACGCATAGGTAAATCGTTTCTATAAGAGCTGTAATTTCTATTAAGGATCCACTCTTTAGTATTTTGAATCTTGCACGAAATGCAAACATCCATAAAATTATAACGACTACAATCGTCTTTTTATACTGATTCTCCTTTAACAAAATATAGTTTTTGAAATCAAAGTACGGGACAATTCCCAAAAAACTTGCAACTTTTGCAACAGGAACAAAAGAAAAAACTACTTGTTCTACCGACATTGTCTCGATAGCGTTTCACTTAACTTATAACATACGCGGAAAGTTAGCCCTAATATATTTTTTGTTAACAACTATATTGATCATTTTTACAGCGTCATATTTATCATACCGAGGTATTTCTAAAAGTTATAAAATATATTCTGCAATTAGAGTATGCATATAACTAACAGATTAATAAACTGCATTCGTTAACGAAAATTTACTCATGATAATTAATGATAGGATGGCAGTTGTCAATATTTTGAAAAATTTTTATTAAAGCAGGTCTCAATATATTGTAACATTCATTTTTTCCTAGATTTTAAGATCATGTTACGTTACTGTTTTTCTCCCTATAATTTATAATTTTTCTCTATTTTTATATTTATTGCAGTGTTTACTAAGTTTTAAGCAGTGTAGTTCACTCGAATTTCCGAGCCGTTTATATTACAGTGTGCATTGCGGGTTATCTACTTGATTTATTTGATTCGTTTCTAATGCGTCGATTGGCTAGATATTTGTATCCGGGAAGTAGCCATCTTGAAGACGTGATTTTACGAAAGGGAGAAAAATATTTAAAGGTCCGGATGACACGGATCAAGGCTTTTTCCATCATGTAGCCGTAGTTGGCTTTTTCCATCATGTAGCCGCAAGAGGCTTTTTTTCCAGCCGAGTTGTAGTAACGGCTTTTTCCATCATGTAGCCGCAGTGGGCTTTTTAGATCATCAAGCCGCAGTAGGTTTTTTTATCACGTTGCCATACTCATTTATTAGTGAAGTAGTAGTGTAGAAACGGTTTTAGTTTTCAAGTTCGAGGCCTTTTTCTTGAAATATCCTGCTTATTCCCATCCCCATTATTAGGGGATCAAGAAATGTTTAGCAGCCCAAAGGGAACTGGGGTAGCCAAGGTGGAGATATCAGTGTTGTGAATATCTCACCAGGACAGGCCAAAAAAACTCATAGAAAAACCGTAAGTCACCAGTATATCAATCAATAGATCTTGCTTCCTGCTGACAAGTGCGTTTACACCGTCTAATCAGCGCGTGTAACTCGTGAAGTTAATTCCACGAACTTTTAACATCATGTTTAGCCTTTAATTAAAATCCTAATTTAAAGACTCTATATAATAGTACCATCTACTAGACTAAGGGATTTTATTTAGTAGTAGTAATTTTAAAGTGTAGCGAAGTTAGAACTTTTAATTTTGTCATTAATAAACCTTTTTCCTTATTTAAATCTAGCGTTTCACTGAATCACCCGTTTTCTCTTTCAGGACAACGGTTGTGCCATATTAAATTTTTTTAACAACTAGATAACCCTTCAACCAAAATTTTGAACAACTATACAGACTATTTTCAAAAGACGTACAAAAATTATCTCTTATCGATATTTCTCTACCAAAAAATTGAGCTAGTTTATGTCTAATTTCTTTAGGTCTTTAAGTATTAATATCCACTCAATCCATTCTCAGAAATTAAGATATACGTAAGGGGCAAATAACGACTTCTATTTAGTAAGTAACATATTTATTAAAAGCAAAGAAGTTAAGATGTTTCAAAATTGCGCCTCAAAGTGCGGGCGTTATTAAAAGGTTACAAAATTGCGCCCAAACGGGAGGGTAATTTTTATAACATGCTACAATATAATAGGCCAAATATAGACAAAATGAGATTACACCAAACATATTACACAAATGAAAGTCATATTTATGTATCATAAATAAATAAAATAAATAAAAATAGATGCAACAGACCACAAAACTATATATAAATAAATTCGCATCTTAAATAATAATACTATAGATATTTTTGGAAATATTTCGCTCAGTGTTAGATATTTTAAAATCTATAGTTTTATCGCAAAAAATTGTATACTAAGTTTATCTTTTACCTTATGAAGTAATAATCGTAGTAAATACGCATAGGCATATATATGTATAAATATATATATATATATATATATATATATATATATATATATATATATATATATATATATATATATATACAGTGGCGAACAAAAGCATGGAAACATTTAAATTCCCATCTCTAGTCTTAACATTTAAACGGTTTACAATTACAATATTTATTTATTAATCGTGTACATGCTAACAAACATTTTGAAGACTAAAACAGTTATTGTTTGTTAGAAATGTGCTTAGTTTTTAACGTAACAAAATTAGGCTTAAACAAAAGTGTGGAAACGTTTTTGTTATAAAATAAAAAGTCCACTAAGGCGACTAAGATGTCCAAAATATCTAATATTTAATAGGATATCCTTTTGCGTCAATCGCTGCTTGACATCTTCTGCCCATAGAGTTAATAAGTCTAGCACAAAAATCGGGTGGTATTTTTTCCCATTCTTGTTTTAATGCAATCCAAAGTCTGTTCCGGATTTTTATATTTCTTTTCCTAATTTGTTTATCCAGATAGTGCCAAAGATTCTTTATCGGGTACAAATTAGGTGATTGTGAAAACCAGCACATCAACCGAATCCTTTGTTCAGAAAACTAATTCTTGGCCAAGCGAGATGTATGTTTTGGGTCATTGTCTCTTTGAAAAATCCATGACAGTGGCAAATTTTCTTCATAAGAAATGAAATTATTTTCCAATATCTCAACATAGATTTGAGCATCCATTCTGCCATTTATCTTTGCCAATGGCCCTGTACCAGACCATCTAAAAAACCCCATACCATCATATTTCCACCACCATATTTGACAGCAGGTACAAGGAACTTTGGGTCATATCTTATACCAACTGGTGTTCTTACATAACCCGTAGAATCACTTCCAAAGAGATTGAACCTACTTTCGTCACTAAAGATTACTAGAGACCATTGATTTTGAGTCCAGTCTTTATGTTCCTTAGCAAATTTCAATCTCTCTTTTCTGTGACGCTTTGTAAGGAGTGACTTTTTTAACAGCACGCCTACCATCAAGATTTTCAGATAACAAACGACGCCTAAGTCATGTCTGACACCAATACACCCTGATATTCCTGCCATAGTTCTTTATTAATATCAACAGCAGTTTTCTTTGGATCATTTTTCGCCACTTTTAAATGCCGGATCAACAGTGCCCCTTCTCGAAAACTTCTTAACAATTTTGCTAACAGTGCCCCTATGTATGTTTAAAGATTTTGCTATTTCAATCTGCTTCTTTCCACTTTGATACAGAGAAATAATTTTATGTTTCAAATCTGAACTGTAATATTTGCACTTTGGCATTTTGGCAAAAAACCGTACTTTTAAACAATGCTACTGAATTACTTCGTATCAACAATAACGTACTCTTAAAGCAGAATGATAAAATTATTTCAATGCTTTCGATAAGGACAAAACGCGTTTCTTAAAGAACGTATCTACCAGAAAAGGTAAACAAAGTTTTTATAGTCAATAATAAAATTCTATAAATAAATTGTCAACAAAACAAGACTAGTTTTTTTTTTATTCCTAAAGGATAGTATTTTATATTTTTGATTAAGAAAATGTTTCCATACTTTTGTTCGCCACTGTATATATATATATATATATATATATATATATATATATATATATATATACATACATATATATATATATATATATATATATATATATATATATATATATATATATATATATATATATATCAGACTGCGAGGAAGAAGAAATTGACGAAGATATAAACAAAGCAAAAGATCAGAGAAGACGTCAGACAGTATAAAAAGTCGAAAATAGAAGAAACTTTAAAAGAGGGGAAAAGTTTGAAACACTTAAACAAACAAATGAATGAAGGGATACATCAAATAATAAAACTTATAAATAACGATAACTAAGAGATCGCACAAATCATACAGATAAAGAAAGCTACAGAGAAATATTATCGAACACTATATGACACGAAAATATCGCCATCGCCCGGGAAAGAAGAAGGAAATAGAGTGATAGTAAGACATGTGGGATCTGAAGAAATTCCCGATGTAACAACGGATGAAATAATGAACACATTACAACATATGCACAACAAAGAACCAGGAGACGATGAAATAACTATAGAAATAATAAAGTATGGAGGGGCATCGATAATACAATCTCCTCTAACTCTATTTAACAGATGCCTCATAGAAAATAAAATACCAACACCTTGAGTAAACGCCTTGATTGTGCTTATATTTAAAAAGGGAAACAAATTTAAATTGGAGAATTACAGACCCATCAGCCTGTTATCGGTACTATACAAAATCCTCACTAGAATCATACAGAACGAACAAATTAGATAGTTATCAACCACGCGAACAACACTTTGGACCATCTTCAAATAATTAGATTACTAGTGGAAAAAGCAAATGAGTATAAGGTCGCCTTTTGGATAGCAATGGTTGACTACGAAAAAGCATTTGATTCAGTAGAAATATGGGCAGTCCTTGACGCCTTAAGTAATAACAGAGTCCATGAAAGGTACACAACTCTTCTTGAATACATACATAAAAAGGCCATATCAGAAATAATGCTTGAAGAAAAAACAAATAAAATCAAAATTAAAAGAGGAATTAGACAAATCAACTCGATATCCCCAAAGCTGTTCACTTTGACTCTAGAAGACATGATCAAATCGTTAAAGTGGAAAAATAAAGGAATACTAATGAACGGTAAATGATTAAGTTACTTAAGGTTCGCAGATGATATCACTCTGTTCGTTAACACGACAGAAGAATTACAAGAAATGCTGATGGAATTAAATAACAAGTCTCGAGAAATAGCTCTAAAAATAAATTTCACTAAAACCAAATATTTGAACAACAAAAGTGAAGATAACAGCCAGGAATTATTAATAAAAGGTGAGAGAATAGGAAAGATACAAACATTTATATATTTAGGAGAAAAAATCGAAATATCAAAAAATAATTTAAAAGCTGACTTGGATAGAAGAGTCTCGTAAGCTTGGTCAGCGTTCAGAAGGTTACAATAATCATTTAAACTGGACATCCCAAATACAATAAAAGCCAGAGTATTCGAACAATATTTACTGCCAGTATTAACATATGGCAGTGAAACATGGGCTTTAAATAAAAGTATAATAAATAAACTCTAGGTAACCCAAAGTGGAATGGAGAGGAGAATACTAAATATTAGACTCTAAGATCGTATTCCTAACATAGAGATATGAAGAGGTTCAAAAGTGACAGATGTAATACAACGAATATATATATATATATATATATATATATATATATATATATATATATATTAAGGTGGAATTGGGCGGGGCATATCGCAAAGCTAACAGATAGATACGCCGTATAGTTGAATGGAGGCCTAGAGAGTACAAAAGATGCAGAGATAGACCACAGACAAGATGGAGGGACGGCATAAAAAGATTAGCAGGACACAACTAATAAAGCTCATTGGAGACAACTTGGGGAGGCTTACGTCCAACTATGGATGGAATAAGCTAATGATGATACGAGTATATATATATATATATATATATATATATATATATATATATGTATATATATATATATATATATATATATATATATATATATATATATATATATATATATGTATATATATATATATATATATATATATATATATATATATGTATATGTATATATATATATATATATATATATATATATATATATATATATATATATATATAGATATATATATATATATATATATATATATATATATATATATATATATATATATATATATATATATATATATATATATATATATATATATAGTATCCATAAAATGATCTTACTTTGACACTTTTTGCGTTTCACAAATTATTGAACACATGATAAACGTTCATGAAGCATAAATGATTTTTCTTCATCATAGTATTATTTTTAAAATCAAATTACGTAGCAAGGAACAGAAAACTTGCAACTTTTACTTCACTAACGAAAGATAAAAACCTCTTGTTCTACTAGTATGATAGATATTATTTCGACCACTAAAATCATGTAAGAATTGAATTAAACTTGTAAAAATTATGAAAGATAATTATATATTCGGTTTGTTATATATTGATTTTTTTGAAGTTTCGTGGATTATTATTATACAGGGTCTCTCTAAAAAAAATTGGATGATTCAAACACAGCCAATATTTTAAATTATATAATTTCAATTGTATTTAAAATGAACAAAAGAATGCGCCATAATCACTTAACAAAAGTAATAAAACCGGCATCGCGAGGTATAGACATATTCACTGCAAATAACCCTAACATAAAAGCAAGCTAAAAATTTTGCGTTAATAAAGTATGTGTTATTATTTTCTAACGGCCAAATTTTTTATTATATAGATGAAGTTGTGTTCTTGACCAATAAAAAGGCATAAGTCATCTATCTTTAATCATGTTTCAAAAAATCAAATAATCTAATCAAAAGTTCATTGATCTATGTGGAAGTTAAAATTACTTTTTAATTAAGTTTATAACGCACCAACTGCATTTTTTACGTATAATAAATTATAGATTAGGACTCCTAAAACTGTCTATATTTTCCATAATAGGCGTCACCTGAAAAAAGGCATAGTTCTTAAGCAGTTTAATATCAAGGTATG
Organism: Pachyrhynchus sulphureomaculatus; assembly: GCA_019049505.1. Classification (NCBI taxonomy): domain Eukaryota; kingdom Metazoa; phylum Arthropoda; class Insecta; order Coleoptera; family Curculionidae; genus Pachyrhynchus; species Pachyrhynchus sulphureomaculatus. Next base: position 46,108,175 of record CM032455.1, on the reverse strand, counting down.
TTTAAATCTACTATCAAAATAAATTCGCTGAATATAGCGTAAAATCTTTTAAAAATCTGTTAAAATAACCCGTCCCCAATTTATTTTATTCACTGTTCAATCCGGCCAAAATAAGATATTCTGTTGAATTTTATTCCTTTCGAAAGGCAGCATTTAATTCTTAATTTGATGATGTTGCCTTGCTTTCAAATACAAATTGGAAAGTTAATTTATTCATTTATTCTTTTTTTCATTCTCACTTTATAAAATTAATCCAACAGAATAAAATTTTTCTCCCAAAAAAACGAACCTAATACTTTCAATCGATCCGCAACTTAACAAAGAACCAAACAAGAAATCGATCAAGTCGAACATTTTCTTGAAAAATCTGTAAACATAGTCACATATTATTACTCCGCCGAGATGATAATCTCCAAATTCTTAAGCGAATCACAAATTAAATATGACTTGCTAGAGACAGCAGAAATCGCTATCATCTCTTCTAAACTAAAAAACATTTTAAAATACAATTGAAGACACGAGTAGAAAAAGGTGTTATGTCACATTTTTTTTCAAAAATTGTTTTATTTTATGGAGGAAGGTGTTATGAGATAATTTATCGTATATAGTAAAGCTAAAATAATGGAATCTAATATTATTAAGAGATATGGGAATAGATGAAAGAGTTATGAAGCCAAAATTTAAAACGAAAAGTATTTTACTTCAAATTTCTGGATATTTAATTTTTGTTACATAACATCTTGTTCCACTCATGTCTTCAATTATTTTTAACACCTCCATGTATCTAAACAATAATAAATAAACATTTGAACCAAAAACAAAAACTTATTACTTTTCAACACAAACATGGAAATAAAATATTTTAGTCAAGGTAAACAAACAATTTTTATAATTAAGTAATAGTAAGAAAAAAAAGTTTCAGTTTATTTCATTTATACCTTATAAATATATATAATTAATTTTATCTAATAATACTTCACTCCAATATTTAATAACAAATAAGCAATATTCCTTGTAAAGAAATTATTCCTTAAGACTTTATCTGCTACGAGATTAACTCAACTCTAGAGTACTCTCCATGTAAAATCCAACTGGCAAAGACTACTAATAACTTGTGAATAATGACTAAAATTAAAAATTTGAAAGTTAAAAAACTAAAATTTAGTAAATTTTGAGCTTAACTTCCGCACTCATCGTTGTTACTAAAAAGGGCGCCCCACTATGAGCGTGTGAAATAAATATTTCTGCTTTCTTTTTAATCCTAGAGATTGTTAAAAATCTTTTTCATATAGTCGTAATTTGAGGTTGAATTGGTTCATTTAAAAATGCTTTTTTTTTTAATGCACCCATAAAGAATAAATAGTGCGTAGTTTTTGAACGTTAAGAACGATATGTTTAACAAATTTTTAGATAACAGATGTAATAAAAACTCATGATAATGTCAGAAAATTAAAACATATACCCATAAGAAATACAGTTCGCTCTTAATTCAAACATAAAAAAAAAAAATATTAAATTTAAATAAAGTTAAATTAACTTTAAAAAAATTTCTAATGTTATTATATACAAAACCTACACAAATATATTAATGCTGTTATATACAAAGCCTACATTAAAATATTAACAAATACAAAATAAACGTTTTTCTTTATCTTTACTTTCAATATCGCTTCCTTCTTCACCCGAAGAAAATGTTTGCTCCTTTGTAAAAACAATAGCCGAGCTACATTTGCATGCGGACGTTTCACCGTAGGAAAAATCGCTTTCTTCATAGCTACTTAATATTTTTTGGCGCTTTCTGAAGTGGTCGTTCTCACTTCTTTTAGTAAATTTGCAGCTTCTAATTTATCCTAATTTAAGACTTTTTCGACTGCATATACCTATTCTTTGGGACTTTTGCTCGCTACTAACTCTTGAATGAATTGTTTTTGCTTTCTGTTAGTCAGTTTTTCAAATGAGTTATTGGGACCACCTCACGACGTTGATGGTTTTGTCACCTGCTTAAAAGTTTCAAAACCATTTAACCACTCAGCATATTTTAACCTGAACTGATTGATTCTTTTACTACTTAAACAAGCACTGCTTTAATTTTGCCTTAACATCCTTAAAATTTCTCTTGAAATTTGAAAATAAAACCATTTTCAGATCATCCTCACATAATATCCAACATTCTATTTCTTGGTAGAGAGTTTGCAATATTCATTTAAACAATTTTTTTTAATTTTCCAAATTTTTAAGAAAACTGGGTAAATTGTTATGAATTTATGTATAGTAAATCAAAACTCGCATGACGCGTACGTGCCATACGCGTAGCGTGGTGATCCGCAAATTGAGACGCAGCGCAGTTTTTATTAGTACTCGCAGTTTGAACGCATCAGATAATGTCTGATTCGCGATCAAAACAATCGTTATTATTAAACTTAAGTTCCGAATCAGATTCAGATGAGGCTGAAGAGGAAATTTTGTTTTATTATTTAATGAATAAGAAATTTAAATCACCTAATAAGTATATTCTGTCAGAGAGAAAAAAGAGTGGTCAATTTAAAATAACAACTAAGATGAGTGATGATGATTTTACCAATTACTTTCGTATGAATCGAAACCAGTTTTCCGAAGTACATGAGATGATTCGACAAGATATTGAGGCAAATGGATGTAATGCCCAAAAGCCGATCTCAACTGAGGAAAAACTTGCAGTCTTCTTAAGATAAGTAATAAACATTGATATTATTTTTTACTAGGTATTTAGGGATTTATGAAATTATTTATTATTTATTAATTTCACTTTATTCACATTAACTAATACTATATTAATCACAATATTAATAATACTATACTAATACAAAAACTAAAGTAATACAATAATATTGGGGTCATTGTGCCTCAAATCGGTTTACATAGTCTGCCAAACCGGAAATGCCAGGTTGATTCGTGAAATCTTGCAGGTTTCCTTACTGTTCAGAATGGTGAAACGGTGTCTGAGAATCTGTCCAAGTTTGCAGCGATGGATAAGGAGAAGCTGGGTAAGAATTGGGCGAAGAAGAAACTGTCGAAAGTGGTCGGCTTGGGACGTTCATGATTTCTTCTTCAGCTTGTGTTACAGCCTGGAAAAGTTGACGTTTAACTTTATGTTGGTAATTGGGGGGCATTTTTTTTTTTGTTGACTGGCAATGAAAAAATTATAAAGAGGGTCATCTCTCAGGCTGTCCTTTGATTCCAATAGTTGTCTCTCTACTGCCTGTTGTTTTGCCCTCTCCTCTCGCTGTTCTAGAGATCGCTTGAAGAAACTTTGTATGTCTTGTTTCCTCTTTTGGGACCCTTTGCTGTGCGGCACTGTAAATTTCGCTCTCCTACTGGAATTGTCGGTGTTGTCTTCGTCAACAACAGTCTCAATGTCAGCAACTTCGGATAGGTCAGGCTTCTCACTTTGACGTGAACTCTCTCCTTCTATTTCCTGGATGTCCAAATCTTCATCGCTTACTGGTGTTGCAGGTAGAAGTTGTGAATCGTCATCGCTATCATTTACGTTTCCTTCACCCGGCCCAGTTGACATAAAAGGTTCAAGAAACGACATCTGCTTCTGAAATCTCCATGGCTTGATGTTCTCAGGAGCAGCTCCACTTTTCATACATCTTACCTGTCGCTCTCGTGCATCTCGATAGCTACCTCTTAATTTAAGCCATAGAGTTTTTGCCTCGTCCTCTGAAAAATTTTTAACAATATAATAATTGATGTTAGTTACAATTTCGTTTTGTTTCAGGTATTTGGCTTCTGGAGATAGCTACAAAAGTATCACTTATAACTACCTGTTTGGAGATCGCACAGTGTCCAATATTGTACAAGAGGTAGCCGTCGCTATATGGAATCGTATGCAACCAATATATTTACCGGAACCCACAACACAAACGTGGCAATCCATAGCTTTTCGGTTTAAGCAAAGATGGCAATTTCCTCACTGTATTGGTGCAATCAACGGCAAACATGTTGTTATTAAAAAACCTGGCAAAAGCGATCCTCATATTTCAACTATAAACATACATTTTCCATAGTTTTGATGGCAACAGTTGACGCGGATTATAAATTTACCACCATTGATATTGGTGCTATGGGGAAATTCAGCGATGGAAACGTATTTGCTGATAGTGGCTTGGGCAAGAAAATGATGAAACACACTTTACAACTTCCTACACCTAAACAAATACCTACGGTTGCTGCCGTACGTTTTTTGTGGGGGATAAGGCTTTTCCTTTGTCAGAAAACCTAATGAGACCATATCCAAGGAGACACGTAACTGTAACTGTGAGGGATATTGTGAAATCCGCTTGTGTTTTGCACAACTATTTACTACGCTCAGTTGTGGTAGCAGAAGATGTAAATAATAGTTGCCACGAACTCAGCTACTGCATGTACAGGGAAGTAGAGTAAGGACTTCATCAGCTGCTTTCAGAGTACCTACCTATTTTAACAATTGGGGTGCAGTTCCATGGTAACATCAGTCCGTTATGCTTGGAAAAAATATTGACAATACAGAACTCTTCATTTGTACATTTTTTTAGGTTTATGTAATTTGTAGGGTGCGTGTTAGAAAGTGATTTGAAATAAACATATCATATCAAGATATTATGTATTTAAATAAAAACAAAATAAATATTTAAAATATAATGCGTAAACTTACCATATTTCAAATTTAAATCATTGGCAATGTCATTCCAAATCTGGTTCTTCAGTTTTGTATTCATGTAGTTGGCATTTTTGGTATCATAAAGCTCTTTATGTGCCCTAACCGCCTCTATTAATTTCTCATCTGCCATTTCTCCAACAAACACCGCACGTGTGGCACGAGAAACTGTGCTTCGACCACTGTAGTTGGCATTTTTGGTATCATAAAGCTCTTTATGTGCTCTAACCGCCTCTATTAATTTCTCATCTGCCATTTCTCCAACAAACACCGCACGCGTGACACGAGAAACTGTGCTTCGACCACTGTGTTGCGCGAGCAAGGGCAGACGCGAATCGCACCACCTAGTGTCATTTCATCAACTTGCGCTGTCTCATTGAGTCATATAGGTTACAAAAACACGCGCTGTGCTGTGTCAAGTCACACGGGCTATACGCATCTCAATTTGCGCCTTGCCTATGAGCATGCAGTCGCGCATTGCATAAGCGTATCAACGGAATAATTTAGATTAGTCGTCAGCAACTAGTTACCTTTCAGCCATGTTACACCGTTTTATGTTAATTCTGAAAATTCGATTTATTTCACAAATTTCGGAGTTTTACCCCATAGTCAAGCAGTAAAATTGCGAAAATATACCATTAACACATATTTGAGTTAAATCCAACCTATGAAACAAAAGTCAAAGATATTGTAATCCAAAATTTTGGAAATGCTTAACGAAAATATAAAATACTATATTTGCCAAAAATTGACATTACTCATCCTGTACGTGAGACAGTTACAGACTTAGAACTATTTAAAATTGATAGCATAAGCCTAAACGAAATTATTGCAGTTAAAAGTTAATTAAAAATTAATAAACAAAATAATAATGTTTGGTGCTTTTTAGAGATCTTCGAGTTCCTTGTTATTACGGATTGGTAACAGCATCTATAACGGGACCATAGATTTTTCGTAGGATCGTTCTCTCAAATATTTGAAGACGCTGTTTATTTGCCACGGTCAGAACCCATGCTTCACAACCATACAATACGACAGGCCTAATGACAGTTTTGTAGATAAACATTTTAGTTGTCTTGGTAAGATTTTTCGATGTTAATAACTCCTATAGTCATATAAGCATCGATTACCAACTTAATTTTTTTTGTTTATTCCTTCTGTTTTATGTGTGTTTTCTGTCAGCGTCTCAAGTATTTAAATATTTTTGCTGGTTCGAAATTTTATTCGCCTATTGTTATATTTTAGCCCACCATATCTCTGTTTTGGTTGCTTCTGGTGATATACATATATTTTGTTTTTTCCTCGTTGACATATAGTCCCACGGTTCGAGCTTGTTTTTCGACCTCTGTGAATATCTCCTTAACTTTTAGTCGGTTATCCATGTCATCGACAATAACTAGTAGCAGGTTGGGTCCGTCATTAAAGAACATAGTCATGGGGGCTTGAATGGCTTAGTTTCTAAAGACATATTCAAGGACGATGTTGGATAGAATCGGTGACGGTGCATCATCTTGTTTTAGACCGTTATTAATTACAAAGAGATCTGATAGCTATTGACCAACTCTAATTTTACTTTGTAATCCCTCAACACATATCTGTGCCATTTTTATCAGCTTTTCTTGAAACCCAAGTTCCTCTATTCCTTCCCATAGCCGTACCAATTGATACCACAATTATGGCAAATCGTTAAACATATATTTGTTGATTCTTAATCGCGAAGAGTTAAAGGAAACTTTTGAAATAGTGTTTTTTAGATAAGTCATTCTTCTGTCGCCGAAAATTCGCGAAACTACCTATTAATGTTTGTTTATTATTACGCGTGAAGACATTTGGCTCCTATGAGTATCTGTAACTGGTTGTCACGCCAGTTATTACTTTTCTTAGATGCATATATTCCCCCTAACGCCTCTCCCTGTCTAATTCCTTAATCCGTAAAACAATCTCTAAATAAATTCTCTTTCGACGACTTCTTGGCTCATATCATCTGAAACTCTGATCCCATCCGAAACATTTCGGCAAATAAATGCTTCCGCTGCTCTCTCCTAAGTGGCTGGAACTGAAATCAGCTGTTGTGACAAGTCCAGAGATTAACTTCCTTTAGGCATCTTCTCTTCCAGTGTTCGTCGATGATTTCCGTTACATGAAAAGGCTTTGGGGAAGTCATGCGACACGAATCGACTTTTCAAGGCGCGATCTTCCGTCGCTATGTATGTTAACATGTCTTACCCTATGATAAATACAGTTTCAAGTAGACAATCTAGTTTTAGTTCCGTATTATCATATGTATGGTAAAATGATATGCATTCTAATTACAGACCTACATGGTTCATGTCATACTACCGAAAGTCAAAAAGCTTTGTGCCTAGTAGGAAGAAAGTGAGTCTACGTTCGAACAGCGATTCTACGGTAGTAACTTTGGGATGTACATTTGAATTTATTCAGATTGGTAGTGGCGGTTTAGCAGATTAAGGAACTAGACAGAAAGGGGAAGGGAAAGATGCGGCCAATGTACCAAATTTTAACATCCAATGTAAGTAAAAGTCTATGAAAGAGTGAGTAAGTACAAATATCTTGGAACCAACATCAATGACTAATGGGTTCACTCACAAAAGATAGGGATCTATATTATGAAGGCCATATCTTTGTTCGTGTAATATATTCAAACATTTTATCAAGAGTGGAAAAATAATGATAAATAAATGATAAACCATAATTAATCAGACTAACCGATATTGACAATTTATGTTTTTTTCAACATGTATGCCATTGGACACCTCAAAAACAATCGACACTAATTTTAATAGTAAACTAGATAGTTGCAATATTTCCATGCCTAAAATTAATAATTTGTTATTTTGCTTTAGTGAGCTTTTACCCTTTCGAGATTAGGAAAAGCAACTGATGCTGAAGAAACAAGCTACCTATGAAGTGCCAAAATGATATAAAATATAATTTTTTATCGTTGCAATAGAGGCGGCCATAGTGAAGAGGTTAACGTGTCTGTTTTCTGCGTCCGAAATTCTAATTCGATTCTTGGCTGGGGAAATAATGAATTTAAAAAAACATATATACAACGTGACGGTCACGTCTCTCGGAAAGGCAATAACAAACCACCCGTAGTATCATGCCCAGTAAAGCCTTCGCACTTTGGCCATTAGGAACCGGCATTAAACTGTAGGTTCTGTTTGTCTGTAGAACACTTAAAAAAAGGCAGGGAAAGACAAAAGGATCGCCTACGTCCGTATCGGATATGGAACTTCAAAAAGAAATTCATTAGAATACAAGATGGTAGTTTAAATACATAAACCATTCACGTGTCGCTTTTACATGCTTTTCTTGCATTGCACTTGCTCATACTGAAAATTGCCAGCGAGATAGTCGATACGTTGCCAATGCCAACAGTATTAATATGGTCATGTCTATATAGTCATTCCACTAAGGATGTATTTTAGGACAAAAATTGTATCTTGAGCGATTGTTTGCGTAATATGTCGTATATTTCCTTAGTATTTTGATGACGAAATAAACATTTAAGTCTAAAAAATATCTCACCTCTCATTTCATTTGATGAGTATAACGGCGGGATATTTAATATATTCGTTTGTTCTAATAGCAACATCTTGTATGTAGTATTTAATATATATATATATATATATATATATATATATATATATATATATATATATATATATATATATATATATATATATATACATATATATATATATATATATATATATATATATATATATATATATATATATATATATACATATATATATATATATATATATATATATATATATATATATATATATATATATATATATATATATATATACATATATATATATATATATATATATATATATATATATATATATATATATATATATATACATATATATATATATATATATATATATATATATATATATATATATATATATATATATATGTATATATATATATATATATATATATATATATATATATATATATATATATATGTATGTATATATATATATATATATATATATATATATATATATATATATATATATATATATATATAAATATATATATATATATTTATATATATATATATATATGTATATATATATATATATATATATATATATATATATATATATATATATATATATACATATATATGGATATATATATAGATATATATATATATATATATATATATATATATATTAAATACTACATACAAGATGTTGCTATTAGAACAAACGAATATATTAAATATCCCGCCGTTATACTCATCAAATGAAATGAGAGGTGAGATATTTTTTAGACTTAAATGTTTATTTCGTCATCAAAATACTAAGGAAATATACGACATATTACCCAAACAATCGCTCAAGATACAATTTTTGTCCTAAAATACATCCTTAGTGGAATGACTATATAGACATGACCATATTAATACTGTTGGCATTGGCAACGTATCGACTATCTCGCTGGCAATTTTCAGTATGAGCAAGTGCAATGCAAGAAAAGCATCTAAAAGCCACACGTGAATGTTTTATGTATTTAAACTACCATCTTGTATTCTAATGATCTTCTTTTTTGAAGTTCCATATCCGATACGGACGTAGGCGATCTTTTTGTCTTTCCCTGCCTTTTTTTAAGTGTTCTACAGACAAACAGAACCTACATTTTAATGCCGGTTCCTAATGAGAATTTATTTAGAGATTGTTTTACGGATTAAGGAATTAGACAGGGAGAGGCGTTAGGGGGAATATATGCATCTAAGAAAAGTAATAACTGGCGTGATAACCAGTTACAGATACTCATAGGAGCCAAATGTCTTCACGCGTAATAATAAACAAACATTAATAGGTAGTTTCGCGAATTTTCGGAGACAGAAGAATGACTTATCTAAAAAACACTATTTCAAAAGTTTCCTTTAACTCTTCGCGATTAAGAATCAACAAATCAATTGGTACGGCTATGGGAAGGAATAGAGGAACTTGGGTTTCAAGAAAAGCTGATAAAAATTAGAGTTGGTCAATAGCTATCAGATCTCTTTGTAATTAATAACGGTCTAAAACAAGATGATGCACCGTCACCGATTCTATCCAACATCGTCCTTGAATATGTCTTTAGAAACTAAGCCATTCAAGCCCCCATGACTATGTTCTTTAATGACGGACCCAACCTGCTACTAGCTATTGTCGATGACATGGATAACCGACTAAAAGTTAAGGAGATATTCACAGAGGTCTAAAAACAAGCTCGAACCGTGGGACTATATGTCAACGAGGAAAAAAACAAAATATATGTATATCACCAGAAGCAACCAAAACAGAGATATGGTGGGCTAAAATATAACAATAGGCGAATAAAATTTCGAACCAGCAAAAATATTTAAATACTTGAGACGCTGACAGAAAACACAGATAAAACAGAAGGAATAAACAAAAAAATTTAAGTTGGTAATCGATGCTTATATGACTATAGGAGTTATTAACATCGAAAAATCTTACCAAGACAACTAAAATGTTTATCTACAAAACTGTCATTAGGCCTGTCGTATTGTATGGTTGTGAAGCATAGGTCCTGACCATGGCAAATAAACAGCGTCTTCAAATATTTGAGAGAAAGATCCTACGAAAAATCTATGGTCCCGTTATAGATGCTGTTACCAATCCGTAATAACAAGGAACTCGAAGATCTCTAAAAAGCACCAAACATTATTATTTTGTTTATTAATTTTTAATTAACTTTTAACTGCACTAATTTCGTTTAGGCTTATGCTATCAAATTTAAATAGTTGTAAGTCTGTAACTGTCTCACGTACAGGATGAGTAATGTCAATTTTTGGCAAATATAGTATTTTATATTTTCGTTAAGCATTTCCAAAATTTTGGATTACAATATCTTTGACTTTTGTTTCATAGGTTGGATTTAACTCAAATATGTGTTAATGGTATATTTTCGCAATTTTACTGCTTGACTATGGGGTAAAACTCCGAAATTTGTGAAATAAATCGAATTTTCAGAATTAACATAAAACGGTGTAACATGGCTGAAAGGTAACTAGTTGCTGACGACTAATCTAAATTATTCCGTTGATACGCTTATGCAATGCGCGACTGCATGCTCATAGGCAAGGCGCAAATTGAGATGCGTATAGCCCGTGTGACTTGACACAGCACAGCGCGTGTTTTTGTAAGCTATAGGATTCAATGAGACAGCGGAAGTTGATGAGATCACACTAGGTGGCGCGATTCGCGTCTGCCCTTGCTCGCGCAACACAGTGGTCGAAGCACAGTTTCTCGTGTCACGCGTGCGGTGTTTGTTGGAGAAATGGCAGATATATATATATATATATATATATATATATATATATATATATATATAAATATGTATATATATATATATATATATATATATATATATATATATATATATATATATATATATATATATATATATATACTAAATACTACATACAAGATGTTGCTATATATATATATATATATATATATATATATATATATATATATATATATATGGTAAAAATGTAGTTATAGGCTACTTCAACTTTACCAAAACCAAAACAACATGCGTTAAATTTGTTAAGGTAGCATTTCCTTCTTTATAATAGTTCAGATTATTAAGTATTAGGCTATCGGTAATGATGTTACTCGTATTTAGAAAGAAGGATATTTAAGACTTCTGCAAGAGCATATCATGCTATTTGAGGTAAACATTATTGGCAGCAATTTTATCGTTCAACGAGATAACGACGTTAAATTCTCTTCCATACTACGTCAAGGGTAACTTAAAGAGAAGACGAGAGAAAATTTAATAGAAGTGATACAATGATCATCTCAATTTCACTATCTCCCTCCCTCCAGACTAGTATGGTATGAATTAAGTGTTAAAAACTTTGTTAGTTAAGCTCTGTGCAGCATTGAAGATACCTAAACAATGGCTGAGAAAAGAACGCTGTTTAAAGACCTTTTTTTAATATTGTATTTTTAGTTTTAATAAAAACTTTCCTAGCAAACTTTTGGACGATGGTATATTATGTGGTTAACCAAATTACAGCAAAGGCGATAGCCCCAACATATTTTATATAAAGAGGCAAAAACCGAGAAATATTAAAAGCCTGAGCAGTCAGCGGCAAAAGAAATAATTTCCAACAGTTTTTCAATTCCTTTACCATCTCATGAAGTTGAAACAATAGTGTTACATCCTTTTTCAACATTTCTGATATATTGACTTGACTTTCTGAGCTTGTTAAAACTTCTGAGTTTACTGTAATCACAAAATTTCAATTTTTCGTTTTAAAATATTTCAAGGAATTATAATCAAAGATTACTTTACAAAGCGATAAATAAAGCACCATAAAAAAAGCATAAAATGTGTCTTTTAATTGGATGTTTAACCAGTAAACTTTGGAGAACTTATTTAAAAAAAAAAACGTACAAGTTCAAACATATAACTTTAATTTTAAAACTAAAATGATAGCCTAGTCGTCAGAGGCAAAATTTTGAGCTCCCATTAAATGTTAACACGCTGCACTTTAGCATACAGTTAGTTTTTTGGACGTAGAATACGTACTCTAAAGAGTACGCTAAGCCTACAAAATCGAAAATAAAATGAAAAATTCAGTTTTTCGCAAATATCTTGAAAAAGGAGATATCGAAAAACTAATAGCACCACGTAAAACAACGGAAAACCTTACAAAAAAGTAGTATATAGATTATTTTTTTTAGTTTTAAATGGAAGGGCTGGTTTAACTCCTTCTGTTCTAGTGAGAATCATGCTTCCAACCTCATTTATGATTAAATTAACGTTTCTTTATACGTCAAAATATTTTGAAATTGGCTATTAAGGGGTTTCTCGGGGTGCTGATTAAGAACCCGATGACAGATTTGAAAAATTCAAAATGGCGGATCCAATATGACGGCCAGAGAGTACGTAATTCATTTAATTTCCTCGAGTAATTTAGAATTCTTGTGTTTTCCGTAAGTGCTTTCTTTGTACCTGGATATTTAAATGATAAATACTTTAAACTTAGAGCTTATACTTTTATCTTTTATTTCCCACCTTTAAACATATTTTTAGTGTTCCGTACGGAACACTTATAAGATCACTTCGGTGTCTGTCTACTATTTGTCATAGAAAGTTGAAATTTGGTATATAGGAATTGATGGCCTCATCAGAGCCATGTAGTTTTGAAAGTTAAATTTTGACTTAAGGGGTTAGTTTTGGGGGGTGAAATCGGAAGTGAAAAAAAAAATTTTTTACTAGGTAATCGTGTGTGGTGTCAAATGAAAGCTTATGAAAACACGAGTAAAATATATATATATATATATATATATATATATATATATATATATATATATATATATATATATATATATAAAATGTAATACTTGCGCGCACTTTTCTTTGTATTATTTTTAAAAAATCGCGAAAAAATCGCTGTCCACCCTCCTTATCTCGAAAAGTACTTATTAAAAAAGTTTGAAAAAATTCTGGAATATTCTCCACGGGGTGTATATTGAACGAAAATTATCACGAGTGCATTACCTTTAATAATTTATCTGGTATATAAAAAAAACAAAAATTTCAAGGTCATCAGATTTCAGTAAAGATTGGAAACAAACTTTGTTGAAAACTTATTTGGGGTGTGTTTTGTGAAGTCACTGATCATTTTATACTTTTGTAACAAAATTTTTTATTTGAAATGCAATCAACGTACGGAACACTAATTGCGCAAGTTCAACTTGCACCTGACCGGTTATTATTTTATTTTAAGTTTAATTTGTATGATTAATAATAAGCAAAAAAAAGGTACAATTTTTTAAGAGCGAAATTATGAAAAAAGAGAAAGTTTTTTAACGTTTTTAAAGATTTTCTATTATTAAGTTTACCTTTAACTGTAACTAAAAAAAAAAATTCGTACCGCTTCGAATGGTAAAATTGCCGGCGCCCACTAGAGCAGGCAAGTTTTCATATTTTAAAACTCAATTTTTAAATAACACAACTTATAATAATGATATATACAAGAGGGTTTTTTTAAATTCTATATTTTATTAAATATCTTTAACTTACTGTACGCCCGTTAAAATCAATTCACAAATTTTGTTTACAAATTATAAAGCAATAACAATAAAAACTATTAGTATCATCGGAAAGCTATTTTTTATTTTTAGTGTTCCGTACGGGACACTTATAAGATGACTTCGGTGTCTGTCTGTCCGTCTGTCTGTCTGTCTGTCCGTCTGTCTGTCACACCCGATTTTCTCCGAAACTATTTGTCATAGAAAGTTGAAATTTGGTAATAATATAGGAATTGATGGCCTCATCAGAGCCATGTAGTTTTGAAAGTTAAATTTTGACTTAAGGGGTTAGTTTTGGGGGGGTGAAATCGGAAGTGAAAAAAAAATTTTATTACTAGGTAATCGAGTGTGGTGTCAAATGAAAGCTTGTGAAAACGTGAGTAAAAATATATATATATAATATAATACTTTTCTTTGTATTATTTTTAAAAAATCGCGAAAAATCACTGTCCACCCGCCTTATTTCGAAAAGTACTGATTAAAAATTTTGAAAAAATTCTGTAATATTCTCCACGGGGTGTAGATTGAACAAAAATTATCACGAGTGCATTACCTGTAATAATTTATCTGGCATATAAAAAAAAAAACAGAAATTTCAAGGTCATCAATTTTCAGTAAAGATTGGAAATAAACTTTGTTGAAAACTCATTTGGGGTGTGTTTTGTGAAGTCACTGATCATTTTATACTCCCGTTACAACATTTTTTATTTTAAAAGCAATCAACGTACGGAACACTAATTGCGCAAGTTCAACTTGCACTTGACCGGTTTTTTAATTTTTTTTTGCACTCTGAAAACAAGTAATATCGATTAACCTTAGAACGTTGCACGTAGATTTTCAAATTAATTTGTTTGGCGCGCTACACTTTTTGTATCACCTATCCGAGTTTTTAATAAATTCTCACGCTAATAAAAAAAATCTGGAAGAAAATCTATATATTTAAATGGTATTTTTTTGTAAAATTTTCCGCTCTTTCACTAGGTGCTATTAATTTTCCGATATTTTTTTAGTTTACGAGATATTCCTGAAAAACCGAATTTTTTATTTTATTTTGGATTTTGTGGGCTTAGCGTACTTTAGCAAACTTTTTTTATCGTTTTCTACGTCCAAAAAACTACCTGTGTGCCAAAATGCAGCCTGTTAATATTTAATGAGAGGTCAAAACTCCTGGCGACTAGGCTATGAATGTTACAATATCAATACAAATTGTATACACTTACTGAGAAAAGTACATTTCGAAATTTATGATTTTAACTTATCTCTAATTATAATGAATATTATTGGGAACGGCTAAGAAAATACTCTGGGTATTTTTTTGTCGTTGGTAGTAAAGATTCCAGAACTGTAATTGATATTGTTGGGAACAAGTGAGCAAACAATCTGGTTGTTTTAGTTTGTTGTTAGTTCAGGGTAGGGTTTTCATAACTTAACATACACAACCACCTTAAGTCCAAAATATGAAAGTGTACGAAGCTCCTTTAAAATTTTAGATCACCGTTAACTTGTATTTAATACCTTATTTTAATTACATTTCCTTATAATAGTGACTAAAGACGAGGCATTATTTTTACTTTACTAAATTAAAGAAATATTTATACATAGAACCTTCAGTGCGGTTTACTCTCATTGTGTTCGGCCATTAGACCGCAGAATTTAAATGAGGATCAATCGCTGTTTAAATACGCTTAACGCTAAGAAATGGAATAAACTAATCAAAACTTTATCGTTCTAGATAGTATCATAATTAAAATTGTGTTTCTAAACTTACCCGAACATATTTTTGCTTATAAAAAATATATATTAGCGATCCTAAATTGTTCATATTTTCCATAATAGAATGGGTCAAATGAAAAAGAGGCACAAATTTTAAGCAATTAAAAATCAACTAAGTTGGGAATGTGGAATCTTTGGCACAATGATACTACTCAGTATATATCACCACTACACCAAACACTTTATTTTTACACTCGACGCGCGTTTCGCTAACCATGTTAGCTTCATCAGGAGCGATGATTGACTGTGAAGTCATCGCTCCTGATGAAGCTAACATGGTTAGCGAAACGCGCGTCGAGTGTAAAAATAAAGTGTTTGGTGTAGTGGTGATATATACTGAGTAGTAATTAAAAATCAATTTAGATTTAAATTTTTAACTAAATAAAGTAGATTCGCCAAACATAGCGTAAAAGTTTTTCAAAACTCTTAAAATAAAAGCCGCCCCTTCCTAATTATTTTATGTAATAACATTGAATTCAAAAATGATCAAAAATTAAATGAATTTAGCTACGACAACCTCCAACAGATGTATGACCACATAAAAGAATGCATGCAACAGGCGTCCCTAGAAGCATTAGGTAAAGAAGACAACGAAAATGAGAAACATAAAATTAGAATCTGTGAAAAAACTAAAGAATCTATAAAGGAAAAAAAAAGACTATACGAAAAATGCAGAAACGAGTAGAATGATAAACAAAGAAAAGAACGAGAGATGGGAAAAATCGTGCGAACATGTAGAACAGTATATAGGAGGAACTAGAAGTACAGAGTCATGGAGAATAATTAAAGCATTGAGGACTAACAATAGAGAGTGGGAAGAATATTATAAGAAGCTGCGAACAGAAGACAGAATTCCAAGAAGAGAACCTGAAGAAGAACAGAATAAGGAAATAAAAGAGATAGAACTAAGCTATGAAGAAGTAAAGAAGACAATAAAAACACTCAAAAATAATAAATCTGCAGGGCCTGGGGGTGTGGTAAATGAAATGATTAAGTACGGGTCTAATAAATTACATCGAATGCTGAGAAACATGTTTCACAGAGCGATAATGGAGAAAAAATACCAGAGGAATGGTCAAAAGCTTATATAGTATCTATATTTAAAAAGGGAGACCGCAGAAAATGCAGAAACTATAGATGCCTAAGCATAATATCGAGTATGGGACGTTTGTATGGAAAAATTATTAAAAATATCATGGAGGAAAATATAAAAGGAAAAATTGGAGAAGATCAAGCTGACTTTACGGCCGGAAAATCAGGTATAGACCACATATACACTATAAAACAAACAATGGAAAAAAAAAAAACTGGCAAAGAACAGAGAAGTTCATCTAGCCTTCATAGACATAAGAAAGGCCTATGACTCAGTACCAAGACAAAGATTATGGAACGCAATGAAAGAAACAGGCATTGACAAAGAACTAATATACGCAGTAAAAGCTCTCTACGAAAACAACACAGTGATCATAAAAATAGGACATAAAATAGGGAAGAGACTCCAAACATCAAAAGGCCTATTACAAGGATGCTCTACATCCCCAACACTATTCAAAATATACCTCGAACAAACATTAAAAAAATGGAAGCAAGCAGTGGAATGGGAGTCCCAATACGAGAAGATTACTTATATACTCTAAGTTTCGCAGATGACCAAGTAATCATAGCGCAAGATGAGGAAGACCTCAGTTATATGGTAAGAAAACTGAAAGTCGAATACGCTAGAGCAGGATTAGCAGTAAACTTTGATAAAACGGAATATCTAACAACAAAGGAGGGAAACGTGGAGAATCTAGAAGTAGATAACGAAACAATAATCAAAGGAACCGATAGATTTAAATATTTAGGAACCATCATTTCAAAAAACGTAACATCAGAAGAAGAGCTAAATTAGGACAGCTATATAATAAAGCTAGATTAGGACAAACGCGGACATGCATAAGACAATTAAATTCGATCCTGTGGAACAAGCACATTACAAAAAGAAACAAAACACGCATATACAAATCAATAATACAAAGCATAATGACATACGGGTCAGAAACATGGACGATCAACAAAAGAAATAAATCTAAAATTAACGCGGTAGAGATGGAGTATTGGAGAAGATGTTGTAGAGTGACACGTATGGAGAGAATAACAAATGAAGAAATAAGAAGCAGAATGAACATCAAAGAGAACGCAATAAACACCATTGAACAAAAACGATTAAAATGGTATGGACACATAAGACGAAGCGAAGATAATAGGTGGATAAAGAAAATAACGGAGTGGAGCCCTATAGGGAGAAGAAAAAGAGGAAGACCCAGACGATCGTGGAGAGACGATGTGGACGAGGCTATGGAGGACAGGGGTCTAACAGATGGAGACTGGGAAGATAGAGAAACGGATGGAATCAAAGGCTGAGAGAAGGAAGACAGCGTTAGCTGTACAAAATCCTTGATTTATATATATATATATATATATATATATATATATATATATATATATATATATATATATATATACATTGAATTCAGTCTGGCCGACATAAATTTTTCCTAATTACTTTACGATCTATCGCATTATTATTTGGTCTGAACTAAATAATGTAAAAATTTAAAAATTTCTGTTAAAACTAACATTAATAATAAATATTTATTTTTCCTATCAAAAAACATAGAGTTTTTACTTCCATTTTTTAGATCGTTAATTCAGTAGTTCCGGAACGATAGATTATAGATATTTTTTATTTCGGTCAGATCAGATTTTTTTGGTTCAATCATAGCGTATATACACCCACATTTAATGAAATCTATAGGTTTAAAAAATCGCAAGTAAAAATGTTCTTTCCCAAATAGCCTATCGGGTACTAAGGAAAATTTGCAAGAAGATAAAGTAAATCTAGGGATAGGTTTAAGACTGCATAAGTTTTGTATACATAAAACATAATTTAAGTAAGTAGGTAATCTTCACCCACTGCAACATACTTATGTAAATGTTTTTATCCAATCTTCCAAAAAACACTTGTTCGATTTCCGGTATTCATTTCAAGATAGCTAGCGAATCTTCTTTTGGAGATTAATTTAATTTTAACTTCGGAAACAGGAAAAAGTCACACAATGTCATATCAAGTAAATATGGTGCTTGTGAAATGCTGTTCGCTTAATTTTTTACTTAAGCGGTTATGACTATTTGTGGCATTGTGCAATGGTGAGTTATCGTGGTCTAAAATCTATAAATTGTTTTGCCTCAATTCAGGCCTTTTTATAAATAATACGTAAATACTTAACTGACGAATAACGCACCACCGAATTTTAAATGATTTTTTCGGTTTTCGTTCATCTTTTGTACGATATTCTCTTGATTGTTACAATGCATTTCAAAATCGAATCATGATATTGCTTTAGCCACCTCAACCGGAGAATGTTTTACAAGAAAAGTGACTTGTGCTAGAACAAGACAAACAAAATATTTATATTTATTTAAATATAAAAAGTCATTAATTTAAATTAAAGAAAAAATAAAACGTTGTTACATAAAGAAGGCAATTTTTCGTTATCAACACACCCTAACGATTCTTTAAAAGGAACACTCCCGTAAAGATTCTAGAAAAAAAAACGTTCGTTTCATACGGATTGTAGATATTTAAACACTGCAACTGTCTTAATTGTAAAAATTGTGCCAAAAGAAAAATTTATTCAGGACAGCAATAAGCTCTCAAAATAATGTTAGAACTGTCACCTAATTTTCTACCTCAGTATCCTATTTGGATGACAACGGCGAGCGATATGACAATATCTACAAAGTGAACAAAGTAGTTGATGTTTGAATAAATACGCTTCTATATAATATATATATAATGTCTCTCTAAAAGGTCTCTCTGTCTGTCCGTTAGTGCGCTTATCACTGGAGAACCACTTATCCGATTTACGTACTTTTTTTTAAAAAACATACATATGTTCTCTGGCCAGGTTATAGGCTATATTTTATTACGATAGGTAGCATAAGGAATGAGCAGTGACGTAAAATAGTGAGTGAAGTCGGAAAAAAGTTTACCGCTAGCGCGTTCCCTTGCAATACACAGCCTAAACCCTTAATTATGGAACAATATTATGTAGCAGAGAATATCTATAATCTATAATCTACAATATATATAAAATGCAATGTCTCTCTGTCTGTCTGTCTGTCCATTAGTTCGTTTATCACGCGAGAACCACTTATCCGATTTACGTGTCTTTTTTTAAATTCATACACATATTCTTTGGCAGGTTATATAATAATAACACAGGGCAACAAAAAAATATTTTTGTTTTGGTGCCTGGGATTTTAGAGCTGATTTTAACTATATTTGGGACGCTAAATCTATACATGCAATCCGTTTTTCTCTATCAGCTCTACTTTTTTAGATACATCAACTTATCTACCAATGTGGTTTTTATTCAGTATATTCATTTATGAGAGTTCTAAAATTATTATATATTCATTAATGTAGGTACAATGGTTTTATTGTCAGTCTGTAATTGAGTAAATTCCAGGTAAATCTATAAATAGTGGAACCATTGCCTATCAGGTACCTGAACTGACCCTTTTAATCACCTAACTCGGGTAAGTCTCGTCAGTTTGTGCGTTCTTACTAATGAGAGTAGATCGAATTCGGCGTGTTATTTTATGTTAAGAAAAGAGTGTTTTTGTGTTATTGAACAGAATTAAAATGAGTTCAGGTTCCAGTTCAAGAAGAAGTTGTGTAAATCAACCTGATGTGTTTTGCTATATATGCGGAGAATACATGTTTCAACAAAACAGACAAACTATTATTGACTTTGTAAAGCGAGCGTATCTTGGATACTTTGCAGTTAAGCTTGGTGATCAGGACCCGCATCTCGTATGTAAAACTTGTACAGAGCATTTACGGCAGTGGAAAAGAAAATGTCTAAAATTCGGCGTACCAATGGTTTGGAGAGAACCAAAAAACCACTTCAATGATTGTTATTTCTGTTTAGTAAATACTAATGGAATCAATCGAAATAACCGCAGTAAGTGGACTTATCCCAATTTAGACTCGGCAATACGCCCTATCCTGCACTCAGATGAAATACCGATTCCAACATTTCATCAGCTACCACATATCTCTGATGACGAATATTTTCCCTCTGATCGCTCTTCTGATGCTAATAAAAGTTCTGATGCTAATGAAACTAACAGTGACTATGAGGGGACGTCATCAGTAAATGATCTCACCAGGGATCTCAATTTATCGAAAAAAGCTTCTGAAGTACTGGCTTCTAGGTTGAACGACAAAAATTTACTGGAACAAGGAACCAAAATTACCTTTTACCGTACAAGAGAAAAAGATCTGCTACCATTCTTTTCTCAAGAAGACAATCTTGTATTTTGTCACGAAATTAGGGGACTCATGAAAGAAATGGGACTTTCTGAATATATTCCAGATGATTGGCGCCTATTTATTGACAGTTCAAAGCGAAGTTTAAAATGTGTCCTTCTACATAATGGGAATAAATATGGTTCAATACCACTAGCTCACTCAACGAAACTGAAAGAAGAATATAATACCATAGCTTTGGTCTTGCAGAAGATAAAGTATTACGAACATCAATGGATGATTTGTGTAGACTTAAAAATGGTAAACTTTCTTCTTGGGCAGCAAAGTGGTTACACGAAATATCCGTGTTTCTTGTGCCTCTGGGATAGTAGGGACAAAACACACCACTGGGTTAGAAAAGATTGGCCTCAGAGAGAAAACATGGACGTTGGGGAAAAGAATGTCATTAACGACGCTTTGGTTGAAAGAGAAAAAATCATACTTCCTCCGTTACATATAAAGTTGGGCTTAATGAAGCAATTTGTAAAGGCTCTTGATAAGAATGGGTCTTGTTTTGCATATATAGGGGTAAAAATGCATCAGTTGAGCACAGAAAAACTCAAAGCAGGGATATTTGACGGCCCACAAATAAGACAATTAATTAAGGATCCTGCCTTCATAAATTCAATGAATCAAGTTGAACGAGAAGCTTGGACATCATTTGTTGCAGTTGTAGAAAATTTTCTAGGCAAACATAAAGCTCAAAACTATGTTGAAATGGTTAACAAGATGCTTAATAGTTTCAAATCCTTAGGGTGCAATATGAGTATTAAAATACACTATTTACACAGCCACTTAGACCGTTTTCCAGAAAATTTAGGAGACATGAGTGAGGAACAAGGTGAAAGATTTCACCAAGATATTAAAGTTATGGAGGACCGCTACCAAGGAAGATGGGACATGCACACGATGGCAGATTACTGAGTTTAAAAAGGGTCTGTTTAAAAAAACATTCAAGAATGTCGCGGAAAAGAAGCTTTCCAAGTGTTGAGTGACTATTTCATTTCTTCAATGTTTTTTTTTTGTTTGTAAGTACGACATAATATTGTATTTTGAATAACTAAAATAAAAATTTCGTATCTACTTTTGTTTACTACACTTACGGATTTGAGTTACAATAATGTAACTTATATTTCTCTAAAATTGTATATCTTAAAAATTTGAGCTCCTAGGTACAAATGAATACGTTATTTGAATTCAGGACATCAAATTGATATAGAATCAGCTCAAAAAACCTCGACACCAAAACAGCTGTTCCCCTGTGTAATCTATATCTATAATATATATAAGATGCAACGTTTAGTGCGCTTATCCCTCGAGAACCACTTATCCGATTTACGTGATTTTTTAAATTCATACATATGTTCTCTGGCCAGGTTATAGACTATATTTTATTACGTTAGGTAACATGAGGAATAAGCAGTGACGATAATGGTGAATCAAATCGGAAAAAAGTTTGCCACTTGCGCGTTCTCTTGCAATACACTGCCTAAACCACTAAATATGGAACAATATCATGTAGCAAAGGATATCTATAATATATATAAAATGCAACGTCTCTCTGTCTGTTTGTCCGTTTGTGCGCTTATCACTGGAGAACCACTTATTCGATTTACGTGCTTTTTCTTTAAACATACGCATGTTCTCTGGCCAGGTTATAGGATATATTTTATTACGTTAGGTGACATACGGAATAAGCAGTGACGATAATAGTGAATCAAGTCGGAGAAAAGTTTGCCGCTAACGCGTTCTCTTGCAATACACTGCCTAAAACATTAAATATGGAACAATATCATGTAGCAAAGCATATAATATATATAAAATGCAATGTCTCTCTGTCTGTCTGTCTGCCCGTTAGTGCGCTTATCACTCGAGAACCACTTATCCGATTTACGTATTTTTATAAATTGATACATATATTCTATATAATGCGACATAAGCCTAGATAATGGGAGATAAGGTAAGATAATGGGATATAAGGAAAAACAATGGGAGATAAGGAGAAATAATGGGAGATGAGTAGAGATAAGACTAGATAATGGAAATTATGTAGAGGTAATGGAAGATAAGGAGAAATATTGGGAGATAAGGGGAAATAATGGGAGACATTTTATTACGTTGGGTAACATAAGGAATAAGCAGTGACGATAGTAGTGATTCAAGTCCACGCGAGCGGAGCCGCGGGCCCGGCTAGTCTATAATATTTATAAAATGCAAGATCTCTCTGTCTGTCTATCTGTCTGTCTATCTGTCTGTCTGTCTGTCTGTGAGTCTCTCCGTTAGTGCGCTTATCACTCAAGAACCACTTATCCGATTTACGTGCTTTTTTTAAAATATACATATGTTCTCTGGCCAGGTTATAGGATATATTTTATTACATTAGGTAACATAAGGAATAATAGTGAAACAAATACACGTGAGCGGAGCCGCGGACACGGCTAATTCTGTATAAGTCATATCTGACTTTCTGATAACAAAAATATCTAGGAAAGGAAGAGTATTATTGTTTTCAAGATAAATGGTGACGTGAATATTTAAATGGAAAGCGTTGAGATGATTGAAAAAACTTTGACTGTGTGAGAAAATTAAGAAGCTGTCATCAACGTATTGTTTCGAGAGTTTTGGTTTAAAATAAAAAAAATGTGGATGGCTTGTTTTCCGAAGTGTTCCACAAATACCATATATTTGTAATAACAAGAACAAGAGATGTCGTCTACATTACTGCTTTGATTGACAGCTCTATTGAAGGCATCGGCAACAATAGAATTAATTTTATTCACTTTTAAAATTATCAAATTCGGGCCCGACTTTTAATGCCAAGGATTCTCTCTTCAAAGTTTTTTCAATTATCTCAACCATTTATATTTAGACATCTATGTGACCTTTGATATTGAAAATAGAAAATATTAATAATCGTCGTTTCCTAAATACTCTCATTAATTAAAAGATAGATATGACTTTGGCATTTCAGTACACAGAAAGCCTACTCACAAGGACAGATATTTAAATGCTTCCTCGCATCATCATCTTGCCTAAAAATACTCAGACATCAGCTTCAAAAATCAAAACATCAAATCAATCGGAATATTTTCACTTCAGCACTTGCAGAAAATCAGCATGAAGACCATTGCAACAGTTTTCTTTATCTAACCTGGTAAAATTCGAGAGTTCAGCGAAATATCTAAATAACTCAACAACCTTAATCATCACATTGTCCTTAGCTTTCACCCTCCGTTTTGGAAACAGATCATCCATGAACTCGGTCCCCCACTATCCCGGTCGTCTGATATATAAAGAGTGTGTATGCAAGTGGAATTAAAGCAGATTTGTAGTGCAGTTTGAACAAATCAGTTTTCCAACAAGCACTGAAAAAGTCGGCAGGACGATTAGCGAACGTCAGCAACACTTATTCAATCGACACAGGAGAATTCAGAAGAATTATAATTATAAGCTCTGTGACATGTAGAAGTTTTCTGTCAAAATTACTTAAACTGGTTTGAAATAATATATACATTATTGTATTAGTGACTATATACATTACGTAAATCTAATCGCTGGCAAAAGTCACTTCAGAGAATCATGAAATTAAACTCCAATGTAAATTGACTTATTATTTTATATTTATTTAATATATCTAATTAGCCTGAGCTACCATATTTCCTCGACTTGTTATTATTGACTTAATATTACTAAAAAATCAAATAGAATTCCTTTTTTGAAAACTTACGAAACAGTTTTTCGCTGTTTATCGATTTTAAAATTCTGTTTTCCGAAAACTTATCGGAATTTTTTTAAAAAATCGCGGGGCATATTTCTTAAGTCACAATTTATATAATATTTTTGTCAGATTTTAAAACAATACGGAACATACATTTTAAATATCGGGACCTGATTAACTTTTAGAAATAATTTTAGTGAAATACAAATGAGCAGCACATCCTATCCATAGAAATACGAGGCATGTTTTTTAAGTAAGTACCGTTTTGCGATTCCGCCGCCGCAGCGATACGGTCGGCGTTCCGCGCATGCGCGCTGGTAACCTACATCTCATGTCTACGCACTGACGCCATTACAGTCTGATTCTTCATTGTATACGTTGTTTACTGAGTGTTTAAGATGCCTCCGACAATCGTGAGTCCCGCCGATTGTGAAGTACGGGCTGTTATACGATTTCTTAGTGCTAAAGGCGTAAAACCGATCGATATTCATCGTGAGATCTGTGAAGTTTACGGACAAAACATTTCGAGTGATGGAATGGTAAGGAAATGGGTGAGAGCATTTAAAGATGGCCGCACAAATGTGCATGATGAAGAACGGAGTGGGCGTCCTTCGGTCGTTAATGAAGATTTGTTGCAGAAAGTGGACGAAAAGGTGAGAGAAAACAGACGCTTTACAATTTCATCATTGTGCGACTGCTTTCCTCAATATTCTCGTAGTGTTTTGTATCGCATTGTGACCGAGAACTTGAATTACCGGAAATTGTGTTCACGTTGGGTTCCAAAAATGTTGACGGATTTGCACAAAACCCAACGTTTAGGCAGTGCATTGACTTTCCTTGAGCGGTACCACAATGAAGGTGAACATTTTTTAGACCAAATTGTTACTGGTGACGAAACATGGGTGGCCTACGTCACACCAGAATCGAAACAACAATCCATGGAATGGCGACATTCATCATCACCCAAAAAAGTGAAGTTTAAGCAAACAATTTCTGCCCGCAAAATCATGTGCACAGTTTTTTGGGACAGAAAAGGAGTATTGCTAGTGGAGTTTCTGCCTCGTAATGAGACAATCAATGCAGCGTCTTATTGTGAGACATTGAACAATCTGCGTCGTGCAATCCAGAACAAAAGACGTGGCAAGTTGAGTAAGGGTATCGTTTTGCTGCATGACAATGCCCGTCCACATGTGGCTAATCGGACCAAAGA
The DNA here is from genome assembly GCA_019049505.1 of Pachyrhynchus sulphureomaculatus. Classification (NCBI taxonomy): domain Eukaryota; kingdom Metazoa; phylum Arthropoda; class Insecta; order Coleoptera; family Curculionidae; genus Pachyrhynchus; species Pachyrhynchus sulphureomaculatus. Next base: position 46,082,324 of record CM032455.1, on the reverse strand, counting down.
TCTCATCAAATCTTTTAAATGGGAAACTCTAGATCATCCTCCATACAGCCCTGATCTGGCGCCCAGCGACTACCATTTGTTCCTGCACTTGAAGAAGCACCTGGGTGGTCAGCGTCTTCAAGACGATAACGAAGTCAAAACATTTGTGATACAGTGGTTAACAAGTCAGGCGGCAGAATTTTATGAGGAGGGTATTCAAAAACTGGTGCCACGTTATGACAAGTGCCTCAATATTCACGGAAATTATGTAGAAAAGTAGATTAAGGTACAGGCTTTCATGTAAAAATAAAAATTATAGCGATATCTTTGCACGTCTTTTTTTAATTCCAAAACGGTACTTACTTAAAAAAACATGCCTCGTAGTTGAATGTCTAAAATATTTTTCAAAAGACTTTATTCTTTCAAGAAGATTCTCTTCTTTCTGAAGGTTTTTCAGGTTTTCTTTAGTTTCTGAGTTAATACTTCGAATAATAATTTTCATTATAAATAATAAAATTATAATCGGAGCACATTCCAAAAGATAATAAGTAATAAAATAATAACCGGTCAAGTGCAAGTTGAACTTGCGCAATTAGTGTTCCATACGTTGACTGCTTCTGAAATAAAAATTTTTGTTATGGAGGTATAAAATGAACAGTGACTTCACAAAACACACCCCAAATGAGTTTTCAACAAAGTTTGTTTCCGATCTTTACTGAAAACTGATGACCTTGAAATTTTTGTTTTTTTTATATACCAGATAAATTATTAAATGTAATGCACTCGTGATAACTTTTGTTCAATCTACACCCCGTGGAGAATATTCCAGAATTTTTTCAAAATTTTTGGATCAGTACTTCTCGAGATAAAGGGGGGGGGGACAGCGAATATAAACAAAAGTTTGCGCATGTAAGACATTATATATATTTTTGAACTCGTGTTTTTATAAACTCTCATTTGATACCCCACTCGATGACCTAGTAATTTTTTTTTTCACTTCCTTTCACCAAAACTAACCCCTAAGTCAAAATTTAACTTTCAAAACTACACGGCTCTGATGAGGACATCAATTTCTATATTTATACCAAATTTCAACTTTCTACGTCAAATAGTTTCGGAGCAAATCGGGTGTGACAGACAGATGGACAGACAGACAGACACCAAAGTGATCTTATCTAAAAATCAAAAACAATTGTAAACATATAATTTTATTTATTTTTCAGTATAATGGTGGAAACAAGATATACCAAAAACACATAAACACTATTAAAATAATCAACAAGATACCAGCTAAATATTGGAGATATCTTTTTTTAAATGTTTCACTCAATATTTACCACAGTTTTGTCAACTACCGATATTTCATAAAGAAAATTACTCCAAAATGATCTTTTGCTGTAAATAGGGGTAATTGTTATACACATAAAAAGATAAAGGCATGTCAAAGTTACTTCTCAAGTACTATCCATGAAATCTTTAATTTGAAAATGTACATGCCCAGTTGCATTGCACAACTGCAACAATAAGGTGCTAAAAATTATAATTTTCTCTTTTTTCTTCAAAATATTTTTTTTACATCAAAGTACAGTAAAATGCCAAAAACAGTGATAATTTTAGCAACATTAACGAACAAGAGGAGCTTTTCTTCTACCAGCGTGATATTATATTATTAAGTGTTGTATACCAAATAAGAGTGTAGTAATTAGTCTACCAAAATAGAAATTGAAAACAAATTAATTTTTTGTTAATTAGCAATCGTTGATCCTCATGTTCTTAACATCACTTTTCATTTAAGATGAGATGCTAAGTAAGGTAACTGAGATACGATCATTGATATTGCTCTTTCAGGTCAAATTGCTGCGATATACTATCATTAAAGTGATGAAAATGCCATTTTTGAAACAGTATTTTTCAAGAATCTTAAATACAATGCAACTAAAAAAAAAGTGGTATATATTATATTTACATGTATATAAACAGATATTAAAAATCATAGAATTAAATACTTTTAAAAGCATTATATTTTTTCGTCTTGCTTGACGTAACTTTCAATTGTAATAAAATATGTCACACAACAACTGAATAATGCAGTTAGCGTTTTTCTATTGATTACAAAAAATCCCGAAGCTGTAAATTCATTTCTTAATGATTGAGTTTTATACCATAAACAGTCCATTGCTTTGTAATATTTAGATTTTTCTTTAAATAATTCCTTAGCTTTGAGAATTGCGGCCGTCAAGTTATTCTTTTCTCTGTTGGTAATGTCACAGAAGAATATGCAGATTAATATGGGTGTCTGCAAAAAATATATTGTTACAAATACATTATATCAATTAAATAATCTTGTAGGAGGTATTAAGGTACATAAGAGTATCAAAGAGCTTACAGATAAGCAGCATCTTAATCTTAAGGAACTCTAACAACAAGATATTGATGAGCGTTGAGGACAAACTGAAACAATGAAGAAAGTGACGGACATGCCTATAGCATTAACGATAAGGGTCCTGAATCACCAAAGCCGATGTTAAACACACGCTATAAAACTTCAAAAAAAAAAGAAACCCGTAAGCTCGTAGCTTCTGAAGATGATCCTGGTCTGATTCTCATTATGGCAATAGTCAACTTAATCTACCAAGCCTGTAAAATATCTACAGATTGGCGGGAGTCTAGTTTTATCACTTTGTTAAAGCAGAGCAACGCGTCACAGTGCGATAACTATCGCCTGATTAGTTTAATGCCCACATTTTAAAGGTATTCTTGCGCGGTATACACACCCGGATATACAGAAAATGCGAACGTGTGGTTGACCGTTCCCAGTTTGGAATCAGAGAAGGAATGGGAGCATATAAAGCCCTTTTCTCATTGAAGGTGTTGAGTTAAAGACGCAGGAATATGATCGTTGATGTACTTGAATGCTTTATCGACTTCAGAAACGCTTTTAATTGTGTGTCACATGAGAAGCTAATTAAAATCCTCCAATCGACCGGTATCGATGCGCAATGTCTGAACACCATAAACGAACCAAACAGCAGCAATCAGAATTGAAAGGTCTACATCAGAAGAACTAGTGATAAGAACAGGTGTGCGACAAGGATCTGTGAAATACCTTGGTACACTCGTTAACCAACAGAGCGATGTAAAGGTTGAGATCAAAGCAAGATTCAAACAGACGCGGAGAACTTTCAACAATATGAAGGTACTTTTAACAAGTCACAACATCAGCCTTGATCTCCGAACTCGATTACTGCCCTGCTACATTTTTGCTCTTATACGGATGTGACAGTTGGACCCTCGACGCAATCGCAGATAGACGAACTGACTCATTTGAAGTATACACTCACAGGCAAATGCTCCATATTGCCTGGACAGAGCATAATACAAACGTAAAAATTCTCGAGCGAATTACAAAAAGTAAAGCGCTCCTCTTGATAATCAAAGAGAGAAAACTTCAATACGTAGATGTTGTCATGCGAGGCGAGCGATATAAGATTCTGCGTCTGATAATCGAAGAAAAAATTGAACGGAACAAGTCAGTTGGTTAAAGACAAAATTCATGACTAGATCGTCAACTTTTGTTTGGAGAGGGCGTCCTAGAAAGATGAAGATAGTATTGCCAGACTTCCAAGATACCTTAATTCACCATCTTTTACAACATCAATAAATGTATAACTCAAGAAATACATATTAGATTTATGATTAGTTTTATATAACTAGCTATTAAATTCAATTAACATAAGTAACAAGACTGCGGCAGTATCCAAAGCGGTTTGCAATCCAAAAGTCTTGTCTTAGTTTACAAACCAGTCTTCGACAACATATATTACTTTTTCATTTGAATGAAACTCGTGTATTTTCAAATGGTTCTTGGCTTTGGAAATAGGTACTAGACCGATCTTTACATGGCCGATCTACCTACGTACCCGTCAACAAAAATCGGGCTGTTTGCTGATGATGCGCTAATATATGCGCACTCTTATTATGTAAATGTTGCGCGAGCGCATATCAACAGTCATCTAAACGTCTTACTCCCTTGGCTAAAACACTGGAAAATAACACTAAATACATCCAAATGTGAGGGAATTATAATAACAAAAAAATTTACAAACAATAAAATTAATGTGCCTATCAAAATCAATGACACCCATATACCGATCAGAAACAAACTAAAATATTTGGGTGTCATGATAGACTCACGCTTAAAATTCCATCAGCATGTATCACACGTACTCCAGAAAGCATTTATTGCCACGCAAGATTTGTATGCATTGCTGGCACCGAACTCGCATCTGGAGCCAAGAAATAAATTAATGATCTATAAACAATTTATTAGACCAGTACTAATGTACGCTGCGCCAGTTTGGTCTGGCCTTTCGGATATACAAACATACAGACTACAATGTATGCAAAACAAAATACTAAGACGGGTAACTTCAAGTGACAGATATATAAGAATTAGAGATCTACTTAATATAACAAACATATGAACGGTACGAGAATACTTGGACCAAACTGCCGAAAAGTTTTACAGATACAAACCGCAAATATCGACTTTGACTCAAGACTTGACGCAAATTAGAACTATACATAATCCCATACATAAACCACTATACCATAGATCATTCATTTATTTCGAAGCACCATAGTGCTTGCAATGAATGTAGTTTGGACGAATTAGGATGCATGTAATAAAGAAATAACTCATAACTAGCGTTCGGCAGCTTGAACGCCTAAAACATTTGGTTAACTAAAACTACATAAACATATATATATATATATATATATATATATATATATATATATATATATATATATATATATATATATATATATGTTTATATATATATATATATATATATATATATATATATATATATATATATATATATATATATATATATATATATATATATATATATATATATATATATATATATATATATATATATGTATATAAATTATAAATGTAAATATGTATATAAAATAGGCTAAGCTATATCACAAATAAACACAAAAAAAAGATGAATGGAACATATTGGTATGATAGAGAGTATGGGAGAAAAAGAATGAAAGGAAGAAGAATGAAAGCGATTAGAATAGAAATGTTAAAAGTAAATAATTTTGCTACGATGTACCTAATCATATCAAGCTGGGTTTTTTCTTTCGTTTTTTTCCCAGTAAACAACAACTTAAAAATCGCATCAAATATAAACAACTAATAGCAGAAACACCTTTTATCATAACATAAATACAGAAAATATGTAAGACCTTGTCGAATATGAGGTTCTAATACCAATGGCAGAACACCAGCCCCCGTAAGGCATTCCATACGAATGAGGATGCTGTTAAAGCACCTTGTATTCGTAGAATCCATAGAATATAAGAGAAAATGTATTTAGAATCTTGTAAGGACATTTTGAATAATAAAGAAATTGTTGAATTTGAATTTGGTACTAGACCGAGAGAGCTAAATCATGAGTATATAAGGAATGATTGTTCAGTTTAAAGTTTAATAGTATATTTTTGCAAAAGTAACAGACATTTGTGGCCGGCGCATTGTCTTGCAAAACAACACCCCTTTAAAAACATTTCCTCGGCCGGGAATAATATTCTTGATTCTCTGTTTTTTCGTGTTTTCTAAGAAGTATTCCATTCTTGTCTCAAAAAACGGAATCTGCTAATCTCACCTAGCTCCATGAAATTTCGAGGGCTAGGTAAACCAGTGGGTTTTCACTCCTTCGACTATTCCTTTTTCTCGAGATCATAATAATGGTCTTACAATTCACCCATAGTTATCACTTGATTCAAAAAGTTAGATGAATCTTCTTCAAAACGGCTACAATTTAATTTAAATGTTGTGTCTTTGGCCGTTTTTGGTTAGCATTGAGATATTTAAGAATCAATTTAGCTGATAATTTTTTCATATCCAAATCAGAAATGGAAAACGCATTAGTAAGAAATATTTAGCTATATGTTTAAGCTCCAAAATCATTTCATGCACAGCCTCAATATTACTTCGGGTAAACACACCAACGAGTTCGTCAATGATCAGCTTTTCATTTCTGTAAAATTAACATCCAGTTTTCTGTGTCAGGTTCTTATCGTTGCCAAAATCCAGTAACAACAGATGAGAGTTGCTAGACAATATCTAAAATACTTATCGCGTTTGACACACATTGCTTCTACGTAGGACACTTATTACGATAATATATTTCTATTGCACTTTAAATTATAAGAAAAAAAATTTAAATATGGTTAAATGGGTCCCTGATGAAAACTATAGTGCCTCCTTGTCTGCAGGATAACTTCACAAAAAATAATCCAGTTTGCAAAAATAAAAATTAACCTTTTAAAATAATGTAATAAAATTAAAAAATTTCGAAGGGTTTTTTTTTCAAAAATAAAAAATTTAAGGTATTTCAAACTTTAGTATGCAATTTTTGACAAAAAATATTATATTTAATTACTTATAAAAAATTGTCTATTAGAAAAATTTTAAAAACCTCTTGATATTTTGTAGAAAAAGTGATTTATTATTATTATTTTTTTAATAATCTTTAGAAGTATAGAGAAAAAAATCGAATTTTTGAAAATTCGACGTGTATTCTACGCAGGACACTTTCATTTAAATGTGTTCGTTTGATAGAGTTCTTTGAATCGTACAGCTCGCATGGCTTTTAAAAAATGGTCCACGTGAAATATTGCACATACATACATTTTGATTTCACATTTCCGACAGCGTCACTATGTCGCTTTGTCGTCCCAATAACAAGAACAATATCAAACAAATGAAAAAACTGCAATTGCTAGTTTGTGAAAACCTTTTTTTTTTAATTTTGCAAGGTGCTTGCTTAAGGCCTTTTATAATCGGCATTTGAACTTTTTAAATGGTTCTTTATAGTAATTTATGAGGAATTGTTTACTCTTTAATCGTCATAAAGAAATCACTAAATTTTTTTTATTAACCCTCCATACTCACATTTATTTCTATGTATTTATTTTTTTCTTGTCTAACGTACGATATTATGGGTTAAGGGTCTTAATTTTATTTAATATACATTGGTAAGCAAAAAAATCAACTCAAACTATTTGGCTTCATTTAACACGGATCCTAGAATTTAGTGTTCATATGTTTTTACGGATTTTAGTATTATTTTAAATCCCATTCTATTCTCTTTCTAATGATACTAAATTCCACAACATACCTCATGCTTTTTACGGATTAAAATTATTGAAAGGAGAAACTAGGAGAAATTAAACAAATTTTAAGTTTAACCATTAAATTTATAAATAAAAAGCAAAATTAATACATTATATTACTCTCCCCCCCCCCCCCCCCAATCCAAGATCTTATTACTGATGTGGGTGAGCTTTTTCACTGTGGGATTCTTCCCAACTCTTTCGCCATCGCAACCTTTAAATCCCTCAGCGATGCAGGGGCTGGATTTCTGGCTCGAACCCTTCTTTTGAGCTCATCCCACATGTGCACGATTGGACTGAGGTCAGAACCATGTCCAATGTGAGTATTCCCACTTCCGCCAGGTATTGCCACATCAATGCAGCAGCATGTGGCCTGTATTGTGATGCATTAGTACAAAACTATCGCCAACAAACTCAGCGTAAGGAACGACGACATGTTCCTGCAAGGTTTCCTCTATGTACCGGTGAGCCGTTAATCCACTGCCACGAGTCTTATCAGTTCCGAAAACCAAATCGGTTTTCGCATCCAGTGAGATGTCTTCCCATACTATGACAAAACCTCCTCCGTAGACGACCGTTTCAGTAATGTAGCACTGCAAATAGTGCTCTCCAGACCTCCTATAGACTCGTCTTCTTCCATCATTGCCATGTGGGCATATTCGGGATTCGTCGGAGAATAAAACAGAACGCAGTTGCTGTAAGGTCCACTCGACATGTTCTCGGGCAAATCTAAATCGCGCTTGTCGATGGGCTGCTGTTAATTTGGGTCCGTTAGCTGGTCTCTTCGAAGTTAAGTTAGCTTCTTTAAGTCTTCTTCTGACTGTCCAATGACTGATAGCCCCACCACGAACGGGATGGACCACCTGCTGGACATCAACGCGGAGCAAGTGACGATTTCTTATAGTTGTGTTGACAATGAAGCGATCGTCTCACTCCGAGGTACACCTTCTTCTTCCTGATCCTCGTCTCCATGTAACGTCTCTAGGCCACTGACTGGCTCAGTTGCAATTGCGCAGCGACTACATGTTGGGTATGCCCTTCTTATAATAGGGCAATAACTTGTGCTGTTTCTTTTGGGGTGGTGTCCATTTTCCGATGACGTAGATAGTGAGTAGGTAAGCAGAGATGTTGGCGGTTCAAGTTCCGATAAAGGAATGATAGGAAAATGCAGTTGCATGTATTTTTATAGGGATGAATTGCGCGCAACGAGTACGTCGCTTAACGAGCAAAAACGGTTCTATTGAGTAAAAACCGTTTTAATCAATAAAACTTTTTGGAAATCCAAATGTTTGGGTATTATTGGAAGGAGTAGAAAATCAGCACCACCAAAAATAATACCACCATTTGAGAATTAAATTTAAAGATTAATGTTAAATGAAGCAAATTCGTTTGAGTCGATTTTTTTGCTCACTAGTGTACAGTTTTATTAATCTTTATTTTACCATATTAAATTTTGATTTATTAGTTTAGTAAACCAGAATAAGCCGAACAACCAAACATTATTGCAAGCTTTTGGAGGGCACATATCAAACCAGAGAGTGGATAAATTAGTTGTACGTATAAAATTTAATGTTAGGTAGAAGATTTAGTCGTCGATATATAGTATAAGGTCTCCACTGACGTACGATGTTGTTCCATCTAAACACTACGTATTACTATTTGCCCTACATAATTCCATTTCAGGGTAGAGATTGCTTCAACTGCGTCTTTCATCCCCGTTGTTAGTCTAATCCACTCACTGGTTTTCCTGTCCTTTAGATATATCGTCCCTTAGCTAACAACACCGAATAAGTCATTTTTACCAACTTTACAGGAGACGAAAAAAAACTGCCTATTTTAAAAAATCGGTGGAAATTTTCTGTTATTACTTAATAAATACCCTAGTTAACGGTTAAGAAATAATTATTTATACTTATTTTGACGATTTACTTTATTTTAACTTTTATTTTATGACTTGAGCTGTGTTGACTGATATTTTATTAGATTAAGGCGGTGTTGTTTGCGGAAATGTTAGGGAATAAGGTATTAATAGATGATTTACAAAGAAAAGTTTTTATTAAGAAATATTTCAAGAATAATTAACAATCGTTATAACATAAGGTATCTATAACCTAAATCTTAAGAATCACATTGTTGAGATCAATTGCTTAAAGTTATTTGGTGACACACGAACCTTTAGAGCGTAAGTGCAATTATTTTTTTTTTATTTTAATAGGTGAATATTTAAAACATAGTCTTTAATAAACTCTAACGAAACAAGATATAATAGTAATAAAATTATAAAAATAAAAAATAATACTCGTAATCTCTAGTCTAATAGTTAGTTGCAGTCTTTAGCGATTGCTGTGCGGAAGGTCATCATAAAAAAGTGGCAACTAGGTCTTGCAAATCTTCATACTTCCGCTTTGTAATTGGTATTCTAGCTGCATACAATTTCTGAAGGTGATTTATTTGTTTAATGCTGTTAATTAGCGTGGGACGATGTGGTAACGGCTGAAGCTCGTCATCAAAACCAATTTTATACCAAATTGTACCATTTGGTCTGTATTCTAGCATACGTACATCTGTGACGACTGAGTCACCTGCTTTTTTACCAGGCCGTATAGATTTATAAATTAATTCTTTCGAAAAGTCGGTAAAAAAGGTATAGTCTAAATAACGAGCTTCGTAAGGCATAGGATCACTCCTAGCAGTTTTAGTTATAGCCATATATTGTTGTGGAAGGGAAATTTCTTTAGCTTTTAATTTATACTCTATTGCACTGTGTACGGAATCACATTCCATGTGGGTATGGCCTTTTTCCAGGTACTTTTGAGTAATCACAATATTTTTTTCAATCGCTAAACGTAATAAAGCATTGCTTAAGGTAACATTGCGATTTTGAGCACAACAGCCATCGGAATATAAAATCACAGGCAATAATTTCTGACTCAAAACCTTCTCTAGATGGTCTACTAAGCATGAAGCAAAAACAGAGGCTTCAAGCGTGTTATTTGACTCATCAAACCAATAACACATTACTTCCTAAGTTGCTAAATTGTATAATGTAAAATTATGGACGCATAATTTAGTTTTATAATAAATTGCACTAGCTTGAAGATACGGGGCCAATTTTACCGATTCAACATCCTGTGTGAATACGTGACAAGCTCCGGACTGTGTAATACCTTTATCAGTATCTTTCTCTTTCCTGACTCGATCTTTCTTCAAAACATGTTGAGCGTATTCTTCATCCGTAATGTTTCCAGTTTTATGACTGCAACAAACGTCACATTGTTCTTTCTTCGGGTGGAATAGGCTCAGATTGAGTTTCAAAAATAATTTGTCAAATAATTTACGGCCAACTCACAATTCTCTTTATATGTGTGATAGAGCTGTGTCATGTTCGAGAAAATTGGTTCTAAATATTCTCGTGATGTTTTAGCACGACAGTAATGCGACGGCATCTTTGGAAGACCTGTTAAAAACTTTTCAACATATTTGTGGTCTTCAATTTTCTCTGGATTTCGGCGATTACTGGTTGAAGTAGACAAATCGGGAGGCATGGCACAGTCTGTTTTTGTCAGCCAATATCTGACAAACCAATCTTTAATGCCAAGAGTGGCCAAGAACATTTTTTTACAGACTTGGTGACGTACATTATCAATCGTCAAAACGTAAGTTCGACTATCAGTTCTTTTGGATGATTCTGGATTTTTTGTAGTTTTCTTTGGTACTTTATTAACGTGAGAAGTTATAAATGATCTTCGTTGCTCCCAGTTCATGTTCTTCCAGAAACTTTCAAACAAATATTGCCGCTGTTGTTCGTTTATGTTGTCACATAATCTGAGTTTTGATTTCTTGCAAAACGCAGAAGTGCACGGTGGTTTCATGGATCTTGCAGGCTTAAATACGTCTTGTGTTACTTTAAATGTTTCATTAGTCTTTGCTTTTCTATCTCTTCTGCATCCTAAATAATTTTCACCTTTCATCCGTAATTCTTTATTAACATTGCGCTTATATTTCTTTGGATCTTTTGTCGCCTTGTTCTGTCGTTTTTTATGACTTAACAAATCACCGTGATATGGAACATTACTGAGTATGACCACTTTTGAAGAACACCATGGAGTAGCAGAGGCCACCGTAGCGAATTCGGGTGGTTCCTGTTGCAGATCAAAGAAGTCATTACCAACTTTTTCTATAACTTGTAGATTGTTAATGTCAATGTTTTCAATATCCAAGTCTATGTTTTGATCAAATATTGTTTTTACATTGTCCTGGCTACTTATAATACTTTTCATGGACTCCCGGAAGTTTTGTTCGTTTATTGGTGTTGCAATAATTTCGTATTTATTAGGAGAATTGCATGCTTTGGTATCAGAAGAACTAGTGTTATCTTTTTGATTCAAATCTAAAAAAAATAATAGGAATTATTGCATTAAAAATATAAATAACAAAAAAATAAATGCAGACCTCAAAACAAACCTATGCTACTAACCTAGTTTAATTCTTTTTTTATCTTCTTTGCAACTTTGTTTACGCCGTTTATGTTTTGACATCAGTCCTGCTTCTTGTAATTGGGCACATAACAATTCATCCCCTGAACTCGTATCACTCCAGGAATCAATTTCTTCTCCATCCATAGCGTATTTCAATTATTGAGCTTCCTAAAAGAAATAAAATACATTTTGAAACACCGCCTAAGTTAAAAAAAGATAGTTAGTAAACACCGCTTAAGTAAATGAAGATATTCTATTATCATTTTCTATATTAATACGCGTAAATCAATAAACATTACTTTATTATATAGCTTACCTCTTAATCTTCTATTAAAACTTCTTGCATAGACCTTTCAGCGATAAAACTCACATAAAAATATAATAATCACGGAACGCGAAGTACTTTTACGAGAAAAGTATGACAGACTAACGACTTGTGCGGTGTTGAGAGGCCAACCGACTTTCGCGCTGTCACTACTTTTCGAATTACGGCTTCTGATTGGCTGAAATCTATATCATGTGACCAACGGCTAGACGCGCAATGAGCAGCTCCATCTAAAGGCATTAAAATGTGAAAACCGCCAATTTTCGACTTGAGCGGTGTTGTAAGCTAAGGGACGATATGCCCATCATTTACCTTCCCATATTCCTTTATGTAACAGCTATTTTTTTATTGTTTGTTTTGCTCAATTCAAAACTGATATCCGTATGTAAGCACTGGGAGGATATATTAATCGAATACTCTTGATCTAAGTTTAATGCAAAGTTTTGATACTTTTTCAACAAAAAAAAACGACTTTGTCCACTGACATTGTATCAGTAGTGTCTTAATTAACTTAAGATATATGAAAAACTGTAGCGCCGATATGTTTTTTATTAATTACAATATACTGAACTTTTTTATAGTGCATATCATTATATACTGGCTATTTTTAAATATTTTCCTCGTTTTTTCAAGAGCAAATTGTATAGGTAAAAATTACACTGGTCAACACAAGTCTTGTTTCCTTTTTTTTTCTGTTATTGGGTATTTCTATGGCCCTGACTATGAAAAAAATACTGGGAGATTGCTAACAGCTTTACCTTTTGAAATATACAGTTTTATTATTTTGCCAAAAAAATACAAAAAAATAATACATTATGTTAAGAAAATTTCTATTGAACACTAGCAAATGATCTTTTATAAGATTTACTTGAATGAACGACTTTAGGTAGATCTCGTTGCAAACTCCAGCAGTAGTCTGCCATCATATGTGAGTCCCACCGCCCCTGATAACGCTCTTCCATTGTCCGAAGATCCTGTTGAAATCTTTCACCCTGCTCCTCACTAAAATCACCCAGATTTTGTGGAAATCGGTCTAAATGCGAGTGCAGGAAGTGGATTTTTATGCTCATGTTGCACCCTAGCTTTTGCAAGTTCGATAGCATGCACTCAACAAGCTCGACATGGTCGTCAGATTTCTTTTTGCCTAGGAAGCTACTCACAACCAAAACAATTGAATTCCAAGCTTTGGATTCGATTTCAGTCATTGATTTGACAAAGTTAGGATCTTTCACGAGTTGCCTAATCTGTGGCCCATCAAAAATACCAGCTTTCAATTTTTCTGAACTTAATCCTGGAAACTTGCGTGAAAGAAAATTAAAACATTCGCCACTTTTGTCAAGCGCCTTCACAAACTGTTTCATTATGCCGAGTTTAATATGAAGTGGTGGAAATATGATGCGGTCTCGGCTAACTAAAGGCACGTTTATAACATTTTTTTCTACCAACTTTTAGCTCTTCTCGCACTGGCCAAACTTTTTGTGACCAATGGTGTTGTTTGTCACGACTATCCCAGAGACACATGAAACAAGGGAACTTTGTGTACCCCCCTTGTTGACCTAAAGGAAAGTTAACCATTTTCAGATCAACACAAATGACCCTTTTGTGGTCTTGATACTTAATTTTTTCCATAACCTTAGAAACATTTACGTATTCTTCTTTTAAAGTCGTCGAATGTGCAATAGTTATAGATCCGTACTTGTTACCGTTATGAAGCAAAACACACTTTAAACTTCTTTTGCTGCTGTCTATGAAAAGACGCCAATCACTAGGTTGGTACTGTTTTAATCCCATCTGCTGCAAAATACCACCAACATCGTGTAACATTCATTTTTTCCTAGATTTTAAGACCATATAATGTTACTGATTTTTCGCTTTATAATGTACGTCTTTTCATATTTGTATCGAGCGGTATATTAATCAGAAATTCCTAGCCGCTCGTTATATAGTGTGCTGTGCGGGTTTTCGACCGAATCTATCGATACGCCGGGATTGGTCAAATGTTTGTATCCGGAGTTTTGGTTCCGGCGTCGCCATATTACAGAGAGAGTGCCCACGGCTTATTTAAGGGTCCGGAGGACGCGAATCGAGGCTAGAGTACCATCAAGCCGCAGCCAGGCTAATTTCCACCATGCCGCCGAGAAGGCTGACTTCCACCGAGCCGCAGTAGAGGCTTACGACAATATCTACGAGAGCCAAGTTAAGCACGAGTTTTTTATCATAAAGCCGTAGTGGGCTCTGTGTGTTTTCTAAATGGAATAGCCAAAGTAGGCTCTTCTCAAAAGTGTGAAATCGGTTTTGTGTTCCATTGAAGGCCTAGAAGCCTGTAGGAAAACCGTAAGTTACCAGAACATACATCAATAGATCTATTCCCGCAAATAAGTGTTTTAACAGCAATTTGAACTGATAAATCGCGAAGTGAATATCACGACTCTTCGATTTCGGGTGTAGTCAAGTTTTAGAAGTAAAACCTCTGATTTAGGGACTCTAATTTATAAAAACTACTTTTAGGCTAGAATTTTTTTGTATTTCTTAAAACTGCAAAGGTTGGAACTTTTATTTTAAATCAGGAATAAATTTTCTTTTTTGTTGATTAAAGCTAGTGTCTCACTGAATACCTATTTTTCTTTTCAGGATAAGAAAAGTTGTACTAGACTAATTCTTTGTAGTAACAACCGTAAAACACTTCAGTATTTTTTCATTTTTTTAACTGAAGTTAGATCCTTTCTATTTTAAAATGAATGGTGCCCAAAATTTTGTACAACTGAAGCTTTTTAAAAATAGAAAATAATTCCAAAAAGACGTATAACAATTATCTCTTACCCATATTTCTCTACCAAGGAAAACTGAGCTAGTGTTTGTTTAATTTCTTTAGTTCTTTTAAAATCATTATTCACTCAATTCATTCTCAGAAATTAAAAAGAGGGCAAGTTCGCATCTTACAAAATAGCGCTGTCAACGCGGGGCTTTTGGAATTTTATTTTTTAAAGGGTTCAGTGTACTAGCTATCGAACAAAGTAAAAGCTCTAACTTTTCAGATATTTTTATTTCATAATATTTATTAAACGAAACTACACTATAGCAATAAGACAAAAGCAGGAAATTTGTAGAATTATTTATTTCAATTTATCTGATGGTGGTATAGATATTTGAATTTTGTTAATCGACTCTAAGATAAGAGATTCCTACTTTTTTCTTAAAAGCTACTTTTATAGTTCAGATTAGCGGATGTGTTGGTAGACTTTAATTTCGCATTGTTAGATTTATTTTGCGGTCAACCGAAGAAAAAACTGTACTTTTTTTCTCACCGATGTTTTGCATGAATATTAAAAATACTTTGCTGATACGAAACGGTATTTGGAGATTTTTTTGTTGAAAATTCTTAACATATTTAGTCAAGGAATTTTAATACAAGGCGATACTTAGAAATTTTTTTGAAATTGTTGAAGATTTTTTAAACGTTTGGTAAAGAAGTTTACATATTTTAGTTGCCTTTACATGATTTTATTTTGACTATTGGGAGCACAGGAAAAATACTTTAACGACTTTTTAAACAATTCTTTTACATCTTATAATCTAAATACATTTATCATGGAAGCCTTCAATTTTAAAGTCAATCACCTACTGGAATATGAGTTAGACTATGAACTGAAAATCCGTCGTACTTTCTCAGAACGTCCGGTCGCGGATAAAAGAAAGATTCTAACGAGGATCTTAGGTAAAGAAATTAATGAGCCCGGAAAAACGATAAAGATAGGGGATGACACTCTGTCTATTAAAGAAGAAACGGCTGGTATCGAAAAGAGTTTAAATTCTATCCAAAACTTAATTGATAGTTATGACGGCGATCCAAATGATTCACTTGTACACCGGGTTAAGTCACGTTTATCGCATGTAGCGGGTCGCGTACAAAGAATTCCCATGCCGGATGACGAAGAGGAAGCGTCGAAGTTTTCCAGATATGTTCAGGAAACAATAGCTACGTGTGTGCTCATGGAAGCAAATCTTGCAGAAAAGATAGATCCTGGTCATGAGTTACCACAGTTGCCTATTACAACCCCAGTCATAAATGTACCAGCTCCAATCGTGAATTGCGCAGCCAGAAATATTCCTGTCAGCGAATGGCAATTGAAATTTAATGGAGACTCAAAGAGACTCTATCCTTTTTTGGAGAGGCTGACTGAAATAGCTCAAGCTAGAAAAGTATCGGAAGATGAACTTTTCAGCTCCGCTGTTGAATTCTTCACTGGCGATGCCTTCATTTGGTTTAGAAGCCCAAAATCAAGTATCAACGACTGGCGTTCCTTGGTAGATAGGCTAAAGAAGGACTTCTTGCACTGTGATAAGGATGAAGAATTGTGGTCGGAAATAAAGAGGAGGCGACAAAAGAAGAATGAGTCCACTGTGATTTTTATTGCCCACATGGAATCTTTATTTGGTAGGTTATCCACCAAGCCTTTGGAAAGTACCAAAGTTAAATTTATACGTAGGAATATTCTGCCTAGCTTCGTCAATCGGTTAGCTCTACTAGATATTAATTCGGTAGCCGAACTCGCCGGGTTATGTAGAAAACTTGAAGAGTCCGATTATTTGTTGGAAAAGAGCAGACCAAAAGGCGAAACTAATATACATCAAGTAGAGTATAATCCAAATGGCCGAAGTGGAGTCTCGACAAATAAGGTTGGGAATGTAAATCGGAACCCTAGGAGTAACCAGAAAACGGGTAAAAGAAAAGATAATGATTCTAAAATTAGCGACACTGCAGCTAAAGTGAACGACAAGTCGGTTTCACCTAAGGCAATTTTCACGTGTTGGAATTGCACAGGTCCGAATCACACTTACCAAAATTGTACAGCACCGAAGAGGGTATTTTGTTTCAAATGTGGAACAACTGGTGTGAGACTAACATCATGCCCCAAATGTACAAAAAACGAGTAAGGACGCTATATTACCGAGGCGGATACACTAAGTCCAACAAAAAAGCCTCTAAAAATTCGGCTAAGTCACAAGCTCACGCTAGCAGTATAGCCCCTAATCCAAAACGTTCTAAAAAAACACGGATGGACAAAAATATTCCAATAGATCAGATTGGACTAAATGGTTACAAAAAGTTTCTGATTTTTTTAAGTCTAATAAAAATTCTCTTTCTCAAGTTAAAACTCCTGCTTCTCCAAATGGTCACATGTCTCCTTTATTCGTGCATAAATATTTAGATAACAGACCGCATATCAAGATAAATCTATTAGGTGTCCATTTCTCGGCTTTATTTGACTCTGGTTCAAATGCCTCCGTTGTAGGTCAGAATGGTATTAAAATTTTAAGTCGTTTAAGTATAAAAATATGCCACGTCAAAAATAGAAGTGTCACCACTGCAGATGGCAGCCGTCTAAAAGTTTTAGGTACGGTTGAGTTGCCGCTAGTCTGCAATGGTCATTGTTTAGTAATCTCTGCTCTAGTAGTACCTTCTCTATCACATACTTTGGTTTTAGGATGTGATTTTGCACAAAAATTTGGAATTTTAGTAAATTTTAAAAATAATTCGTGGTATCCACAGTCCCTAGAAGTCAATTCTCATACAAGTCTTAAAGATTGTTATTCAGAAAGTTCTTTAGAAAACCTTTTCTCGCGTCTATGTACCCTAGATGATCTCTCGCGGACGGAACGCTTAAACGCAGAAAACGTAATAAGCTCTTTCAATGAAATAAGTAGTAAAGATAGGTTAGGCCGAACGAATAAAATCACCATGTCTATAGGTACGGCTGATGCCAGTCCTGTAAAGACAAGGCCCTTCGCCATGTCTCCGTATATGTCAAAAGTATTAAATAAAGAGTTAGACGAAATGTTGAAACTCGGAGTGATTAAAGAATCAAACAGTCCTTGGTGTTCTCCAATCTTATTGGTGAAAAAGGCCGATGGACAGTATCGTCTATGCTTTGACGGAAGAAAGCTCAACGAGGTCAGCAAATTTGATAACTATCCATTACCGAACATCGATAGAATTTTGACATCACTCAGGAATGCTAAGTATGTATCCTCGATAGATCTTAGAAAGGCTTTCTGGCAAATTCCTTTGGACAAATCCTCTAAGGAAAAGACCGCTTTTGCAGTAGTAGGCCGAGGTCTATTTCAGTTCGTCACTATGCCGTTTGGTCTAAAGAACGCTGCTCAAACTCAGCAATGTTTAGTGGACGCTATATTTGGTCCGAAATATGAGCCACATATTTTACCTATCTCGATGATATTTTAGTAACATCGGAAGACTTCGAATCACATATACGCTTACTTAAAGAAGTAAAAAATAAATTGAAAGAGGCCGGACTGACGATAAATTTGAGCAAATGTGATTTTTTCAAAACTTCTCTAAAGTTTTTAGGCTATATTGTAGGCTCAAATTCCTTGCGTACCGATCCGGATAAAGTAGCAAGCATGGTTAATTATGCGAGACCTACTAATACTACGGAAGTTAAGCGCTTCGTAGGAATGTGTTCATGGTATAGACGTTTTATAGAGAATTTTTCTACCCTGTTGTCGCCTATTAATGATCTTTTGAAAGGACGGAAAAAAGGACAATCGATAGATTGGACAAAGGCAGCCGAGGAATCTTTTATAAAGATTAAAGAGCTATTGGTTTCGGCTCCAATTTTATCCCAACCAGATTTTTCCCAACAGTTTTATATTTCTAGTGATGCTTCTAATACCGGTTTAGGGGGCGTCCTAACACAGAAAATCAATGGTGAGGAAAGAGTGATAGCGTATGCCAGTAGAACTTTATCAAAGGCTGAACGTAACTATTCGGTTGTTGAAAAAGAATGTTTGGCAGTACTCTTTAACATCGAAAAGTTTCGACCTTACATAGAAGGTGTTCCTTTCACGGTCATAACAGATCATTATAGTTTATTGTGGCTTAATTCTATTAAAAACCCTAGTGGCAAACTAGCGCGTTGGGCGATTAGGCTGAGACAACATACATTTAATTTAATTCATAGAAAAGGAGTCCACAATGTTATTCCTGACGCCTTGTCAAGAATCCCAGATCATACAGGGAACGAAAACAGTCTTAATGCAGAGATTGGCGTAAGAATTGATACAGTAGACATAGATCGTATAGATCCATGGTACGATAATTTACGGCAGCAAATTAAGGAATTTCCTCAAAATTTTCCGCAGTGGAAGGTGGAAAATGATTTCGTGTACAAGTTTATCCCAAACCAGTTGCCTTTGAAAGTTAATGTACCCGAGTGGAAAATACTAGTTCCTAAACCACAGAGAGAGGAAATTATAGACATGTGTCACACTCCTCCTACTTCTGGTCATTTTGGTTTTTATAAAACTCTTCACAGGGTTCAGGAACAGTATTATTGGCCAAAAATGCGTTTTGATATCTTAAAGTTTGTGAGGACTTGTGAAGTATGTGGAGCGCAGAAATCTCCAAATACACTACCTATGGGACTGATGGGAAAAGAGAAAACGGTTAATTACCCTTTTCAAGTCATAGCAGCTGATCTAGTAGGCCCATTCCCACGTTCAAAAAGGGGAAATAAATGGCTTCTCGTGGTTTCTTGCTGGTTTACAAAGTATACCATGCTATTTCCTTTGAAAAGCTCTAAAGCTGGATATATAGAGAGAATTTTGGAAAATAATGTCTTTCTAATTCACGGTGTTCCATCGCTCTTAATATGCGATAACGGTACTCAGTTTACCTCTAAGAGTTTTAAGAGCTTAAGTGAAACTTATGGTTTTAACATCCGTTTTAATCCCGTGTACTCTCCACAATGTAATTTTGTTGAACGTAATAACCGAACAGTCGGGACCGCTTTAAGAAGTTATGTTGATTCACATGACACATGGGATGGCAATATTTCCAAAATTCAACAAGCAATAAATACCGCAAGACACGAAGTAACAGGGTTCACACCGTCTTTCTTAGTTTACGGCAGACATATACCTCTATCCGGATCGTATTATAAAAATTTAGATTTGGATGTCAATGTTGACAGCGAAATAATTCCGGGTAACAGGGGTGCGTACGCCGAAAATTTAAAGGGTTTAAAAGATATTTTCACCGACGTGCGTAGTAGGATATATAAGGCTTATGAACGGAACAGTAAGTCTTACAACCTTAGAAAAAGGGATTTTGCCTTTAATATAGGTGATCACGTTTGGCGAAAAAATAAAATTCTTTCCAGTGCAGCAGATAAATTCACATCTAAGTTGGTACCTAAGTATGTGCATTGCGTGATAAGAGAAAAGATTTCCGATTTAGTTTATGGTTTGGTTAATTTAGATGGGACTAAAATAGGACAATGGCATATTAAAGACTTAAAACCATTCAATGAACCTAACCCTAATGAAAATTTGTCAGAAGAAGAATAATTTATATTTACATTATCTTAATTGCTTTACTTTATTTTTTTTTTGATGTTGCTCTGTGGAGGTGACGACCTCGTTTTTTTTTGACTGTTATAAAAGTTGAGCAGAGAATAGCTTACTTTTATTGTTTAATGCTAAGGTTTTGGGTATTGGCCATATCCCAAACTTAGGTTGATTGTGGTTGATGTTTAGCATCGACTCAGTTTTAGCGAGCTTGCGAAGGAGTCACACTCAGGATATATCATAAGACTGGTATGTCGGTGGTCGCGGGATTTGATTTGCTTAAGACCCCAAATGATATCCAGTTCTTGACACTTGGAAGCGAAATTTTGATTAGAGGCAATCCAAGGTGATCTTGAGTTAGGACAAGCGCAAGATGTAGCTCGTGTAGTGTGATGTAGAGTCAAAATTTTTATGAGCAATTTCAAAGTTTGTTACCCGAGTGGGTGTATTTCTATTACCTTAGTGGTATATGTTGGGTGCAATTAAGAGTAAATTGATTTTGGTTTATCCAGTAAGTCTAAGACTTGGATTATTTAGATTTAGATCTTCTTCTGAATTGACAAACTGAGGGTATACTCTATTCTTTTCAGGGCCGTTTAAACGTTACCTTTGAGTCACTAATTTTTTTAAAATTTTTTTTGCATGGACTCATAGGCGTATGATGAGTTTTTTCGGTATACTATCAGATTGATAGGAAATTGAAGTCCTGCAGGAGAACTAAAGGCTGATCATTTACCGGAGACGAGAGCAAAGTAAGACAGTCGTTTCACAAAGAAATGATCAAAATCTGATACCGAGATGAGAACCTTGCTAAGAGAGGCTAAGCGCAGTGAAGGAAGATTCCTAACCGAATTTTTAGATTTCCAAGAGGTATTCTAGAAGTTTGGGCTGACAGAAAACGGTTATGCCTGATACCTGTAGCAGTTTCTTCTAGAGGCTATTGTCTAGGGAGACGATTAACACCATGATCGAATATTTTAGCTGTCAACGATGTTTTCTTCTTGTTTCTGATTAAGCTGAAAAAGCTCTTGTCGTCTTCAAAAGTTTTGTTGCGTGGCCACCGAAAAATTGAGAAATTTTGCTTCATGTAGCTTTTTAAGCTCATTTTCGTAGTTTGGAAATTTCCGTTAGAAGCTTGGTTAAGTCAACCTTGTAAACCTTTTAGGTTGTATCCCATGAGTTATCTGTTTTTACAGGCTGTGATGCACCGGGTGCTAACAGATGCCGTTACGACGTTTGGCAGGGAGTTAGTCTTCCTGAGGAACAGACTGATTGGAAGGGTAGTCTATGGGGGGCGAACGTTTGACCTTTGGGACCTTTAGAGGTTTTGTTACCCAATGGTTATTTCTATTTGAGCCAAAGGAGAGCCTAGCTACTGTAGTCGACCTCAGCTCCAATTAGCCTATTAGTGATGACAGGCTGTTGGCAGTAGTGTGTCTCGGAACACCCCATCGATTAAATTTTTTTGTGACTTATGGTGGTGTGGTAGACACCGTTTTAGTTTAGTGGATACTATAATCTACTCCCTTTTGTTGGTGGACACCAGGGTCACCATTTCCGTATTTTATTGTCTCCACCTTTCAGTATATCGTAGTGAGGTGTTTGTCTCCTGTTATGTGGGACGGATTGAATGTTTTTCGTTGTTGTTCTAGGGCGAGACCAGTACACGAGGGTTCTTCATGCAACTTGGAGAAGCGCAATGCTGGTTAAGTCTTATATCTCTGTGTAGCCACCCTGAAGAATGATGGAGGGCGTTTTTTCTGGCTCATGTTTCTAGGCAGATTTGCCACTTTGGTGCGATGTGCCGAAGATTTGAATAGCTTTTGCTAAGAGCTTTCACCAAGCTCGATATGGAGTTATCATAACCAAGAGTTTGGGGTTTGAACTCCTGTATATATTTCTGTATATATTTCTATATATATTTCTGTGTATTGGTTGCCTGAGGGCATGTGCTCAAAATGTGTAATTTTGAGTCGTTTTGCTTATGGACTCCTATATATAGGATTATGACTTTAGGGAGGTCCTATTTCGAGACTTGCTGTCTCACATAGTTATGTTGGGAATGGTTCCTTGAATGTTAGTTGCGCGTAGACTAATCATTCTGTTCTTTGTGAACATTGCTTTTTGAAGCAGGATCATTCAGTTTAGTGAATTTTAGCTTTTATAGCTATTCACTGGTGTTTAGGGTGAATTTTAGCTTTTAGAGCTATTCACTGTGCCAATAGTGATATTGTTAGCTTTTATAGCTGCTCACTATGTTAATGGCGAGATTGTTCTTTTAGAACGCAGACTTTGTGTAGTCGAGGACTAGTTACAGAGTGTTTTCTTGGCGAGGAGCCGAGGCTTTTTTCTGGCGATGTACCAGAATGTTTTCTTGGCGAGGAGCCGAGGTTTTTTCTGGCGATATACCAGAGTGTTTTCTTGGCGAGGAGCCGAGGTTTTTTTCTGGCGATATACCAGAGTGTTTTTGTTGGCGATGAGCTGACGTGTTTTTTGGTGATCAACCAGAGCGTTTTCCTAGCGATTTTAGCATGTCTGGATGTCTTAGGACGTCGACATTGCGATGTAGAGTGCGATTATTTTCTGAGTGTGACTAGTAGTGATACTAGATTTGGAATGTTCTCTTAGCGATGAGCTAGAGCATTGATAGCGATTTTTCCCGAGCGTTTGTCTGGATATTTATCCAGATATTTTTTTTTGGCCTTGTGCTAAATGGTCTAACAAGACTTTTTCCTTTTAGTGTTAGTGATTGCACTAGAATCATTTTTTTATTTTTTTTCTTTATTCAAGAATTTTTCTAAATTTCTTTTGCTGAAATAGAAAATTTTCTGACAATCCTTAAACTATTTTTAAGGGGGTGTTCATATTTTGTTTCAGTTCACTTTTTTTGATTTAGACAAGAGTCTAGACAAAGTTATATTTTTTTTTGTTTTGGTAACAATAACAGAGCTGATTCTTTTATATAAGAAGACCGCGATTGTTACTTTGAACAGGTATTTCTTATGTTCATGCAAGGATTTTTATTTACTTTTTGATGTACTTAACCTTAGTGCTTAATTAAGTTAAGTCTAGTTATAAGATTCTTGTGTACATGCAAAGATTTTCATTTGGTTTTCATTGTACTTAATATTAGTGCTTAATTGAATTAAGTCTAGTAAGGTCCGAAGTTTGTAATTTCGCTTTATAATGTACTTCTTTTCATTTTTGTATCGAGCGGTATATTAATCAGAAATTCCTAGCCGCTCGTTATATAGTGTGCTGTGCGGGTTTTCGACCGAATCTATCGATACGCCGGGATTGGTCAAATGTTTGTATCCGGAGTCTTGGTTCCGGCGTCGCCATATTACAGAGAGAGTGCCCACGGCTTATTTAAGGGTCCGGAGGACGCGAATCGAGGCTAGAGTACCATCAAGCCGCAGCCAGGCTAATTTCCACCATGCCGCCGAGAAGGCTGACTTCCACCGAGCCGCAGTAGAGGCTTACGACAATATCTACGAGAGCCAAGTTAAGCACGAGTTTTTTATCATAAAGCCGTAGTGGGCTCTGTGTATTTTCTAAATGGAATAGCCAAAGTAGGCTCTTCTCAAAAGTGTGAAATCGGTTTTGTGTTCCATTGAAGGCCTAGAAGCCTGTAGGAAAACCGTAAGTTACCAGAACATACATCAATAGATCTATTCCCGCAAATAAGTGTTTTAACAGCAATTTGAACTGATAAATCGCGAAGTGAATATCACGACTCTTCGATTTCGGGTGTAGTCAAGTTTTAGAAGTAAAACCTCTGATTTAGGGACTCTTATTTATAAAAACTACTTTTGGGCTAGAATTTTTTTGTATTTCTTAAAACTGCAAAGGTTGGAACTTTTATTTTAAATCAGGAATAAATTTTCTTTTTTGTTGATTAAAGCTAGTGTCTCACTGAATACCTATTTTTCTTTTCAGGATAAGAAAAGTTGTACTAGACTAATTCTTTGTAGTAACAACCGTAAAACACTTCAGTATTTTTTCATTTTTTTAACTGAAGTTAGATCCTTTCTATTTTAAAATGAATGGTGCCCAAAATTTTGTACAACTGAAGCTTTTTAAAAATAGAAAATAATTCCAAAAAGACGTATAATAATTATCTCTTACCCATATTTCTCTACCAAGGAAAACTGAGCTAGTGTTTGTTTAATTTCTTTAGTTCTTTTAAAATCATTATTCACTCAATTCATTGGCAGAAATTAAAAAGAGGGCAAGTTCACAGGTTACAATCGTTACAAAAAACTAAATCCTTCTGTTGAGAAAAATACGGTAAAAGATTTTTTTCTCGGGTACGATAAAATATAATGTTGGTTTCCGGAGTAAGTAAGTTTTTTTCTTTTATACGAGATGCTAAAATTTCAGAAGCTTCTTTTGGTAAGTTCAGATCTCTTACTAAGTCATTTAGTTCTTTCTGATTAAATGGTTGAGGTTCTGAAAGGCTACATTTGTAGTCTGAATCAGAGTCTTCACTTGATGTATTTCGTTCGGGTTCACAGAGATTTGGATCATCAGAATATTTAGATGTGCTGGGTGTGCTTGTGATTTTAATTGAGATCGTTGAGCAGAAGATAAGTTAGGATATGCCCACTTACTTCGATTTCCAGGGTTAATTCCGTTTATTTTCACAACGCAGAAGTAGCAATCGTCATGATGGTTTCGAGGTTCTCGCCAAATCATGGGTGTTACGAACATTATTGCATCTCTTTTTCCAGTGGACCATAACCGTAGACATACCACGCATTTCTGGCATACAATATGAGGAACCCATGGCTTGTCCTGATTACACAATTTTATTTTGAAGTATTGATGATACGCAGTTTTCACAAAGTCCGTTATAGGTTTTCGATATTTTGCAAATATATATTCACCACAAATATAGCAAAAACAATCGGGATTAAGCACACAACATCTTCTTGACGAAGCCATATCTAAAACAACAACAAAATATATTTTAGTGTCCAATAAAAAACGAAAATCTAAGTAAAAATAGTAAATGAGGGTAGTTAGCTATAACTCAAAAACAAAAGCTGTCAGAGAAAAATTGTTGTCATATTTAAAAAATACGCATCAATTTGAGATAGAAACAAAAAAAAAATCACAGGAAACAAGCAATTTTCTTTTTTTTGTTAACCAGTGTTATTTATTAACCGAGAATTTTTGATATTTCACTAATTTTTACTGAATATATTTTTATTTACAGTTACGAGAGTTAGATAATTACCAGAAAATTCGGCAGATACGGTACAACTTATAAATTAGTAAACACCAGTCGCACGAGTAGCACCAGCGAACGGAAACTTCTTCACAATAAATAATCGTCATAACAGGTTAAACCTGCAATACATAATCACAATATATAAAGGCAGAAATATTGACAAATTGATGACCCTGTGTTAACAGCCACCCTGTCATAAGCGGCCGCCTGTGGTAACGGACAATATTAAGCTTCCCGAAAGCTATTGCATATAAATTCTCGTATATAAAAAACCTGTTAATTACTGCGACTTATATTAAACGGCCACGGCCTGATAAACCGAAATTTTTATGGCATATTTCCTTGGAAATTTACCTGGTAATAACGACCGGGCTGGTCGAATGGTTTTATGACATACTAACTATTTTTATGGGCTTTCAACCTTTGACTTTTACTACAACAGTAACTGGGCAATTTATTCAAGGAAATACATATTATTGTTGATAAAATTCTCTGGTTTAAATTTGAAGTTTTTTGTTTGTTGTCTTCATACTGAACACGTTCATAATAATGTCACTGAAACGAAAACGTTTGTCACTAAAAGACAAAATTATTATCATCGCTGAAAGTGAAAAGTTTGCGTTCCTCGTTGTTTTAAAGGTAATCATGCTGACAAGTTACCCTTAGAATGAGAATCTAACAAAAAGGCCTGGATGACGTCAGAAATTATGACCAGATGGCTCTATAAATTTGATAATAAAATGAAGAAACAAAATAGAAAAGTGCTGCTTTTCTTGGACAATGCTACCTCGTATTCTAAAGTGCCACTAGAAAATGTTAAGCTGGTTTTTTGCCACCAAATACCACCTCTAACAATAGCCGTTAAACCAAGGAATAATTCAAAATTTTAAGGTGATAATAGAAAATTTTGTATCAAAAGGCTACTTACGTTTGTTGACAGTTATTGCGATTTTGAAAACTCTCAAAAAAGCATAAATTTAACGAATGCACTAATATGGATTACGACTGCGTGGAAAAATCTTTCTCCAGCTACAATTAAAAAATGTTTCTTCAAGGCCGGATTCTCCGATGTTGTTCCAGAAGATGCTATTTTTGACGAAGAAAGCGAAATACCCCTTGCTCAGCTCTTTCTTTTAGCCCATGATAAAACTGTAAACTTGAATGAGTTTGTTTCCATTGATAGTGACGTGTGATACAGACCAAAAGCTTAACTCTAATTCAGACAGTGATGTGGACGAATGTGAAGCTCCAAAATCTTCTTTGTCTAGTATGAATGAAATGTAATAACAATGGTGAAATGGCTATAGATATTTCTCGAGTGTTACTTTCATGTGAATCTGAGGTTTTGAAATAAAAGCTAAAAAATTTTAAACAAACAACAATTGAATCATACTTCAAAAAAGCTTAATAACATATATGCATTTTTAAAAAAATCCATTTTATGTATATATTACTATAGTGTATATACTGTACGTTCAAAACATTTTTTTATATTATTAAATCATTTTAACTTTTCAATCTGTGTGTATGCTAATTCTATTTAGTAAAATAAAGAAAATGTTTAAAAATGGAAATATATATGTCTTTTATTTATAGGGCTCAAAACCTGGGAATAACGGCCACCTGTCTTAAACGGCCAATATTCCTAAATTTTTGTGGCCGCTTTTGACAGGTTTTACTGTATACCAGGTGTACAAGTATGAAATGCGGATTTTTTTTTTTCTAAAAAAACATGTTAAATTCGGAGGAATGATAAAAAGTGCTTTATTCAAAGTATGCTCCATCGCTTGTTATACATTTTTCCCATCTTTCGGGCAATTTGTAAATACCACGCCAGTAAAAATCTTCCCCTTTTCATCAAGCCATTTTTTCACATCTTCGTACGAACCAAAGCGCTGCTCCGCAAGTGCGTGACCCATCGATGCAAACAAGTGGTAATCGGAAGGAACCAAGTCTGGTGAGTAAGCCGCATGGGGTAGGACTTCCCAGCTGAGTGCTTCCAACGTGTCGCGAACTGGTTTTGCCGTATGTGATGGAGCATTGCCATGAAGAAAAATGACTTTGTGTTGCCTCTTTCGGTATTCTGGCCTTTTTTCAAGCAGCGAACTGTTCAAATCGGTCAATTGTTGTTGGTAACGTTTAGTATTAACCGTTTCCCCAGGTTCTAACAGCTCATAATAGACCACGCCCTCTCGTCCCACCAAACACATAGCATCGTCTGTCTGCCAAAGCGATTCGGTCTTGCGGTCAATGTGGATGATGCGCCTGGGTCTACTCATGATTGGGATTCTCAAAATAAATCCACTTTTCATCCCCTGTAACTATACGATGCAAAAACGACTTTCTTTTGTACCGAGCGAGGAAAATGTTACACATGTTTTTGCGCTTTTCCATTTGCCTGTCGTTCAACTCATGTGGTACCCATCTACCGGTCTTCTGAATCTTTCCCATCTCTCGTAGCCGATTGAAAACAGCTTGTTGACTAACGCCCAATTGCTCGGCGAGTTGATTTTGTGTTTGCGAATCATCTTCGTCCAAATGTTTGCAATTCCACATCTTTGTATTTATTTTGGCGGTTTTCCACGTTCCTTGTCTGCAACACCGAAGTCACCACTTTTGAAACGCCGCAACCATCATTTACACGTATCCTGCGATGAGGCATGTTCACCATAAGCTTCTCGAAGTAATCGGTATAATTCAACATCAGTTTTCTTCAAATGAAAACAAAAAATTGATGCTGTCCACGAATACTCTTTGTTCGGTATAAATTTCGACATATTGAACAACAACACAACACTATGCTCATACTTTTCCAATTTATCACTCGTGCGCGTCTGACACTTGTTGATGACACAACAAAATGGCACAGTGTCAAATCTTTATAGCACAAACTGCATTGGTGCACCATCTAACCTGAAATCCGCATTTTTGACTTGTACACCTGGTATATATATAGAGAGGATAAATATTATAGATATAATGCACTGGTAATCTCAATCCGACTGTCTCTCTCTCTTCGAACTAGTAAGGGATGACAGCGTGAGATCGTTGCACCACAAGCTATGGGAACATTGGGAATACCAAGATGATGGAAAAAGTTAATAAGTAAGACCCTAAACATTTATGAGGTCGTAATAAAAAATATTGGTTATCGTTTTGACGGAGGTATGATTTGATGTAAACACCTTTTACTGGATATATTTATGACTGATTTTGTAGAACAACACGTTATCATAAAAGTACATATTTATTTTATGGTAATAAAAACCTTTTTTTTCATTTTGTGTCTTTAGTTTTAAGTAAAATTCCTTAGTGCTTCCAAACTTTTTAACGGTAGTATATACATCTACCTAATATTCACTTACCAGTAGAGTTAATCAAACTGTAACAAAAAGGCTATATTTAACATGACACATCTAAGGGCATACAATCAGACCAATAATAAAAGCGTGTACAATCAGCAAAAAAAAAAAATAGTTTCAACAGTTCTTTTAAAAACTTTATCTATCTACCTCATGTAGTTTAATCACCAGCATATCAACATTTTTCAACATTTCTGATCTATTAGCTTGACTTTTGGAGTCTATTGAAGCTTCTGATATTAATCTATTGGTAAAATTTTCATTTTATGTTTTTAATATTAAAATGAGTTATAGTCAAAAAACACTTTAAAAATAATACGTGTAGCCCATAACAAAAGCAAACACACTTAGACGTAGATATATATATATATATATATATATATATATATATATATATATATATATATATATAAATATATACTCATCTTAAATAATAATACTACAGATATTTTTGGAAACTTTTTGCTCAGTGTTAAATATTTTTGAATCTATAGTTTTATCGCAAAAAAATTGTATACTAAGTTTATCTTTTACCTTATGAAGTAATAATCGTAGTAAATACGCATAGGCATATATATATATATATATATATATATATATATATATATATATATATATACATATATATATATATATATATATATATATATATATATATATATATATATATATATATATATATATAATAATAAAAGAGGCGAAAAACAGTTCTACCGGAAAACTATGTACAACAAACAGACAGCAGTGACTGAACCACAAAGCAAACAAGAACTCACAAATTATTGGAAAAGTATCTGGTCAGAATCCAAACTACACAATAATAACACCCCCTGGATCAAAGCCGAAAAAGACAAACATAAACATGTGACAGAACAAGAAAATTCCACATTAAATACACAAGAAATTACAGAAACTATCAAACACACACACAACTGGAAATGTCCTGGAATAAACAATATACAAAACTGCTGGTACAAACAGTTTACCACCACACACGAAGCACTCACACACCAAATCAACAAAGCCATTCTACAACCACACACATTGCCCACTTTCCTTACACAAGGAATAACATACGTTATACCCAAGAGCTCAGACACCACAAACCCGTCAAACTACCGACCTATCACCTGTCTTCCAACCCTATACAAGATCATCACAGCCACAATTTCCAAGAAAATAGAACAACAATATTCTCACAGAAGAACAGAAGGGATGCAGGAAAAATAGTCGAGGGTGCAAAGAGCAGCTGATCATAGATCAGTGATTATGGGACAAACCAGAAAAGAACACAGAAACCTTCACATCGGTTACATAGACTATAAAAAAGCCTTCGACTCCATACCCCACAGCTGGTTAATCAGAGCCCTAGAAATCTATAAAATCAACCAACATCTCAGGCAATTTCTCTCGCAAATTATGAAAACATGGAAAACCAAAATACGCCTAGAAACACAAACCGAACGCATCCAAACAGAAGGGCTGTACATCAGACGGGGTATATTTCAGGAAGACTCGCTCAGCGCTCTATGGTTTTACCTCTGTCTCAATCATCTCTCAAATATTCTAAACAGAACAGAGCATGGCTTCAATATCAGACACCAAAAAGTGAATCAACATAGAATAAACTACCTTCTATATATGGATGACATAAAACTCTACGCTGCCACAAAAACACAGCTGAAAGAACTCCTCAAAATCACAGAAATATTCACCTTAGATGTCAATATGGAATTTGGTATAAGTAAACGCAAAGTGCTCCACATCAACAAAGGCCAATGGAAGTGCCAGAAAGAAAACAGAAGACAGAAACCATCAACAATGAAACACTCGATAACATGTTCGACAAAGAAACATACAAATATCTAGGCTTCCAACAAAGCACCAAACTCAACCACACTCACATCAAAACAGAGCTCAGAACCGAATTCAAAAACAGACTGACGAAACTTTTACAAACAAAACTCAACTCTAAGACTCTCACTAAAGCCATCAACACGTTCGCTATACCTATACGTACATATTCATTTGGTATCATCAAATGGTCACAAACAGACATAGAAAATATTCACATCCTTATACGATCGATCTCAATTCACCAAATACAGGAAATTACACCCCAACGCATGTAAAGAAAGACTTACCATCGAGAGAAAGGCAGGAGGAAGAGGAATTATTGACATCAGATTATTACACACAAAACAAATACAAGTACTTAGGAAATTCTTTCACAGCAAGCAAACCAGCCTCCACACAGCGACAGTGAAAGCAGACAAAAACTACACACTTCTCGACTTATTCCGGGCAGACCACTCAGCAGACACACACACAGTCACACCCAATTACAACAGGAAAAGATGAAAACGTGGTCAGAGAAAACACTCCACGGAAAACACAGATACCACATAGAACCAGACCACGTAAATAAAAAACAATCATACACCTGGTTACAGGATGAGCAGCTATTCCCTGAAACAGAAGGCTTCTTACTTGCCATCCAGGATAAAGTCATATTAACCAGAAACTACCAAAAGCATATCATCAAAGACCCAACTATTACAGAAGACAGATGCAGGAAATGCCACCAGCAGAAAGAAACGATCGAACACATAACAGGCGGATGTAAAATATTAGCCGGAACAGAATACACAGCCAGACATGACCCAGCTGCCAAAGTAGTTCACCAAGCACTAGCCACAACATACAAACTCATAGAAAACACAGATCCCTACTACAAATACACACCAACATCCATACTTGAAAATAAAGAATACAAGCTCTACTGGGACATCAGTATCCATACGGATAAAACAGTCTGCGCCAATAGACCCGATATTACTTTTCGGGTCAAAAAAGGAAAAGTCACCTATCTAATTGACATAGCTGTCCCCAACGACACAAACAACCAAACGAAATACACAGAAAAAATTTCCAAATACACAGACTTTGCAACGGAAATAAAAAGGCTATGGAAACAAGAAAAAGTCATCATTGTCTCCCTCATTATATCAGCCACAGGCCTTACACCAATAACATTCACACACACAATACAATTAGGACTCAACACAAACATGCACAGAAACATTCAGAAATCAGTGATTTTGAAAACATGTAACATTGTCAGGTCATTCCTTAGTACATAATGGTAATAGCGTGTGTGCTGACTTGGCTTTGGCCCGTCAGCCAAACATGGAACCACATTGACCAAATGGAAGAAAGAAGAGTTTTTTTGTAATAATAATAATAATAGCTTTATTCCCAACAGTAAGAACCCTTTACAGGGAAAACAGAAAGAATATGAATGACATTTTTTCTTAAAACTAAGGTACTAAAGTAACAACAAAAATAGACAAAAACAACAAAAAAAAAAGAAGAAGAAGGAAAGAAATAAAAATGAATAAAGAAATTAAATGAATCAGTGCAGTAAAAATTAGAATAAAAGTGAAATAAAACAAATATTAGTTACATACATCCAAGAAGCAAAACAAGCTTCTAAAAGAATTTTTATAAATGTCCTATCAAGTAAAATCATATTGACCGAATCTTATTTTCGGTGTCTGCAAAAATGTCACATTCATTACTAATTAAGTTAAATTTATTGCGCATAACATTGATTGGTTTAATTAACCTGAGATTAGTCCTAGCACGTGAACAAACAAAAGTAGCAGTATTTCGTGAATTAATTCTAGACACCAATATAGCCACCTCCGATAGCAGCTGAGGAGAGTCGATGACTCCGTGCAACAATCTATACAAGAAAACTATAGACGAACAGTCTCTGCGAGCCTCAAGTGATTGAGAATTAAATCTCTCCAATAACAAAGAGTACTCTATTCCTCTCATTGGATAGACACCATCTACCTTATATGATAAATATTTTAGAAATATTCTTTGAACTCGTTCTAGCATTAGTTTGTAGCATAAATAATGAGGGCTCCAAATAAGAGAGACATACTGTAGTTTGGATCTCACATAAGACTCATATAGCAGTATTAAAGATCGTTCACTATTAAAGCTTCTACAGTTGCGCACTATAAAACCATATAGACGATTGTCTTCCAGCGTTACGTTATAAATGTGATTAGAAAAATTCATTTTGTTATCGAATACTACTCCCAAGTGCCTTACACTGTTGGTGCGCCCGAGAGTTGACGTTCCTAGTGAATATTCATATGTTATTATATGGTTTTTCCTCATCACCGACATAATTTTACATTTAGAAATATTCAAGTCTAATTTATTGTGCTTACACCAATCCTCAAACCCGCAAGCATTTTACAGTCCTGAATACATGAGACGGGCGTATACAGCTTGAGATCATCAGCGAAAAGCAGCCTGCCACAATTCAGAATATCACAGAGGTCATTAATATGTAGCAAAAATAGTAGGGGACCAAGATTAGATCCCTGTGGCACGCCCGAGGTTGCGGTATGGGAATCGGAAATATATCCATTATAGTGTACTGACTGAGAGCGGCCCCCCAAATATGAAGAAAACAAACTGCACGCATCCACACCAAAACCCATACGCCAAAGCTTCTGCAGCAAAACGAAATGAGAGATTCTATCAAAGGCTTTAGAAAAGTCCGTCTATATTACGTCAACCTGCCCTCCTGCGTCAAATATGTTCTCTGTAAAGTTCGTATAAACTCCCAAGTTTGTTACAGTGGATCTACCATCAATAAATCCATGTTGATGGGTTGACGGTATTCTGAGTATAAATGCGATTATACAGAATTACTTCAAATAGCTTCGAAAAATTGTTCAGAATAGAAATAGGTCGATAATTGTACCTCGCTACGTTCGCCGGACTTGAAAATGGGGCATACCCTCGTTTCCTTCCAGCTCCCCGGAAATGTTAACGTCTTAATCTTTAACTATAAAAGATGGAATACCATCAGGTCCTGCGCTCAGCCTTTTCTTTAATTTTTTAGCATATGCATATATATATATATATATATATATATATATATATATATATATATATATATATATATAGTATCCATAAAACGCTCTTACTTTGACACTTTTTACCTTTCAGAAATTATTGACCTCATGATAAACGTTCATAAAGCATAAAGGATTTTTTTCACCATAGTATTATTTTTAAAATCAAATTACGTAATAATGAACAGAAAACTTGCAACTTTTGCACACTAACGAAAGAAAAAGCCTCTTGTTCTACTAGTATGATAGATATTATTTCATCCATTAAAATCATGTATAAATTGAACTGCACTTGTAAAAATTATAAATTATATTTATGTGTTCGGTTTGTTAATTAAAATATATTGATTTTTTTGAAGTTTCATGTATTATTCTATTTTTTTTTCTATAGATCTGCACACGTGCTGCAGGAAAGTCCCTAAAGCGCTCCAGGAGTAGCACGTGTGCGGAAAAAGCGATTCACGTTGTTCTTGAATCGTTGTAAATTGTATTCGGTGGGAAACATAGCCCTGGGCAAATTATGCCAAAGGGATGATGTTCTCCATATAAAATAAAACCCGGTCAAGTGCAAGTTGAACTTGCACAATTAGTGTTCTGTACGTTGATTGTTTTTAAAATAAAATTTTTTGTTAGGGTGGTATAAAATGATTAGTGACTTCACAAAACACACTCCAAATGAGTTTTCAACAAAGTTTGTTTCCAATCTTTACTGAAAACTGGTGACCTTGAAATTTTGTTTTTTTATATACCAAATAAATTAATAAAGGTAATGCACTCGTGATAATTTTCGTTCAATCTATACCCCGTGGAGAATATTCCAGAATTTTTTCAAAATTTTTTGATCAGTACTTTTCGAGATAAGGTAGGGGACAGCGATTTTTTAAAAGTAATACGAAGAAAAGTGTGCGCAAGTATTACAATATATATATATATATATATATATATATATATATATATATATATATATATATATATATATATATATTTTACTCGTGTTTTCACAAGCTTTCATATGACACCACACTCGATGACCTAGTAAAAAAAATTTTTTTTCACTTCCGATTTCAGCCCTCAAAACGAACCCCTTAAGTCAAAATTTATGTTACGGTGGTATAAAATGATCAGTGACTTCACAAAACACACCTCAAATGAGTTATTAACAAAGTTTGTTTCCAATCTTTACTGAAATCTGATGACCTTGAAATTTTTGTTTTTTTTTTATATATCATATAAATTATTAAAGATAATGCACTCGTGATAATTTTCGTTCAATCTACACCCCGTGGAGAATATTCCAGAATTTTTTCGAAATTTTTTGATAAGTACTTTTCGAGATAGGGCCCGGGACAGCGATTTTTCGCGAATTTTTAAAAATAATGCAAAGAAAAGTGCGCGCAAGTATAATATTATATATATATTTTTTACTCGTGTTTTCACAAGCTTTCATTTGACGCCACACTCGATGACCTAGTAAAATTTTTTTTTTTCACTTCTGACTTCACCCCCCAAAACTAACCCCTTAAGTCAAAATTTAATTCTCAAAACTACATGGCTCTGATGAGGCCATCAATTCCTATATTATTACCAAATTTCACCTTTCTATGTCAAATAGTTTCGGAGAAAATCGGGTGTGACAGACAGACAGACAGACAGACAGACACCGAAGTGATCTTATAAGTGTTCCGTACGGAACACTAAAAATGCTTGAAAAGCGTTGTACGCGGAGTAACAAGCTGAACATCATACGGCTGTGAAGTATTGGCGCTCTGGGAGGAATTAAGCGCGCTACATCCTTCTAACACTTTCCATGAAAATATTTGTAGAACAGACTCAAGTCGCCAACCTTTCTTCGATGTTCCAGCGAATCAAGGCCGCCGGTCAGTTCCGGGTCTCCAATCAGACGACCAGCTCTTCTCTGAACAGAATCCAACAAATGCAGTGTGTTTGGGAGCGGAGCTCCAAACATAAGAGCAGTATTCCATAGTTGGTCGAATTTGAGCTTTGTAAAGAATTAACAGTTGTTGTGGAGTGAAAAGCTTTTTGGTTCGAAATAATATTCCCAACTTTTGAGAAGCTCTCCTTGCTATGCCTGCAACATGTTCATACCGGGACATATTTGCTCCCAAATTAACGCTCAACAAACTGAGTGATGATGCTAGGGGAATGGAGTTCCCCGACATAACTATGTCGGGTTCAGCAACGTTAACTTTTTTAGAAAAAACTGCCGCCTGGGTTTTTGTAGAGTTAAATTCCACTTGGTTACTGTCACCCCAAGACAGAATTTCTTCCAGGTCTTTGTAAAGTTGAACGACCTCCTGCTTTCTGCGGATATTGGCCTAAGTAACCGATGTCCGAGCGTTCAAATAAATGAAAAGATAAGCGTACTGTCATCTGCAAAGCTGTAGATTGGATTCCCGGTCTTTTTCAGCAGATCGTTAATGTAAATAAGAAAGAGAATAGGGAACAGTATGGAGCCTTGGGGCACACCGTCGTTGATAGTGAAGAAATCCGTCGACCGCCACTCGTAAAGAACGCTCTTTGAGGAAACATGAGAGCCACAAACAGAACTTTTAAGACGTACCATAAGAGCTTAGCCAACAGTCCATCGTGCCAAACAAGGTCGAATACCTTGGATATGTCAAGAGCAACCACTCGAGATTCTCCA
This sequence comes from Pachyrhynchus sulphureomaculatus, assembly GCA_019049505.1. Taxonomy (NCBI): domain Eukaryota; kingdom Metazoa; phylum Arthropoda; class Insecta; order Coleoptera; family Curculionidae; genus Pachyrhynchus; species Pachyrhynchus sulphureomaculatus. The sequence goes on along the minus strand of CM032455.1, from coordinate 46,045,766 downwards.
AAGTGTTCAATTGCTTTGTTCCAAACATGTATTACATAAGTCACAAGATCTCCTGTTGATCTATGTTTACGAAAGTCATATTGGTGATGGCTAATAATGTTGAATCCTTCAAGATATTTTAGAAGATGCTGATTAATAACTTTTTCCATGACTTTCGATATTATTGAAAGCAGTGCGACTGGTTGGTAGTTATTTGGCAAGGTCTTCTTGCCTTTTTAGGTATCGGCTGAACTGTTGCACATTTCCAGCAGGAAGGAAATATTCCCTTTCTGTAGGATAGGTTGAAAAGTTTACAGAAAACTGGTGTTAGTTCCCTCGCACAGTTTTTGAGAACTATGGCAGGTATTTCGTCAGCGCCAGAAGCCTTTTTGGAGTCTAGCTTCATACGCTTTATGATACGCTGTCTGAAGACAACATCGGGCATCCTTGACTGCAATATGGGAATAGTAGGTGGTATTTTTCCATGGAAATCGACAGTAGAATGTGATTCAAAGAATTCAGCCAAGTTCGCTTTCTGAATAGGTGTCGTTACAATAGAATTATGTGGCCGTGTGAGTGGTGGTATGGCGGATTTGGTGAAATTTTGATTAACTGCCTTAGCGACTGCCCAAAAGGACCTGGAATTGTTGGGGCAAGCGATAAGTTTGTTTCTAATTCGTTGATTGTGTTCCTCGATCGATGTTTCATCGATAATTCCTTTGCATGTGTTCCGGGCACGAACAAAAGTGTTACGATTTATAGGGTTAGGGATTCTCTAAAAAAATTAGATGATTCCAGCATAGCGTATATTTCAAATTATACAGTTCTAATTATGTTTAAAATGAACAAAAACATATGCTGCATAATCAATTGACACCAGTAATAAGACCGGCAAGGCACCCCGAGGTATAGACGACAGACAAACAAAAAATTTTACATTAATGAGAAAGTATGTGTCATTATTTTCCAAGGGCCAAATTTTTTATTATATAGATGGAGTTATGTCCTTGACCAATAAAGACTCATAATTTAAGTCAAAAAAGGGTCAATACCTCTTTAAACATGTTTCAAAAAAATCAAATAACCTAATCAAAAGTTCATTAATCTATGTTGTAGTTAAAATTACGTTTTAATTAAGGTTATAACGTATCCACTGCATTTTTGACTTATAGGGGAGACCGGGGCAAAATGGGATACTTAAGAAAAAAAACATCATATAAAGAAAATTGAACTGTTTAATAGAATAACTTTTACTCAGATAGCAACATTTATAAATCAACTTTATATAATCAAATTGTTCTACAGGCTAAATCACTCAATTTTTTCGTAATTAGTAATAATGAATAAGTCAACTTTCCCATTTTGCCCCGTGGTCGGGGCATAATGGGAAATGGCACGGGGGGTAAAAAGAGCACATATTTTAGTCAGGCTGGCAGCGTTCACAAGTATGCGCTTCATCGTCCTCGTCATCAACTACAGCGCAAGAATTATGGGCCCAACCGTGGCACACGCTACAAATCACCCATCCTTCGGTTGACTGCAAATATAAGTACCCACAGTAAATGCAAGCACAGTCACCATCATCTTCCTCTTAGGATGAATCACTGTTCGTGTCACTTTCTTTCTTGCGCTTCTTAATTTTATTCTTTCCAGGTTTCTTGTAATTTTTTTCTTTTCAAGTTCCTTTTTTTAGTCTTTTGTTCATCAATCTTCTCACCAAATTTCTTTTTCTCAGTCTTTTGTTCATTAGTCTTCTTTTTCTTAATTTTGTTTTCTTCTTCTTTCTTTCTTAAGCTCATTTTTATAAGGAGAAATCGTGAATATTGCGGTTTTACCTCGTTTTCTAGTCTTTTTTCCTTGAGTCCTGACTTCTTTTGGTATTGCTATGATGTGTACCGGACTGACCAGAAATGAGGTATTTGCCATTTGTCTTTCCGGACTTTCTTCGTCCTCCACAGTAACTGACATTGAAGGTCTAGGCCAGTGATTCCCAAAGTGGTTCAGGTGGACCCCCAGGGGTCCACGGGAGACTCGACGGGGGTCTACGTTGGCGTGAAAAAAAAATGGGGGTTCACAAGTTGTAAGTGGGGGTCCACGAAAATTTATCTAGTTTCGATAGTAAAGAACAAAAAATGTTGGCTTGGCTCTACCTATCAATGTAGGCAGATAATACACTACTCAAAAAACTAAGGGAGCAAAAAAAAATTCCAAATTTTTCGGTGATTTTTGACAGGCTGTATTTCGGTGAAAAATGGTCGTATTGAGACTTTAAAAAAAAGCATTTTGAAGCTTTAAGATTTTAATTTTCAGATTTTTTAGCTAAAATTTTTTAGGAGCTACGGTTCTCATGCAATCCTAACAGATAGCGCGAAAAAATAATATTGCAAATATATTGCTTTTTTTTTTGGTCCACGGGCTTGAAAAAAATTTTTTCAGTTAGGCCAGCATATGGATCACCTAGCCTGTTTATTTAGCATTAATCTCCTTGTTTTAAAACCTCCCTTAATTTTTTTGAGTAGTGTATTTTAAGAAGGTCAGCGACTGTTACTTGTAAAAACTTGCATATTCGATATTCAGTACAACGCGCGTCGAGACTTGCAAAGCGCCGCCCGCCCGCCCGCAACGCAACCCGTTCAGACGTGCAAAGGGACAAAATACGACTTGTGCTTTGCTTGCAATCTTGCATGAACTTGTTTGATTCTTCACCAATATAAATTCGAATGCCAAGGAGAGAAACGTTACTTATTTGTTTCCGGAATTTAAAAAAAAGTGTGAGTGAATCGATGTCAGTGTTTGCCAGTGCCAGAAAAAGTAAGTACCTGCCTACTTTTATTTTATATTGTAATAATATTATATTTGTTATGTTTGCGTGTAGTAGGTACGTAATAAAATTCGATACTTCTATAAAAGAACAGAAAGCCGAGAAAGATTGAACTTTTAGTACTTTTTATTATAAAATTATTTATTTACCCGACTGTGGTGATTCACTAAAGAAGAGATATATAATTGACCTGCATGTTTGTACATATTTCAGTGCCCTCGTAGTTGCTAATGCTAAATGACTAAAAATATTTTCATAAATTGTACGTGTCTTTATGTACGACTAGTAACGTACATCAAAGTAATAAATAAATCATTAAAATCGCGGAGTTTTGATGTCAAAATATTCTTTAAAAGTATTTTCTCTCGAATTTACAGAAATGTATCAAAATATAATTAATCAAAAAATATTTTATATTACACTAAAATAGGTTCAGCCGTTTTGTGAAAACCTCTGTATGGGTCTTAGCAGTTTATTGCTTTTAATAATTAAAATCAGTTTTGCCGCCGGCATTTTGGTTTTTTTTTTTATTGCAATAATTAATTAATCCTATTTTATTCTGTTAAAATAGCCATATCCTGTTAAAGTCGCCTTATGATTAATAAAACAAACATTTTTTTCTTTACAGGTAGGTAACTGATACGAAACATGGCTGAATCTAAGAAAAGATGTCGACGGTACAGTGTTGATTATTTGAAATTTGGTTTTCTTCCACCAAAGGCAGACAAACGATTGCCCATATGCCTTTTATGCAACAAAGTTTTGAGCAATAACTCTATGAAACCATCGAAGCTCGAAGATCATCTAAGAAGGTGTCATCCTGATAAAATAGGTAAAGATTTAAAATATTTTCAAATATTGAAGGAAAAAATATGAAAAGAGAACCACCGTGCACAGTATGTTCGCTTCAATGTCTCAAAGTAACGATGATGGCTTGCGGGCATCTTACAATATCTCATTGCTTATAGCAAAATCTGGAAAACCGCACACCATTGGAGAACAGTTAATTTTACCCGCTGTTGAAGAGATTTTAAAAACTGTTCTGCACAAACCTCCATTTGACGTACTCAAAAGAATTCCTTTGAGTAACAACACTGTACTAAGACGTATTGATGAAATCAGCTCTGATATTGAAAGCTTCTTGTGTAATTATCTGCAAACAACTCATTTTTCTATTTAACTGGACGAGTCAACTTTACCTGGTAATGAAGCATTATTATTGGCATATGTTCGATTTGTTATGGACGAAGAAATCCATGAAGAGCTGCTATTCGCGAAAACTTTGGAGACGGATACTAAAGGCGAATCAATATATATATGTCCTGAGTGATTTTTTTAAGGAAAAATCGATTCTATTTACAAACATTATTTCGGTGGCAGCAGATGGAGCTCCTGCCATCTTCGGGCAATATCGTGGGTTTATAAGCCATCTTAAAAGAATTATACCAGGAGTAATTGCAATTCACTGTGTCATCCACCAACAACACCTGGTAGCGAAAAATTTGAGTGATAGATTGCACCAATCGCTTCAATTTGTGATTAAAGCAGTTAACAAAATAAGAAGCAATGCGTTGAATACCCGTTTATTTGCACAATTGTGCGACGAAAATGATGAAGACTTCCAACGATTGCTCTTACATACTGAAGTATGCTGGTTGTCGAAAGGTGCATGTTTAACAAGATTTTACTCATTTTTTGAATCAGTTTTAGAGTTTCTGGAAAGTAAAGATCCAGATTTAAAAGAAAACCTGTTCAAATTGAAAGCAGACATCGCGTCTTTGACAGATTTGTTCAGAAAATTTAATGACATTAACTTGCAGTTACAAGGGGATAGCCTAAATTTAATAAAAACAAAGGGTGTAATTTCGGCTTTTCTTGGAAAATTGAAATTTATGAAGCAAAATATTAGTCGGCGCGAATTCTCCCAGTTTCCGAACTTGTCACAGGCAGAATGTCTTGATGAGGATATTCAGACATACGTTCAACAGTTAAATGCCCTGCATGATGACTTCAAAAATAGATTTGAAGATATTCTGACGATGGAAATACCACCATGGATCATAAATCCATTTGACGAAACGGAAGTGGCGAATGTGGTATTACAAGAGGAGCTACTCGAGCTTAGCACCAATGAGGAGCTGAAGGTGAAATTTAAAAAAGGCTATCAAACATTTTGACTGCAGGCAGAAATACCCGAAAAATATCCTGGGCTGTGGGAAATTGCGAGAAAACTTTTGATAGCGTTTCCCTCGTCATACCTTGTCGAAAAAAGTTTTAGTGTCGTTACAAACCTATTAACAAAAAAAAGGAGCAGATTGGACATCACAAAACGGGGAGATTTGCGGTTATTCCTTACAAAACTGAAGCCAAATATTGATAATTTGCTGTCAATCCATCAAGTACATCCCTCCCATTAAAATTATGACTATTTTTTTTTAATTGTTGATTTGCATTGTTGAAGTTACGGTACGTTATTAATGTTTAATTTTAATTCTATTGAGTCTGTAATCATATTATTTTAACAAATAGAACACAAGAAAATATATTATTTTTCTTTTTATTTTTACCACTCCGAATTTAGGGTTGGAACTCAGCCACGACGCAAATTTCCATTGTTAGATCTAATCTTCACATTTATTGACGAGTTTTGGAAATACGGTAGAAATGTAGCAGCAGGGGGTCCACCGAAACCAGTAAAATTTTGAAAGTGGTCTACGGGAAAAAAAAGTTTGGGAACCTCTGGTCTAGGCTGATTAGTTATGGCTGTGTTAAGATTTTTTTGATATTATTTCTTTCGGCCAGTTGATAAGCTAAAACACGAAGTTTTTTACCAGTTATACCAAATAGTCGTGCTTCCATAGATTTTATATATTGTGATAACTCATTGTCCTGCTCTTTATTATAGACTGTTTTGTAGCGTCCTAAACTTTTTTTACCATAATCATTATCTGAATCTGTGTCTTCATTTTCATTATTCCGCACTTTCCTGACGCGACGTTCTAAAGCTGATTTCTGCATATTGTATGTGCTTGAGGCTCGGAGAAATCCCATTTTTTCAGAAATAACAGCGCTAACTGCTCTTCTCATGTCATCCTCTTCCCATTTTGCGCGATCTATTTTCCGTTTATAATTGCGGACCATTTTGACTAAAAAAAAAGTAGAAAAAGCTAAAAAAAACGAATATAAAATTTTTAGCACTTATCGTAAAGACGGGGCAAGACGGGATAGTATCCCGTTATACCCCAACAAACATATTCTCTAATAAAACGAAGCATTTCTAACCTAAAGCAGTGAAGACTATAAACAGTACCTAATATCAAAATGCGATACTATTGCTAAGGTCTTTGGTTGAAAATATTGCAAAAACTTGCTTACTCACCTCATAACATATCGATGTTTATCACAAAACTTTTTAAAATTATAAACAAATTCAGTTTTTTCTCACAGGGTAGCCAAAACAAGCAACGACGCGTTCCTCTCCGGCTGACTGATGTAAGGCGACTGAAGTTCGTACGAATAGCGCTGTCGCCGGCTCATTTGCGTGTACGAGTCACGCACACTAGTACATTTCCCTTACTGCCCCGAACCTCGTTTTGGCCCTGTCTCCCCTAATAAATTACAGATTAGGACCCCTAAAACTGTTTATATTTTCCATAACAGGCGTCAATTGAAAAAAAGGCACAATTTTTAAGCAGTTTAGTATCAAGGTATGTTTAAATCTACTATCAAAATAAATTCGCTAAATATAGCGCAAAAGTTTTTAAAAATCTGTTAAAATAACCCCTCCTCAATTTATTTTATTTTATAAAACTCTATTCAGTCCGGCCAAAATAACACAATAAAATTACTTAATAACTGACACTAAATATATTTTGGAAAGATTTACAAATTCGTTATGGCGATTTCGTAGTACAATTACATTTTCAAACGCTTAAGACAGTCTTAGTTAAGCGTTTGAAAATGTAATTGTACTATGAAATCGCGATAACGCATTTGTAAATCTTTACAAAAATATATTTAGTGTCAATTAACAAAGTAATTAAGTAAGTTTATTGTTAAAATGTACTGTCACAAAGTAATGGACCAATCAACTCTTCAAAAGAAGATATTCTGTTGGAATTTATTCTTTCCGAAAGCCAGCACTGAATTTATAATTTGAAAAAGTTGCCTTGCTTGGAAATAGAAGATGTAAAGTTTATCCCATCAAAAACATAAAATGTAAAAAAATGCCAAGTCTCGCAACGCAGTCCTTCCACCACAAAAAGTTGTGAGATCTCATGTAAAACCAAGTCAGTTATTTTAGTTAGTATCTATGGAAACATCTGTTCAACAACTTTTTTCATAAATTGTTATCTAATTAGTTACCTACCAACGTTTATAGTGACCGTATCAATATTAGACATCTTTACTTCTATAATAAATATAATGACTTGGCAATCGCACGGCAACATAATCACATAAGAATAATCTACTATTTCGATTGCTAAGTAAGTCTAAACAGTGTACTTAAGAATAAAGTATTTTAAATAGTAGATTATTCTTATGTGATTGCCAAGTCATTATATTTATTATAGAAATAAAGATGTCTAATATTGATACGGTCACTATAAATGTTGGTAGGCAACTAAATAGATAACAATTTATGACAAAAATTGTTGAATAGGTGCTTCCATAGATACTAACTAAAATAACTGACTTGGTTTTACATGAGATCTCACATCTTTTTGTGGTGGAAGGACTGCGTTGCGAGACATGGTATTTTTTTACATCTTATGTTTTTGACGGGATCTCATTTCTTTTTGTAGGTAGTCCTCTTTTTTTTCTTCTCGGGTAATATTTCTTGTACGTCAGCTATGGATTTTGTCAAAACCCACTCCCTGTCTCTATTGGTTTTTCTCAAAGGCTATGATGTATCAGTTTTTGACAAGTCTGGAAGATAAGTGCTTCTAAGTCGATTATATTCAACGATTGCGGACTCCTGAGCTTAGATACTACCGAAGTCGACATTAATTAAATGTAATCTGCCCAGACTTGTCACTCTCGAAAGTGCCACGTATGCTTGACCGCATGTGAACACTGAAGAACCGATGTCCATCAGTGCACTGTTTAGACTTAGCCCCTGACTTTTGTGAATGGTAACAGCATAGGCTATACATATAGGAAACTGTTCGCGATGAACATAAGCTCTATTAATAATTTCAAATTTAGTTTTGACTGGACCAAGCTCGTAAAGATGTTCATTATTAAATGTAATATGTATTTTTTTTATTTAATTTGTATTTTCAGGATCAACCTTTACTCCTTGTACTATACCAATAGAACCGTTGACTAAGCCAAGACTCACGTCAATATTTCGTCTTAACGTGACTTTTGCTCCTATTTTAATAACTATATTCTCTTCTAGCCCTGCTATCATGGAAGCATCATCTTCATACTTTTTTATAATTAAAATATACCTAAAGTATTTCACTTAACAATTTTTTAATTATACGAAGGAGGTAAGTATTATTAAACGAATATATTTGATAAATGAAAAATATTATTAAATATAATATATTAATTAATAAATAATACAAATTGTTCATAATTATGGATTTTTTAGTGATTAATTAACTTTATACGACGTATTACTTACCGGGACTCACGGTTATCCTTGCATTATGCTATGTATGGCTGAGCACTGCGCGCTCTCCGCGCTCTATCTCTAAAACGGTTAAGCGTATAAAAAAATGTTTAGAACAAAATTTGTAAAGAATTTTATGCTCTATAATTTTCGTAATAAATGCAAATATCATTGAAACCATAGGAAGCGAGATATTTGCAAAAAACCGATTTTTGTGACCTTTGACCTTGAATATCTTAAGACGCGGACACGAGATTTTATGAGACTTTTGAGACAACTTTTAGAATGTCAAAATAAGGTTTATATAAGTTTACCGCTCTGATTCCGAGGTTGATCCTCTTTTTTGTCATAAGTGATTGTATCATTTAGAAAACGGGACTGAAATTTCGGAATGGTTCAGTTTTTCCTTCCTTTATAGGCTAAACACTAACTAAATTCAAAATTTGAAGTTTGTATGTCTGCTAGAAGTACCTTAGAATTTTGATGATCGGTGAGTGTGTCAGTGACAAAATTAAAGAACTTCGAGTGGCGATAGTTCGTAAACTATAAGGTATATAGTAGGTAATTTAGGAATATAGCTAGTATAGTATGTCCTTTTGGTCACTGAAAATTCAGATTTCTAGCTTTATCCCCAACGAAGTTACAGGGGGGTCGAAAGTCCGGTGAGTGGCTTCGAGAAAAGGATGGTACGACTGTGCTTTCTGCTCGACTTGGCGGGGGCACTGCCGTGCCCCCAGATTTATCTATTTATTATTTCCTTTTCATTCTCAATTTATAAAAATCAATCTAAAACTTTCAATTAATCCACAACTTAACAAAGAACCAAATATTACTAAAACAAGAAATCGAATCCAGTCGAAAATCTTCTTGAAAAATTAGTATCCGAAAACCTAGGCATTTATTATTACTTCGCCGAGATAATAATCTTCAACATCGTAAGCGAATCACAAATTAAACAGGACTTGCTAGAGACAGCAGAAATCGCTGTCATCTATTCTAAACTAAAAACATTTCATAATACAATTGAAGACACGAGTGGAAGAAGGTGCTATATCACATTTTTTCAAAAATCGTTTTATTTTATGGATGAAGGTTTATCGTATATGGTAAAGCTACAATAATAGGAATCTAATATTATGAGGAGCGATGGGAATGAATGAAGAAATTATGTGGCCAAAATTTACAACAAAAAGTATTGTATTTATTTTTTTACATAACACCTTCTAGCAGAAGTGATTATGATACCTAAAGCACCAAATGACATTAAGTCATATAGACCAATATCATTACTCCCAATAATTTCAAAGCTATATGAGAAGGGACTTTTAAGAAGAATAAAACCACCAATAGAGGAAAGAAACCTTATACCAAACTACCAGTTTGGTTTCAGAGGAAAATATTCTACCACAGATCAAGTCCATCGAATAACAGATGTGATAGAAAAGGCATTAGAAGAAAAACTAATTTGCTCTGCTATATTCCTTGACGTGGCTCAGGCTTTTGATAAAGTCTGGCATAAAGGTTTGATCTATAAATTGAATAAAATACTACCAAAACAATACGTTGAACTATTAACTTCTTACATCACAGAGAGGTTATTCAGAATCAGGCTAGAAGATCATTATTCTGAACTGAAAGAAATAAGGGCAGGAGTGCCTCAAGGCAGTGTTCTGGGACCTATCCTGTACCTTCTGTATACTAGCGATCTACCGCAAATAGAAAACGTAACAGTAGCTACATTCGCTGACTACAGAGCCATGTTAGCGATAGGAGAAAACATAGAAAACTCAACTAGAAAACTTCAACAATATAGCGATAAATTCTGCCGATGGACCAAAAAATGGAAAATAAAATTGAATGAATTCGAATCAATACATATAAATTTTACAAACAAGACAATTGAAGAACCTATCTCATTAAACTTAAATGGAAATATAGCTCCACATGCAAACACAGCAAAGTATTTAGGCATGACACTGGACACTAAATTAAGATTGAAAGAACATGTAAAAAAGAAACAGACAGAGCTTGGTCTCAAATACAGACAAATGTACTGGCTTTTGGGAAGGAACTCCAAACTAACCAGATCCTGAAACCATTTTGGATATATGGCATTCAGCTGTTGGGTTGTGCCAAACAAAGCCACTGTATACAAGTCTTCCAGAATAAAGTAGTGCGCAGCATGTTAACTGCCCAGTGGTATGTACGCAAGAAGGATATACATAGGGACCTTGGTATTCCTGAAGTAGACAAAGAAATCAAAAGATTCGCCACTAAACACAAATATCGTCTCCACCAACATGTCAACGAAGAGGTCCTGCCGCTCTTAGACAACCAAGATCTGGTCAGAAGGCTGCAGAAGACCAAACCGTTCGAGCTTGTGTAATGTGTTAGTGTTAAAAGCTGAACATAGTGCGCATGTGATAGTGCCTGGGCAGGTCAGTGCAAACTTCGGGACATCATTGGATGGACTTTAGAAACTTACGTTAAGTACTTAGTTTTAAGAATTTAGAGATAAAATAATGGTTAGTCTGTAAGATTAGTTTTAGTATTTAAAAAAAAAATAATAATAATATCTTCTTCTACTGGTGTCTTTAATTATCCTTAACACATATTAGATCAAATTCCATGTACCTAAACAATAATAAATTAACATTTGAACCAAAAACAGATACTTTTCGAAACAAACATGCAACTATAGTCAAGGTAACCAAAGAGTTTTCATAATTAAAATTACAATAGTAGGAAAAGAAAGTTTCAGTTTATTTCATTTATACCCTAGCAGTTTTTTAAAATAATTAATTTCATCTAATAACATCTCACTCCAGTATTTAATAACAAACGAGCAATATTCCTTGTAAAGAAATTATTCCTTAAGAATTCATCTGTTACGAGACTAATTCAACTCTAGAGTACTCTCCATGTAAAACCCAACTGTCAAAGATTACTAATAACTTGTCGAATAATCCCGGTTAAAATTAAAAATGAGGAAGTTCAAAAACTAAGACTAACTATTGAATAAATTGATTCTATTTAACTTACGCAGTAATCGTTGTTACTAAAAAGGGCACCTCACTAGGAGGTGAATAGTAAAATTTTGTGAAATAAATACTTCTGCTTTCTTTTTAATCCTAGAAATTGTTAAAAATCTCTTTCATATAGTAGTAATTTAAGGTTGAATTGGTTGACTTTTAAAAAAAATCATAATTGCATAAAAATGCACATTTAAAATGCACCCATAAAGAATAAAATAGTGCGTGATTTGTAAACGTAAAGAACGATATGTTTAACAAATTTTTGGTCAACATACATATGTAGTAAAAACTCGTGATAATGAGAATATAGAATTAGAATATAAACCCATAAGAAATACTTGATTCAAACATTAAAAAAAAATATTAAATTTAATTAAAGGTACTTAAACTTAAAAAAACTAATAATGCTCTTATTTACGAAACCTACACAAATATATTAACAAATACAATATAAACGTTCTTCTTCATCTCTACTTCCAATATTGCTTCCTTCCTTACCCGAAGACAATATTTGCTCCTTGGTAAAAACAAAAACAATAGCAGAGCTGCATTTGCATCGTGACATTTCACCGTAGGAAAGATCATTTTCTACAAAGCTACATAACATTTTTAGTAATTTATCCTCAGATTTAAGACTTTTTCCACTGCGTATACCTATTCTTTTGGACTTTTGCTCGTTACCAACTCTTGAATTCGTCATTTTTGCTATGTGCTCTCGGCATTGTGACGATAGTTTTATTTATCAATGCTCAATATGTAAATTTAGCACACAAAATACAAAGCGATTGCATGCAATTGTCAACATGCCATCTCACGTTAACTCTAAGAAATCACTAACAAAATCGACATAAAACCAGCAAAATCGACTTTGCGAGCGCGACAACTTGAAACACCATGAACACGTTGCAACGCACTGGGGCTGATAGCGCGCGAGCTTTACTAAGCGTGCGCGCTCGGACAAATGTTGCTAGTATTTATAAACTAAAGAGATCTAAAAAAAATTACATAAATATTTTCTTAGATAAATGTAGTTAACTTATATGTGATAGTAATTTCTGAAGGTCATTGAGAACATGTTTAAATTTCAAATTGTTGAGGTACAATAAAGAAAAAATATTGTTTGTATAGTTAAAATACTTGAGCATTCACAAAAAAAATTTATCGGGTTTCGTAAAGCGATTTCAGAAAAATAAAATTTTGAAAAAAATATGCATAATAATGTTATTGTTCATAAAAAATTGAAAAATTAAAATTTTTCAAAAAAAATTATAGGATAGTTTTACTACATAAAGCACTAACTATTTATGAATTTTTGTGCTAAATTTCCGACTTGATCGAAATTCGAGGTCCTGTAAAAAAACTTTCACCCTAAAAAACTATCAAATTTAATTAAAGTTAGATTAACTTAAAAAAAATACTAATGCTATTATATACAAACCTACACAAATACATTGATACAATATAAACATTCTTCTTCATTTCTACTTTAAATATCGTTTCCTTCTTTCCTTCTTTACCCGAAGAAAATCTTTGCTTCTTGGTAAAAACAACAGCAGAGCTGCATTTGTATTCTGACTTTTCACCGTAGGAAAGAACATTTTCTTCATAGCTACATAATATTTTTTGACTCTTTCTGAAAATTTGCGGCTTCTAATTCATTCTTAGATTTAAAACTTTTTTCGACTGCATATACCTATTCTTTGCGACTTTTGATCGTTACCAACTTTTGAATTCGTCGTTTTCACTTTCTGTCAGTCAGTTCTTCAAATGATTTATTGGGGCTACCAAACGAAGTTGTTGGTTTTGCGACCTGCTTAAAAGTTTCAAAACCATTTAACCTCTCAGCATATTTTAACCTGGACTGATCTATTCTTTTACTACTTAAAAAGGCACTGCTTTAATTTTGCCTTAACACCCTTAAAATTTCCCATATTTTTTGTTTCAAATTAAAGAATGTATTCATAACCCCCCCCCCCCCCCCCCCACATAATATCCAACATTCTATTTCTTGGCAGAGAGTTTGCAATGTGAGAATCTGGAACACAAAAGAAATATGTGTCAAACAACAGTTCATTTAAATATATTTTTTTAATTTTCCAAATTTTTAAGTAAACTGGGTAAATTGTGTTGAATTTATGTATAGTAAATCAAAAATCCTAAATTTAAAACAATGAATTTTTAGAAATTTTTTCAGTATTCAAAAATTGATCATAGAATTATCATCCTGTCTACAATGAATAAGATTTAACTAATAATAAAACAAATTTTAAAAAGTTTCACCTAGAAGATTAAAGTTTAAACGATCATACGCTTAAAAATAAAAAATATTTAATAAAAATATACTTACGATATCAAAGAGGTGGTCAAGATATTACAAAACAATTTGGAAGGAACGAGATCTACCTTACAAAAAGATCTTTTTAGTAATAGAGGATGTGTTTATATTTGAGCGCCCTAGTAGACCAAAAGGGCGACCCAAATTGTTATTTTCTTGTGTTTCTCGACATGTAGAATCCTAATTTGCCATTCTCGGGACCCCAGAGGATTATGGCCTTTCGCCATGGACCCCAAAAGCCTTTTTTATGCAATTTCTGGGACAGCTTATCTATTAGGAGAGAGGGGTAAATTAACCCTTTTCATATGTAATAGAATTCGTGGAATTCGGAACAACTAGTCGAATAAAAGCCTTTAACTTTAACGTTGATTTTGCGGCCCCCGTGTCCTGGAATGTCCAAAACGTTACATCCAAAAATGGACTGTCGTTTAACCACTTGAATCAAGTACCATAACATTTGTTGACACTAAAAAAGTCGAGCGCTCCAAAGGGGAGCCACCGAGACCGGACCCAGCTTTAAGTCCCATAAAACGTAGATCCAAAAATGGACTGTCATTTAACCATATAAAATCAATAACTTTAGTTTGTTCTTGATAAAATAAGAGGGAATCCGCAAAAGGCAGATGCCGCCAATCCTTAGGACGAAACTGAACCCGCTTTTTCTAGCCAGAAAAGGGATGTTTTTTGAGTTATTGAATAAATAAGACCGTAAGTCCCAAGTTTTGGGTCCTACGCGTCTACCCAAGTTATTTTTGGAAAATTTAGACCTTAATTAATAAAATATACAAGGCGCCTGGCTTGTACCCGAACAAGTCAAGACATTTTCAAAGTTAAAAAAAAAATCAAAATTCTGATAATATAGACGCTACATAGAATTCGTACCGGATGACTGAAATTATTTTTTTATGTTTCTTGACCCATAGAATTCGAATTTGCCATTCTCAAGGGCCCATAGGCCCGAAAAAGTTTTTTCAACGCAATTTGTGGGAAAGCCTATCTATTGGTAGGGTAAATTGACTATTTTCATATGTAAAAAAATTCGTGGAATTGGGAACAACTAGTCTCAATGAACAAAATCGTTTGGGTCTATTGCTATGGGCCCAATCGGTATTTGTAATACCAGCTTTTGGCAAAATTAAAATTTCCATATTCTTCAAGTATGATTACGTTCGAAAAGGGTTAAATTCCTATTTTCTATAAAATATTATGCCGATAATTACAAGAAATTCAGTATGTACTTTTAAAGAAAATTTTTATACATTTGTATTATAGAAAATATCCTGGAAAATATTTATTTTTTTTTAATACACTGTAATAAAAATTTTAGATGAATTTTAAAGTATTTACTTAAAATTAAGTATTTGCTAGATTTTTGAATCATTTACTAGAAATGTTTTAAATTCTAGTGTAAATTCAAAAAATCAAGTAAATTAATGCTTGAAAAATCAAGTAAACGTTTGAAATTTCGATTAAACGCTTAAAAAAGTTTGAAAATACTTAATTTTAAGTAAATACTTTTTTACAGTGTATTAAAAAAGAAATATTTTCCGGCATATTTTCTATAATAAAAATGAACAAATTTTTTTTTTAATTACTTACCGTATGAATTTCTTGATATTTCATAGAAAATAGGAAATTAACACTTTTTGAACGTAATTATACTTGAAAAATCTGAAAATTTTTGATTTTGATGCTAAAAGGCTAATATTACAAATAAATACCGATTTGGGCCTAATTAGGCCCAAACGATTTTGTTCACGAATTCTATTATATAAGAAAATGGTCAATTTACCCTTCCAATAGATAAGCTGTCACAGAAATTGCATAAAAAAAGGCTTTTTCGGGCCCATGGCGAAAGACCCGAACCTTATGGGGCCCCGAGAATGGCAAATTCGGATTCTACGTGTCGAAAAACACAAAAAAATAACAATTTCAGTCATCCGGTACGAATTTTATGTAGAACCTATAATAGCGACTATATTATCAGGATTTCGATTTTTTTTTGAACTTTGAAAATTCTTCGGCTCATTTGGGTACAAGCGAGGCCTAAATTTTCCAAAAATAACTTGCTCAGATACGTTGGTCCCAAAACTTAGTACGGTCTTATTTATTTGAAAGCTCGAAAAACGACCGTTTTTGGCTAGTAAAAGCGGGTCCAGCTTCATCCTCCGGTATTGGCGGCGTCTGCCTTTTGCAGGTTCCCTCTTATTTTAACAAGAACAAACTAAATATATTGATTTTATGTGGTTAAATGACGATTTTTGGTTCGAAGTTTTTTGGGCCTTAAATCTGGGTCCGGTCTCGGTGGCGCTTGCCCTTTGGGGCGCTCGACTTTTTTAGTGTCAACAAATGTGGTTAAACGACAGTCCATTTTTGAATGTAGCATTTTGGGCCTTATCTGGGCATTAAAGGGCACGAGGCCGCAAAATTAACGTTAAAGGCGAAATTCGACTCGCCCGATAGAATGAACAACTAAGCAGACGGTTAGTCGAGTAGTCTAAATTTCGGGTCGCCCTCTTGGTCTATAGGCAATTCGACAGAATTACCACAGAATATACAGCGTTAGCTATATAATTTGTGGCATTACCACACCATGGCAACATTTTGAAACAGAATTATTTGACGAACTGCCAACTATCTTCGACTATAAAAACTGAGATATTAGAAAGTAGGCACTTCAAACTTTCATTTACAAAAATAATCGCCTTGGTTCCGATTGGTCTTTTATTACTTTTTTTCCTAAACTAAATTGAAGAAAAATTTTAACAAAACGGCTTAAACTCATTTTATACACCAAATAAATTGAATAAAAATTAATCAGACAAAAGAATATAATAGTACTTAGTTCTAATTACACGATTCTACAAAAACAAAAACTGAAAATGCTAGCGGAGTTTACGGCACGAGCACACGTTGCGAATGCATCACAGAAAGTACAACTTTAAAATCGTGCAACTATGCATTGCATAAGCGTACCAACGGGATAATTTAGATAGTAGTCAGCATCTGGTTACCTTTCAGCCATGTTTCACCGTTTTATGTTAACTCTGAAAATTCAATTTATTTCACAAATTTTGGGGTTTTACCCCATAGGGGCAGGGCCGGCCCTAGCTTTTTTGCCGCCGTAGGCAAACTCAAAAAATGCCGCCGCACGCAAAACTATGTTAACCAGAAAAATGACATATAATTGAATTAAGACAGTAATACTAATACAGATTTACGAAAAATTGTTTTATTGAAAAACAAAGTTTACATTTTAACGAGCTAACGACAACAAACTAAAACCAGTAGCTACTATTTTCAGAGATAATTTAAATATTATTAAAACAACGAACAAAACTAGTACAATACTATATAAAGTCTAAACCTAAATTAACAATTTTTTTTCGAAGTTTCATTTCTGCAAAATCGCGAATTTCTTTCTGATCTAATTTACTACTCAATTCGTGTTCAATGACCAATATTGCTAACCCATTAAGACGATTTTGTGTAGTCATAGTTCTTAAATAATTACTATTCCGTACGGAACACTTATAAGATGACTTCGGTGTCTGTCTGTCTGTCATACCCTATTTTCTCCGAAATTATTTGTCATAGAAAGTTGAAATTAGGTAATAATATAGGAATTGATGGCCTCATCAAAGCCGTGTAGTTTTGAAAGTTAAATTTTGACTTAAGGGGTTAGTTTTGGGGGTCAAATCGGAAGTAAAAAAAAAAAATTTTACTGGGTCATCGAGTGTGGTGTCAAATGAAAGCTTGTGAAAACACGAGTAAAAAATATGTATATAATATAGTACTTGGACTTACTTTTCTTTGTATTATTTTTAGAAAGTCGCGAAAAATCGCTGTCCTCCCACCTTATCTCGAAAAGTACTGATCAAAAAATTTTGAAAAAATTCCGGAATGCTCTCTACGGGGTGTAGATTGAACGAAAATTATCACTAATGCATTACCTTTAATAATTTATTTGGTATATAAAAAAACAAAAATTACAAGGTCATCAGTTTTCAGTAAAGATTGGAAACAAACTTTGTTGAAAACTCCTTTGGGGTGTGTTTTGAGAAGTCACTGATCATTTTATACCACCGTAACAATTTTTTTATTTTAAAAGCCATCAACGTACGGAACACTAATTGTGCAAGTTCAACTTGCACTTGACCGGTTTTTTTTTATTATTTTTAATTTAGAAAAAGTTCTTTCGCCGGTAGCGTTAATAAAATTCTTAGAGCAATGCTTAAATTTGATACAATTTTAAGGGAAGTAATGAATTTAAGAATGTCAACTGGACCTTCTTTCTTAGTTAAAAGTGAAGAAACAAGGCCTATTTCGTCAGCCAGATCTATAGCGTTAAGATCGGACGAATCACCGTTTTCGAGATCTTTACACATATAAAACTTCAAAAGAGCCATTATGACTATTCATTAGGTTGAATCTCATCTCCAATGCACTGATCGCCTGGTCAATATTAAAGAAAAAAAATTCTATTTTATATTTTTGTTTTGGACCTTGTATCGGTTCGTCTAAACTTTCATATAAAAAATTTCGTTTTGTAGCCTGAACACGATGACGTGATGTAGTCAATTCAAAGTTTTTTTCAACGTCGAATTCGCTGGCTAAATTTTCAGCTTCTAAAATAATGTTGTTAAAGAATTCATCCGATCTTAATTCTTTGAAAAAAATTAATGAGCTATTTAATAAATTAATGGCTTGGGATAAATCAAAATCTTTAGATTGAAGTAGCTTATTTAGCGAATTAATACGATTCAAAATTTTATATTAAATAACGATTGAACATAAAAACTTATTTTATAGTGGTCAATAAACCACTGGCCTCATCTCGAATCATATTATCTATTTTGGTATTTTCATAAATACTTAATAAAGCATCATGAATATTTCCTATTTGAAAATGTAAAGGTTTTAGGGAATCTATACGAGTTTCTCAACGAGTGTCCCTTAATGATTTCAATGTAAGAGTATTGAGGTGTTCTCTTAATATGGCCCACCGAGAGTCGATGAGACAAAAATTTTATATAGCTTTTGAACCATATTAAAAAAGCCCGCTGCCTCCAAAGAAGATTTTGCCATATCGTTAATTACTAAGTTTAAGGAATGACTGCTGCAATGTACGTAAAATGCTCTAGAGTTTAAAGTATTAATTCTTGATTGTACTCCTGATTTGTCGCCTCTCATATTTAAACCATTGTCGTAAATTTGACCTCTCATATTTTCTACTTTCAATCCATTTTTCCCTAACTCTTCCAATAAAATAAGATATTTCCTTACCAGTAGATCTCTCAATAAGAAGAAAACTCATTCTAATCCCGATTCTGATTGATCAATAGAAACATATCTCACTACAAATGTCCTTTGTACAACCTTACTCGCATCGAAAGTGCGATCAAGAATAACCGAATAATATTTCGCTTTTTGAACTTGTTTTATTATATAAGACTTTACATTATCATGTAATAATCCAATAATTTCGTTCTAAATGTTTTTCCCTAAATGTGACACACTATTTTCTTCATTGTTGAGGATTTTACCAACATATTCCTCCATTATTGGGTCAAACTCAGCTAGCAATTGAATTAACTTTAGGAAATTTCCATTATTATGTTTATAAAGCTTGTCAATGGTACCCCGGAATGATAGAAAACTTTCTCCAAGCAATTTAATAAATCTCTGTGTAGCTGAATCTACTGTTTGACAAGTTTCCATCCTTCGTTTTAGCTTTATCCATGATTTCAAATTATCTACATGATGTCTTCATGCTCTCTTAATACCTCACCAATATGTTTCCAGTTTCTATAATCCTCATTTGAAAAGGAACTTAATTTTGAATAATCAAAAAGTGTGCAACAAAAACAGAACACGGATTCTTTAAACACAGAATATATCAGCCAATTACTCACGACTTGTTCTCCATTTTTTAAAATTTTATGATAGTGTTTTTCACGAAATCTTCGATTTGGTTTTTGATTGTCAAACGGGAAATCGTAATGGAATAAAGGACATAATGGACCTTTTCTAACTAAAATATTCGATTTGAGTCGCTTATACGATCGGGTCATAATCCTGGGCCTGATGATAGAGTTAGGTTGAGGCTTCCTTCATTTCCCGTGATAGTATCTATTGTCTCAAAACTTGTTGAATTCTATTCCTGGCTGGGATAAGTCGCGATTTCATCTTTATTATTGGTGTCGCCTTGATAAACCAAATCCAAATCAGAATTGACGGTAGTGTTCAGATCCCGTCAACCGCTTCGCTCTTAGTTATTTGGAACTACTTGTATCTTTTAAGAAGTTATGCAAAGTTCCTGCCTGCTTTTGAAGCTGAGTTTGCTTCTCGAATCTCTTTTTTTTTATATTGACTACCAGATAGCCTTTTTCTTCCGTCAGACATTCTAAAACAAAACAATCTATCTGATACCGTAATACGACAAAGATATGATTCAAAAATTAAAAATCGTCCCAACAGAGGGCGGAACCTAACCATAAAATTTACATTTAACAATTTTAGTACATGTACAAGGTATTATTAGCGTAGAAAAATCTCAAGTAAAAAGATTACAATATGACTCTAAGGCCTCTATTACCTTTTAGCAAAATGAAAATGCTACTTTCCACATACACTACACTTGTAACTAACTGACTCAAACTGTATCACTACCACAACCGATGCATAAATAAAGCATTGTTTTAAATCTAAGTCTCTCTTATACGTGAGTGGCAAAAGCTTGTTGAATTTTGTCTGCGGTACCGGTGCAGGCGCATCTCTCTCCCTCTATAGACAGAAATAGACAGGCTTCTGGCAGAAGCCTGTCTATTCCTGTTGTATTTGATTTTACTACTCATTTATTTGCTAGATTTAAGTAATCGAAATATATTTTTGTGGGCTGTGTATATTTTTTTTGCGCTCTAGTAGTTTAGGCTCTTTTGACGCTGTAAGCAGTTGCCTACTTTGCCTACCGTCTAGAGCCGGCCCTGCATAGCGGGGCGGTAAAATTTAAAAGAACTTACGTACTTGAGTTAAATCCAACCTGTGAAATAAAGATCAAAGGCCTTGTAATCTAAAATTTTAGAAATGCGTAACGAAAAAAATAAAATACTATATTTGCCAAAAATTGACATTACCCATCCTATACACGAGACAATTACAGACTTAGAACTATTTAAATTTTATGGTGTAAGCCTAAACGAAATGAATGCAGTTAATTTTATTCAAGATGTATAAATAAATTTCATCAAAATCGGCGAATGGACCGTATCTATACTCGTACATATTATAATCTTACTAATAATATTTTGTCAAATTGTAAAACATATCTTTGTTATTCTCTCGCCCAAATTCGCAAAACTACCCACTAATGTTATTACACGTGAAGACATTTGGCTACTATGAGTATCTGTATTAAGGTGTCATGCCAGTTATAACTTTTCTTAGACGCAAATACCTGTCTAATTCCTTAATCCGTAGAAACACTACGACCAACCCTTAAATAAATTCTCTTTCGACGGCTTCGTGGCTCATGCTTCCGCTGCTCTCTCCTACGTGGCTAGAACTAAAAGGGTATTGTGGCAACTCCAGAGATTAACTTCCTTTAGGCATCTTCTCTTCCAGTGTTCGTCGATGACTTCCGTTACATGAGAAAGCTTTAGGGAAGTCATACGACGTGAATTGACTTTTCAAGGTTCGGTCTTCTTTCTCTATACCAGAATGTTAACATGTCTTATCCTATCGTGATAAATACAGTTTTGCGTAAACAATCCAGTTTTAGTTCCGTATTATCATAAATATAGTAAAATGATATGCATTCTAATAACAGACCTACATGGTTCATGTCATACTACCGAAAGTTATAAAAGGCAGGAAGCTTTATGCCTGGTAGGAAGAAAATGAGTGTACGTTTGAACAGCGATTCTCCGGTAGTAACTTTAGGATGTACACCCAAATTTTTTCAGATTGGTAGTGGCTGTTTAGCAGATTAAGGAACTAGGGCAGGGAAAGATGTACGACCAAGACCGGGGTAAAAAAGCAATGTACCAAATTCTAACATCGCATGTAACTAAAAGCCTACTGAAAGAGTGAGAAAGTACATATATCTTAGAACCAACATGAATGAGTAATGGGTTCATTCTCAAGAGATAAGAATCTATATTGAGAGGGCCAGATTACTGTTCGTTTAATATGTTCAAACATTTTATCAAGAGAAACTGTGGAAAAATAATAATAAGTAAATAATAAACTATAATTAATTAGACTAATCGATATTGATAATTTATATTTTTTCCAGCATGTACGCCAATGGACACCTCAAAAACAATCAACCCCTATTTTGATACTAAGCTGGATAGTTGCAATATTTCCACGCTTAAAATTAATAATTTGTTATTTTACTTTAGTGAACTTTTATCTTTTCCAGCTTAAAATAACCGGTCAAGTACAAGTTGGACTTGCGCAATTAGTGTTCCGTACATTGATTGCTTTAAAAATAAAAATTTTCGTTGCGGAAGTAAAAAATGATCAGTGACTTCATAGAACATATCCCAAATGAGTTTTTTTAACAAAGTTTTTTTCCGATCTTTAGTGAAAACTGATGACCTTCAAATTTTTGTTTTTTTTTTTGTACCAGATAAATTATTAAAGATAATACACTCGTGATAACTTTCGTTCAATTTAAACCCTGTAGAGAATATTCCAGAATTTTTTCTAAATTTTTTGATCAGTATTTTTCGAGATAAGTTGGGGGGACAGCGATTTTTCGCACTTTTTAAAAAATAATACAAAGAGAATTGTGCTCAAGTATTACATTATATATGTTTTTGAACTCATTTTTTTACAGGCTCTCATTCGACAACCCCTGCCGATTTCATTCCCCAAAACTAACTCCTTAAGGCAAAATTTAACTTTCAAAACTACATGGCTCTGATAAGACCATCAATTCCTATATCAGCGCCAAATTTCAACTTTCTATGTCAAATAGTTTCCGAGAAAATCGGGGTGTAACAGACAGACAGACGGCCACCGAAGTGATCTTATAAGTGTTCCCTACGGAACACTAAAAAGCAACCGAAGCTGAAGAAACAAGCTACCTATGAAGTACGGTGCTTTAAATGAAATTATTAACTAACATTACGACGCAACGTAGAATCATATAAAATATAATTTTTTATTATTACAATAGGGACGGCCATAGCGAAGAGGTTAACGTGTCTGTCTTCTACGTTGGAACTCAAGTTCGATTCTTGGATCGAGAAATAATAAATTAAAAAAAAAAACTACAACGTAATGGTCTCGTCTCTTAGGAAGGCAATGATAAACCACTCATAATATCATGCCTAGTAGTAAAGCCCTCTTTCTCACGCTGGCCATTCGGAACCGGCATTAAACTGTAGGCCCCGTTTGTTTGTGGAACACTTAAAAAAGGCACCAACCACAAGCAAAGGCGAGAGAGTCGCCTACGTCCGTACCGGATATGGCACTTCAAGAAGAAGATCATTACGATACGAATTGGCAGTTTAAATACAGAAAACATTCACGTGTCGCTTTTACAAGCTTTTCTGGTATTGCACTCGCTTAAAATGAAAATTGTCAACGAGATAGTCGATACGTTACCTATGCCAACAGTATTAATATTAATATGCTTATATGGTCACTCCACAAAGGACAAGACTTGAACGATTATTTGGGTAATATGTCGTATATTTCCTTAGTATTTTGATGACAGAATAAGCATTTAAATCTAAAAAATATCTCCAGGATATTTGCTACATCCTAATAGCAATATTTTTTGAACTCAAGAAATGTAATATTTAGTGTATATATATATATATATATATATATATATATATATATATATATATATATATATATATATATATATATTAGATTAGAGTGACCGGATCTCATAGAGGGGGAAAAAAAATGTCGGAATCTTGTTCGTCTGGACCCCACAAAACGATTCCCCTTTCCAGATATTGAGATAGCCGAAATTTGAGCTCGATTAAACGACGTTAACCCGTGCCGCTCGTCGCTCAAAGTTTGAAAAAATCCAAATTTTTGGCCAAAAAGCTGACATATGGAGCCATAACTCCAGAACGGTAAATAATAGAAACACGCATAATATCTCAAAAGAAAGCTAATGTTGTTCTTCAAAATTTATGTTCTATACATAATTGTTGTTATTTTAAGTCAAATCGAGTTACAACAGCCTTTAGCCCCAAAAACGTGACCTGGTACCACTAGGAGCATACTTCGTATATTTTGTTATTAAGTGATAAATTTTGCTTTTTTTGGTATATTTTTGAGTTTAAAGTAGAAATATAATAAAAAAACAAGTAATACTGATAAGTCTAATGACATTTTTTATTTTAAAATATAAAAATTAGGTATATAATACATACAAAACAGACACAGAAAAGATAGACGTAGTACCTACATGAGTTGATAATTTTACATAGTTATCTAATCTATTCTAGAGCTTTTGTTAAAGTAGTTTTTGAAACGTCAGGATATAATGCTCGGCATTTACTTACAACTTGCAGGACATATTGCTTTTGGTCTTCATCTTTTGTCAGAAGGTCGTTAAAGTCGGTTATTAATTTAACACCACGCTCAGCCATATCATTAACTACTTTTAATGTTTGGACAATTTTCAATCCTTCTTGGAAGTCATTACTTTGAGGCCAGGTGTTTGGATGTTGTCTTAGGAAATCTGTTTTTATATTAAATTGGTCAAAGAATGTAAACGTTTCTTTGGTAAGTAAATTTACCAATCCTCCATGAACTACCTCTTTTAAGTTTTCTTTCCTAACTTTTGGATTTACAACCCTAGCGTGCTGTGATGGTTCATCTGTGCTACTGAGCAATTTATTAGCCATTAACAAGTTTTCATCGTCTGTAATGGTGGGATCAAAAAACGATAATCCCACCAACTTTGCATTCAAATACCACAAATGGTTCAAAAATTTGGTCAGGGCTATTTCTGCAATGTCGTTGTCACATTCTTTATAGTCTAACAGACTATGCAAAATACCTAAATCTTGCTTTGGTACAAGATGAGCTTTTGGAGCATTGAACCAAGCTTTACAATAAATTTTAACTAGGAAAACAGAAATGGCACGCACAGAACTTTCTTCTTCTTTAGACATCTTAAATTGACGACGAAAAATGAACATTTTTAAGCAGTAAATAGCCTTTGCCATCCACCTAGCGTGATGAATGGCTCCTGGAGTTCTAAAACCCACAACATTGCCGTCTAGTGATCCAACAAATACGAGAACCAACTGCAATAGCTCCTTGTAGTCATCTCTGGGGTGGCTCTCAGTTAATTTGGTCTCGAATTCAGCAGTAACATTTGCAATTACTTCTGGAGTTAGCTGCTTTTGTATTAGATTGTCACTGATACCTGTGTCGTATTTTCCTTTGTCTATCTTGGGCCACGCAGTGAGGAATCTCTTGAAAATGTCTGGATGAGGTCCAGTGGTTGATCCCATTTTTGTGTCGAATACGCCTCTTAACAGAATTTCCAAGATATGGTGACGGCAAGCTAGATATAACAATTCTCTTCCTAACATTTGCTCCAATATGACGCATGCTCCTTTGAGTCTTCCCGTGTTGGATGCTGTAGTGTCGAAGCACATCGCCTTGACGGTGTTGAGAAGACCCCATTCATGTAGGCATTTATATACGGCTACGGCTTGCTCCTCTCCAAAGCTGTTTGCTGTTACAGGAACTCCCAGCAGCTGTTCCTTTTCGCCATATGAAATAGCTATAGCTATTCGCTCACATTGTTCATTTTTTAAAACACCCGGTAAAAGTTTACCGTCTCAATGGACAACCACTGGCTCTTTTTCAGGAATGTTTACTTTATCAAAAATTTTTTTATTATATTGTTCTCTGAACATTTCCCTTCTATCATGTAATAAAGTTTTCGAGACTTTGTACTCAAGAGGGTCAAGGTTTAGTGCTTCTAGAGTAGCTATTAAAATTCTCGTGGCATTTCTGTCGGATACCTTACATCGATCTAATAAAATGTCCTCTTCAGTGTCTTCTTCTCCTTCTTCGAACTTTTCTTCATCATCCGTCTCTAAGAAGCAACAAAAGAAAGAGAAAAAAAAGACTATAAAAACTTGTCGTTTTAGCAGAATAGTAATAATACATAGGTACTAAATTACCTACTTCTAATTATCAAAAGGTATTATTTAAAAAATATAAACTCAATCATAAAGATGCCAAATCATGCTCTCATGTACAATTTTCTTTCAATTATAACGAAACTATTTACTTATTTGTTTATCTATTTTTTAGAATACTAATAAAACTCACCAATATCAAAAGTTGCTTCTTGGATTTGTCGGTTCATTTTTGCAAATTCCTTTTGCACCTTGATTTCTTCAGCTCGAGACAACTTGAGATCCACTCCAGTCATGGAACCTAGGCGGCCCTTCTGCCTCTGTTTCACGAGAAACGCCTTATCTTCTTCCGATTTCATCAGAGCCAAGGCATCTTGTTGAGCAATATCAAAGAGATCATCCAACTTTTCAACAAACTGTTTAAATTTGTTCTTGGCCGTTTTCGATGTTTTCTTCCGGTCTTTTTGAAGAGTTCTCCACTCGGCGTGAAGTTTTTCCAGCTTAGTAATTGCATCTTGCTCATGTTTAGTCGGGATTCGAGCTTTCTCCCAAAAAATGAACACTTCTCGTATTGTAAGTTTTGCTGATTCTCTTACAGTTAATTTCACAGTACGTAAATTATAAAATAAAGCACACAGAACTTGACGATTTGAGGGTAGTTTACAACCGGTGATCTGGTGAATGGGATAGCCCACAAGAAATATTTTATCCTTGGTCCGGCTTTGTACACCTGATGTGGATGCCATTTCAGAGGCCAATAGGTAAATAACAGTTAACTTGGAAAATGAAACAAAATATATTGCAAACTTTAATTTCAATAAAATGTTTTCAAATGTCTTTTAAAATAATACTATAATAGTTATAAAAACAATAACACACACACTTGGAAAATTAAAAAAAAAGAACGTTAAAATATCTTCACTAGATAATTGTTCGATCTAACCAGCTCAAAGGCACTTTAGAAACTAAACTGAATAAATAAAAGGTCGGTTGTACGCTGAAGTAAAATCACCATCCCTAAAATAGAAATTACCTGTCAAACGGGTCTTTCTTTGGTAAACTAGTCAGGTAATCCCCATATAATAAAAGATTAAATTTGAACAAAAGGCTCTTTATGTTTGAAAATTGAGTTCCAAAATACTTTTTAACAAAAAAATGTTAATTCCGAGACACATTATGTAAAAACCCGTAAAATTCTTAGAATACTCCCAAACTGGCTCCTACTGGTACCAGGTCACGTTTTTGGGGCTAAAGGCTGTTGTAACTCGGTTTGACTTAAAATAACAACAATTATGTATAGAATATAAATTTTGAAGAACAACATTAGCTTTCTTTTGAGATTTAAATGCTTATTCTGTCATCAAAATACTAAGGAAATATACGACATATTACCCAAATAATCGTTTCAAGTCTTGTCCTTTGTGGAGTGACCATATAAGCATATTAATATTAATACTGTTGGCATAGGTAACGTATCGACTATCTCGTTGACAGTTTTCATTTTAAGCGAGTGCAATACCAGAAAAGCTTGTAAAAGCGACACGTGAATGTTTTCTGTATTTAAACTGCCAATTCGTATCGTATTGATCTTCTTCTTGAAGTGCCATATCCGGTACGGACGTAGGCGACTCTCTCGCCTTTGCTTGTGGTTGGTGCCTTTTTTTAAGTGTTCCACAAACAAACGGGGCCTACAGTTTAATGCCGGTTCCGAATGGCCAGCGTGAGAAAGAGGGCTTTACTAGTATGGGATGAGTTAAATTAAAGTGTTAAAAAACTTTGTCAGTCAATCTCTGTGCAGCATTGAAGATACCTAAACATTGGCTGAGAAAAGTTGATGAACGCCGTTTAAAGACCTTTTTTGGTATATTACATAGTTAACCAAATTACAGCAAAGGGGGTATCCCCAACATATTTTATATAAAGAGACAAAAACCGACAAATATTAAGAGCCTGAACAATCAGCCACTGAAAAAGTCGGCAGTCGATTGATGAACGTCGACATCACTTATTCAATCGACACAAGAGAATTCAGAAGAATTATAATTATATCCTCTGTGACATGTAGAAAATTTCTATCCAAATTACTTAAACTAATTTGAAATAATATATACATTTTTGTATTAGTGACAATGTCCGTTAGGTAAATCTAATCGCTGACAAAAGTCACTTTAGAGAATCATGCAAATAAACTCCAATGTATATTAACTAATTATTTAGTATATCTGAATAGCCTAAGCTAACATATTTCCTCGACTTGTTATTACCAAAAAATCAAATAGAATTCCTTTCTTGAAAACTTATGAAACAATTTTTCGTTGTTTATCGATTTCAAAATTCTTTGCCGGAATTTTTTAGAAAAACCGGGGGCATACTTCTTAACTCTCATTTTGTATAATATTGTCGTCAAATTGTAAAATAATACGGAACATACACTTTGAATTTCCGGACCTAATTACCTTTTAGAAATAATTTTAGTGAAGTACAAATGAACAGCACGTGCTATCAGTAGAAATAGTTCAGGTTTTCAGATCTATAATATTTTTAAAAACTTTACTGTTTCATGAAAATTCTTTTCTTTCTGAAGAGTTTTTATGTTTTCTTTAGTTTCTGAATTATTACTTCGAAGACTAATTTTCATTACAAATAATAAAATTATAATCGGAGCACATTCCAAAAGATAACACAGGGGAACAGCTGTTTTGGTGTCGAGGTTTTTTGAGCTGATTCTATATCAATTTGATGTCCTGAATTCAAATAACGTATTTATTTGTACCTAGGAGCTCAAATTTTTAAGATATACAATTTTAGAGAAATATAAGTTACATTATTGTAACTCAAATCCGTAAGTGTAGTAAACAAAAGTAGATACGAAATTTTTATTTTAGTTATACAAAATACAATATTATGTCGTACTTACAAACAAAAAAAAAACATTGAAGAAATGAAATAGTCACTCAACACTTGGAAAGCTTCTTTTCCGCGACATTCTTGAATGGTTTTTTAAACAGTCCCTTTTTAAACTCCAGCAGTAATCTGCCATCATGTGCATGTCCCATCTTCCTTGTTAGCGGTCCTCCATAACTTTAATATCTTGGTGAAATCTTTCACCTTGTTCCTCACTCATGTCTCCTAAATTTTCTGGAAAACGGTCTAAGCGGCTGTGTAAATAGTGTATTTTAATACTCATATTGCACCCTAAGGATTTGAAACTATTAAGCATCTTGTTAACCATTTCAACATAGTTTTGAGCTTTATGTTTGCCTAGAAAATTTTCTACAACTGCAACAAATGATGTCCAAGCTTCTCGTTCAACTTGATTCATTGAATTTATGAAGGCAGGATCCTTAATTAATTGTCTTATTTGTGGGCTGTCAAATATCCCTGCTTTGAGTTTTTCTGTGCTCAACTGATACATTTTTACCCCTATATATGCAAAACAAGACCCATTCTTATCAAGAGCCTTTACAAATTGCTTCATTAAGCCCAACTTTATATGTAACGGAGGAAGTATGATTTTTTCTCTTTCAACCAAAGCGTCGTTAATGACATTCTTTTCCCCAACGTCCATGTTTTCTCTCTGAGGCCAATCTTTTCTAACCCAGTGGTGTGTTTTGTCCCTACTATCCCAGAGGCACAAGAAACACGGATATTTCGTGTAACCACTTTGCTGCCCAAGAAGAAAGTTTATCATTTTTAAGTCTACACAAATCATCCATTGATGTTCGTAATACTTTATCTTCTGCAAGACCAAAGCTATGGTATTATATTCTTCTTTCAGTTTCGTTGAGTGAACTAGTGGTATTGAACCATATTTATTCCCATTATGTAGAAGGACACATTTTAAACTTCGCTTTGAACTGTCAATAAATAGGCGCCAATCATCTGGAATATATTCAGAAAGTCCCATTTCTTTCATGAGTCTCCTAATTTCGTGACAAAATACAAGATTGTCTTCTTGAGAAAAGAATGGTAGCAGATCTTTTTCTCTTGTACGGTAAAAGGTAATTTTGGTTCCTTGTTCCAGTAAATTTTTGTCGTTCAACCTAGAAGCCAGTACTTCAGAAGCTTTCGATAAATTGAGATCCCTGGTGAGATTATTTAATTTATTTTGATTGAAGCGTTGAGGAACTGATGACGTCCCCTCATAGTCACTATTAGGTTCATTAGCATCAGAACTTTTATTAGCATCAGAAGAGCGATCAGAGGGAAAATATTCGTCATCAGAGATATGTGGTAGCTGATGAAATGTTGGAATCGGTATTTCATCTGAGTGCGGGATAGGGCGTATTGCCGAGTCTAAATTGGGATAAGTCCACTTACTGCGGTTATTTCGATTGATTCCATTAGTATTTACTAAACAGAAATAACAATCATTGAAGTGGTTTTTTGGTTCTCTCCAAACCATTGGTACGCCGAATTTTAGACATTTTCTTTTCCCGGTAGTCCACTGCCGTAAATGCTCTGTACAAGTTTTACATACGAGATGCGGGGCCCACGTTTTGTCCTGATCACCAAGCTTAACTCCAAAGTATCCAAGATACGCTCGCTTTACAAAGTCAGTAATAGTTTGTCTGTTTTGTTGAAACATGTATTCTCCGCATATATAGCAAAACACATCAGGTTGATTTACACAACTTCTTCTTGAACTGGAACCTGAACTCATTTTAATTCTGTTCAATAACACAAAAACACTCTTTTCTTAACATAAAATAACACGCCGAATTCGATCTACTCTCATTAGTAAGAACGCACAAACTGACGAGACTTACCCGAGTTAGGTGATTAAAAGGGTCAGTTCAGGTACCTGATAGGCAATGGTTCCACTATTTATAGATTTACCTGGAATTTACTCAATTACAGACTGACAATAAAACCATTGTACCTACATTAATGAATATATAATCATTTTAGAACTCTCATAAATGAATATACTGAATAAAAACCACATTGGTAGATAAGTTGATGTATCTGAAAAAGTAGAGTTGATAGAGAAAAACGGATTGCATGTATAGATTTAGCGTCCCAAATATAGTTAAAATCAGCTCTAAAATCCCAGGCACCAAAACAAAAATATTTTTTTGTTGCCCTGTGTAATAAGTAATAAAATGAAAATCAAAAACAATTGTAAACATAGAATTTGATTTATTTTTCAGTATAATAACAAGACATACTAAAAACACATACACACTACTAAAATAATCTACAAGATACCAACCAAATGATGGTAATTTCGTTTTTTAAATGTTTTACTCAATATTTGATACTAGAGTTTTGTCAACAACCGATATTTCATAAAGAAAATTACTCCAAAATGATCTTTTGATGTAAGAAGGCGTAATTGTTATACACATAAAAGGGTACAGGCATATCAAAGTTACTTCTCAAATACTATCCATAAGAATTCTTGATTTGAAAAATACCATGCCCCGTTGTATTGCACAACTGTAACAATAAGACGCTAAAAAACGTGATAATTTTAGCAACATTAAGAAATAAGAGGAGCTTTTCTTCCACAAGCGTGATAGTATATTATTAAGTGCTGTATCGCAAATAAGAGTGTTGCAATTAGTCTACCAAAATAGAAATTAAAAACAAATTAATTTTTTGTTAATTGATCCTTGTGTTATTAATTCTAATCGACATCAGTTTTAATTTAAGGTGAGATACTAAGTAAAATAACTAAGAAACAATCAATGATATTGCTACGATATACTATCCTTAAAGTGATAAAAATGTCATTTTCGAAATAGTATTTTTCGAGAATTTTAAATACAATGCAACCATGTTTATATGTAGTGATAGTGTACATATACCTATTAAATTCAGTAGTCACATGGTACATATATAAAAACAGTCATTAAAAATCATAGAATTAAATACTTTTAAAAGCATTATGCTTCTTTATCTTGCCTGACGTAACTTTCAAGTGTAATAAAATATGTCACACAACAACTGAATAATGCAGTTAGCGTTTTTCTATTGATTACAAAAAATCCTGAAGCTGTAAATTCATTTCTTAATGAATGAATTTTATACCATAAACAGTCCATTGCTTTGTAATACTTGGATTTTTCTTTAAATAGTTCCTTAGCTTTGAGAATTGCGGCCGTCAAGTTATCCTTTTCTCTATTGGTAATGTCACAAGAGAATATGCAGATTAGTATGGGTGCCTGCAAAAAAATATATTATTATAAATACATTATATCAATTAAATAACCTTGTATGTATACATCAGAATATCAAAGAACTTACAAATAAGCAGTATCTTAATCTTAAGGAATTCTAACAAAAACATATTGATGAGCGTTGAAGACAAACTGGAACAATGAAGAAAGTATGTTGAGAACATTTTTAATAATGCGTAATCGGGCATGCCCACAGCATTAACGATAAGGGTCCTGAATTACCAATGTTGATGTAAAACACACCCTATAAAACTTTAAAAAAAGGAAACCCGTATGCTCGTAGCTTCTGAAGATGGTCCTGGTCTGAATCTCATTATGGCAATATTCAACTTAATCTACCAAACCTTCAAAATACCTACAGATTGGCGAAAGTCTACTTTTATCACTTTGTTAAAGAAGAGCAACGCGCCACAGTGCGATGACTATCGCCTGGTTAATTTGATGTCCCACATTTTAAAGGTATTCATGCGCGACATACACACCCGAATATACAGAAAATGCGAACGTGTGGTTGACCGAACCGAGTTTGGAATCAGTGGAGGAATGGGAACATATGAAGCCCTTTTCTCATTGAATATGTTGACTTAGAGACCCAGGAATATGAACATTCATGTACTCGAATGCTCGACTTCAGAACGGCTTTTAATTGTGTGTCACACCAGAAGCTAACTAAAATGCTCCAATCGATCGGTAACGATGGGCAAGGTCTGAACACCATAAGCGAGCTATTGTAGAATCAAACAGCAACAATCAGATATGAAGGTAGTTTTAGCAAATTACGACGTCAGCCTTAATCTCCGAACTTGATTACTACGCTGCTACGTTTTTGCTCTTATATGGATGTCAGTTGGACCCTCGACGCAATCGCGGAAAGACGAATTGACTCATTTGAAATGTACACCCACAGGCGATTGCTCCGTGTTGCCTGACCAGAGCGTAGTACGAACATAAAAATTCTAGAACGAATTACAAAAAATAAAGAGCTCCTTCTGATAATTAAGGAGAAGCTTCAATACATAGATCATGTTATGCGATGCGAGCGATATAAGATTCTGCATCTGATAATCGAAGAGAAAATTGAACGGAACAGGTCAGTCAGTCAAAGGCAAAATTCATGGCTGGATCCTCAACTTTTGTATGGAGACGGCACACTAAGAAGAAGAAGATAGTATTATCAGACTTCCAAGATTCCTTGATTCACCATCTTTTACAACATCAATAAATTTATAATTCATGAAATACATTATTTGAAATATAAGTAATATTAAATTTATAATTAACAGTAGAGTATTATCTAAATTTTAATTTTAATAAGTTGTATATAACTAGTTATTAAGTTCAATAAACATAAGTAATAAGATCGCGGCAGTATCCAAAGCATTTCCATTCCAAAAGTCTTGTCTTGGTTTACAAACCAGTCTTCGACAACATATATTACTTTTTGATTTGAATAAAACTGGTGTATTTTCAAATGGTTTTGATTTCACATTTCCAACAGCGTAACTATGTCACTTTGTCGTCCCAATAACAAGAAAAAAAACTGCAACTGCAAGTTTGTAAAACCTTTTTTTTTACAGGGTGCTTGCTTAAGACCTTTTATAATCGGCAGTAGAACCTTTTTAAATGTTTCTTTATAGTAATTTATGAGGAATTGTTTACTCTT
Organism: Pachyrhynchus sulphureomaculatus; assembly: GCA_019049505.1. Classification (NCBI taxonomy): domain Eukaryota; kingdom Metazoa; phylum Arthropoda; class Insecta; order Coleoptera; family Curculionidae; genus Pachyrhynchus; species Pachyrhynchus sulphureomaculatus. The sequence continues at coordinate 46,011,988 of CM032455.1, read as the reverse complement.
TAATCGTCATAAAGAAAGCACTTAATTTTATTTATTAACCATACTCCCATTTATTTTTACTTATTTACTTTTTCTTCTTGTCTAAAGTACTATATTATGGATTTAAGGGTCTTAGTTTTATTTAATATACACTGGTTTGAAAATAGGGGTAAGAGAAAGGAAAAATTAAACAAATTTTAAGTTTAACAATTAAATTTGTGAATAAAAACCAAAATTAATACATTGTATTACTCGTTCCCCGCATCCAAGATCTTATTACTGCTGCGGGTGAGCTTTTTCACAACTGTCTGTGGAATTCTTCCCAACTCTTCCGCCGTCGCAACCTTTAAATCCCTCAGCGATGCAGGGGCTAGATTTCTGGCTCGAACCCTTCTTTTGAGCTCATCCCACATGTGCTCGATTGGATTGAGGTCAGAACTCAGCACTCAGGCACATTCAGGACTCATCGGAAAATAAAACGGGGCCCAGTTGCTCTAAGGTCCACTCGTCATGTTCTCGGGCAAATCTGAATCGTGCTTGTCGATGGTCTGCTGTTAATTTGGGTCCGTTAGTTGGTGTCTTCGAAGTTAAGTTAGCTTCTTTAAGTCTTCTTCTGACTGTCCAATAACTGGTAGTCCGCTGGACGCCAACGCCGATCAAGTGACGATTTCTTGGAGTTGTGTTGAAAATGAAGTGGACGTCTCGCTCTGAGGTACACCTTCTTCTTCCTGATCCTGGTCTCCTGTAAACTCTGGAGAGAACTGACTGGCTCAGTTGCAATTGCGCAGCGACTGCACTTTGGCTATGCCCTTCTTATAATAGGGCAATGACTTGTGCCGTTTCTTCCGGGGTGGTGTCCATTTTCCGATGACGTAGATAGTGAGCAGGTATAGCAGAGATTTTGGCGGTTCAAGTTCCGATAATTGATAGGAAAATGCAGTTGTATGCATTTTTATGAGGATGAATAGCGCGCAACGAGTACGTCGCGTAGCGAGCAAAAACGGTTTTATTGAGTAAAACCGTTTTAATCAATAAAACTTTTTGGAAATCTAAATGTTTGGGTATTATTGGAAAGAGTAGAAAATCAGCATTCTAATGATACCAAAAGTACCACTGTTTGAAAATTAAATTCAAGGATTGGTGTTAAATAAAGCAAAATCGTTTGAGTCGATTTTTTTCTTTTTATTAATCTTCATTTTAGCATATTAAATTTTAATTTATTAGTTTAGTAAACCAGAGTAAGCCGAACAACCATTTTTTATGTAAGCTTTTGAAGGGCACATATCAAGCCAGAGAGAGGATAAATTAATTGTACGTATAAAATTTAATGTTATGTAGGAGATTTAGTCGTCGATATATTTGGTGATAAAGTGATGTGAATATTTTGATCAGCAGCTGATTTAAAAAAAAAACGGTTATGTTAAAAGTACATTGTATTTTTTAAGAAAATATAATAAAATATTGTACATTTATAAACCTACCAAACGTCTACTTACCAGATTCAGAGATTACAAAATTGCAACAAATTGTTTCTAAAGACTTCGCTATCTTATGAAGATGAAAAATTAGAAAATCAACCTCTTGAAAGGTTCCCGTTGTATTTGCTTCATTTTTCTATGCATTTTGAATGTTCTACTACTGGATAGTAAGTCTTCTTAGACTTTCATATTTGACTTTAATAGTTTGTAACAAAGTGTAAGAGGTAATAATACCAATAGAAATAAAAAATCGGAACTGTTTTATCTAACAGGTCTTGATGCTACCCATGAAAGTAATTGTAAGACGAGTGGCGGTCGACGGATTTCTTTCTAACACCTTCACTATCCACGCCGGTGTACCCCAAGGCTCCATACTGTCTCCTACTCTCTTTCTCATTTACATTAACGATCTACGGGAAAAGACCGAGAATCCAATCTACAGCTCTGCATATGGCAGTACGCTTATCTCTTCATTCACTTTGAACGCTCGGACATCGGCTAATCAGGCGAATATCCGCAGACCGCGCGAAGTCATTCAACTTAACAAAGACCTGGAAGAAATTGTATCTTGGAGTGACACTAACCAAATGGAATTTAACGCTACAAAAACCCAGGCGGCAGTTTTTTCTAAAAAAGTAATCGTCACTCAATTTGTTGGGCGTTAATTTTGGAGCAAATATGTCCTGGCATGAGCATGTTGCAAGCATAACAAGGAGAGCTTCTCAAAAGTTGGGAATATTATTTCCAACCAGAGAGCTTTACACTCCACAACAACTGTTAATTCTTTACAAAGCTCAAATTCGATCAACTATGGAATACTACTACCCATGTTTGGGGCTCCGCTCCCAAACATACACTGCATTTGTTGGATTCTATTCAGAGAAGAGCTGTTTGTCTGATTGGAGACCTGAAACTGGCCAGCAACCTTGTTTCGTTAGAACATCAAAGATCGCTTGATTCGCTGGAACATCGAAGAACAATTGGCGACTTGAGCCTACAAGTATTTTCATGGAAAGTGTTCGAAGGATGTGGCCCGCTTAATTCCTCCCAGAGCGGTGCATGTTAGAAGTACACGTCGCACTAATACTTCACATCCGTTTGAAGTTCAGCTTGTTACTCCTCGTACAACGCTTTTCAAGCAGTCTTTTATATGGAGAACATCATCCCTTTGGAATAATTTGCCCAGGACTGTTTCCCACCGAGAACAATTTACAGCGATTCAAAAACAACGTGAATCGCATTCTCTGCACACGTGGCGCTCTTGTAGCGCCTAATGTGCCAGACCCATAAAAAAAATATTATGAAACTACAGTCTGTTAAGTAAGAACGTGTCCGCGATAATTCATTTTTGGTACAAGCAATTCTAGCAATGCAGTAAGAAGTCGGTAGAGGGCACCTTTGTCTACGACGCATTTTAGTAAAAGTATCAGTCCATTCCGAACTTTCGTCGAAATCATTTAAAACTCCAAAATAAGTAACTTGTTTGCGCGTCGGTTCGAGGCAGTCTTTCTTTGTTCCCATCCAAAGGGGCCTAAAATGACCCATTCTGCTGCCGCTAAATGTATTAAAAAGTCGATGTTGTTTGTGAAGGACTTGCCAAAACGTGGCTCGGTAGACAAAGTCACTACGAAAGTCGAAACACGAATCGTGTCTTTGTTTTCGCAGGATCCGAAATTGACGCTGCGTCAAAGAGTAGCAAAATTAAGAAAAATAGGTTTGAATGTGTCTCAAGAGACCATTCGACAATATATTCGTGCTCATGATGTCAAATTCCGAAGCCGTTGAAGAAACCTTTGCTGGGCGAAAATTATGTCGCGAAGCGGCTCGCTTGGGCCCACGATAAAATACTAGAGTAGCCCTCACAACCGCCGGACGCCAACCCTACTGAAAACGTTTGGTCCCTTGTAAAGAGGAAGCTCAAAGCAAAGACTCTAAGGACTTTGTCGCGTTGTCTCGCGAGATTGGAAAAATTTGCAGAGTATACAGAAAATCCCGTCGACAGCATGCCTGGAAAATGCCAGGCGATTATTAATGCAGGAGGCGATTTCCAAAACTAAAGTAATTGCGCCATTGTTAGCACACCAAAGAATACATTGATGGCAAAAAATGTTCTTGAAACACATTTTTTCAAGAATACGAACGGTCACGTTCTTACTTGACAGACTGTATATAAAACGATACACATCCCAAATAATAATAAGCGTTCTTGTAAATATTTTTCTCAGTAATTGACTTTTTCAAAGCTAAAGTTTTGTCGACAATTACCAGTTTTTAAAAAAGTGTATACCAAAATTGATCTTTTACTGTACGGTGTAATAATCGAGATACATACCACATCTGTGAGGCACGTAATGTTCATCAGGGGTCCTGGCTTTAACATTTCAAATCTTTCACGTAATATTACAGGAACTACAAACATCCATAGAATTATAAGGACTACAATTTTCTTTTTATACTGACTTTCCCCTTTCAAAGCAGTATTTTTCAAATCAAAGTACGAGACAAAGCCAAAAAAACTGGTAACTTTTACAACAGGAGCAAAAAAAAAACTACTTGTTCTACCGATATTGTACCAAAATTGCCTCAATTAACTTACAACACATGCCCAAATATATTTTTTATTTATCACAATATATTGATTTTTTACAGAGTATAGAATGTACCGAGATAATTCTAAAATCTTTTCCGATTTTCCAGAGTAAATTATACAATTATCAATGTATAACTTATAGATTACTAAGTCCGTCAATCTCAATCTCAAAGACCCATATAGACCGTCCATTTATGAACATAGGCCTCCCTCATTGAACCCCCCCCTGTTTCTATCCTGTACTTCTCTCGGCCAGTTCAGCCCGACGGTCAGTTTCAGTTTTCTCTTCGCAGTATAAGGTCTCCACTGAAGGATGATGTTGTTCCATCTAAAATCACTACATCTTGCTATTTGCCCTACATAATTCCTTTTCAGGGTGGTGATTGCTTCAATTACCTTCCCATATTCCTTTATGTAACAGCTATTTTTTTATTTTGTTTTGCTCAATTCAAGTCTGAGATCCGTAATCGAATACTCTTGATCTAAGTTTTAATGCAAAGTTTTTATACTTTTTTCAACAGAAAAAAAAAACACTTTTTTCACTGACATGGTATCTATAGTGTCCCAATTAGCTTAAAATGTATGAAAAACTGTGGCGCCAATATATTTTTTACTAATTACAATATACTGAACTTTTTTTTAATGCACATTATTATATATATACTGTCTATTTTTAAATCTTTCCCGGTTTTTCAAGAGTAAATTATATACACTGGTGAGCAAAAAAATCGACTCAAACTATTTAGGTTCATTTACCAGGGATCCTAGAATTTAGTGTTCATATATTTTTACAGATTTTAGTATCATTTGATATCCCATTTTATTCTCTTTCTAATTATACCATATCCCATAGCATATCCAATGCTTTTTACTGATTAAAATTATTGAAAGGGGAAACAAGGAGAACAAAAAATGAACATAGGGGTAAGAGAAAGGAAAATTAAACAAATTTTAAGTTTAACAATTAAATTTATTGATAAAAACCAAAATAAATAATTTGTATTAACCTCTAGCCCTTATTACTGCCTCCAGCTGGTTTTTCATGGAGCGGGTGAGCTCTTGCAGCACTTTCTGTAGGATTCTTCCCCACTCTTTCACCATCACAATCTTTGAGTTCCTCAGCGATGCAGGGGCTGGATTTCTGGCTCGAATCCTTCTTTTGAGCTCATCCCATATGTGCTCGATTGGATTGAGGTCAGGACTCCGCGCAGTCCACTCTAATGTGGATATTCCCACTTCCGCCAGATGTTGCCGCACGGATGCAGCAGCATGTAGCCTCGCATTGTCGTGCATTAGCACGAAGCTATCGCCAATAAACTCAGCGTAAGGAACCACGACGTGTTCCTAGAGGTCCTCCTCGATGTGCAGGTAATCCACCGCTACGAGTCTCATCAGTTACGAAAACTAAGTCGGTTTTACATCCAGTGAGATGCCTCCTCACACCATGACAGAACATCCTCCGTAGGCGACCGTTTCGGTAATGTAGCACTGCCATGTAGCCACATTCGGGACTCGTCGGAGTGCCATTGCTCTAAGGTCTAGTCGACATGTTCTTGGTCAAATCTGAGTCGCGCTTGTCGATGGACTACTGTCAATTTAAGTCCATTAGCTGATCTCTTCGAAGTTAGGTTAGCTTCTTTAAGTCTTCTTGGGACTGTCGAATGACTGACAACCCGACCACGAACTTGTTGGAGCTCTTCCTGGACCTCAACTTCAATCAAGTGACGATTTCTTAGAGTTGTGTTGACAATGAAGCGGTCACCTTACTCCGAGGTATACCTGGCTCTTCCTGATCCTGGTCTCCGTGTAAAGGTGCCATTCTCTTGGTAACATCTGTAGACTCTGGAGATAGCTGACCAGCTCAGGTGCAGTTACGCAGCGATTACTACAACGAAGGCATAGCCAACAAGGCTATGCCCTTTTTGCAATAGGGCAATGACTTGTGCCGTTTCTTCCGAGGTGGTATCCATTTTCCGATGACGTGATTAGTGAGCAGTTATAGCAGAGATGTTGACGGTTCAAGTTCTGATAAAGGAATGATAGGAAAATGCAGTTGCATGTCCTTTTATAGAGATCAAAAGCGCTCAACGAAGACGTTGCTGAGCGAGCAAAAACAGTTTTAATCAGTAAAACTTTTTGGAAATTCAAATGTTTTTGGTGATACCAAAAATAATAGCACGGTTTGAAAATTAAATTGAAGGATCGATGTTAAATGAAGCAAAATCTTTTGAGTAGATTTTTTTACTTACCAGTATAGATAAAAATTATTCTTTAACACAGAATTTTTGACATTTCACTAATCTTTACTGAAGGATATATTTTTATTTACAGCTACGAGAGTTAGATATTACCAAACAATTGGGCAGATACGATACAACTTACAGATTAGTACCAGGTGTACAAGTAAATGCGGATTTGTTTTCTAAAAAAAACATGTTAAATTCGGAAGAAGTAGAAGAAGTATGCTCCATCACTTGTTATACATTTTGCCCATCTTTCGGGCAATTTGTGAATACCACGCTAGTAAAAATCTTCCCCTTTTGCTGCGAACCATTCATCGAGCCATTTTTTCACATCTTCGTACGAACCAAAGCGCTGCTCAGCAAGTGCGTGACCCATCGATGCAAACAAGTGGTAATCGGAAGGAGCCAAGTCTGATAAGTAAGCCGCATGGGGTAGAACTTCCCAGCTGAGTGCTTCAAACGTGTCGCGAACTTGTTTTGCCGTATGTGATGGAGCATTGTCATGAAGAAAAATGACTTTGTGTTGCCTCTTTCGGTATTCGGGCCTTTTTTCAACCAGCGAACGGTTTAAATCGGTCAACTGTTGTTAGTAACATTTAGTATTAACCGTTTCTCCAGGTTTTAACTGCTCATAATAGACCACGCCCCTCCGGTCCCACCAAACACAGAGCATCGTCTTTCTGTCAAAGCGATTCGGCTTTGTGGTCGAGCGAGCAAAATGTCACACGTATTTTTGCGCTTTTCCATTTGCCTGTCGTTCAACTCATGTGGTATCCATCTGCCGGTCTTTTAAATCTTTCCCATCTCTCGTAGCCGATTGGAAACAGCTTGTTGACGAACGCCCAATTGCTCGGCGAGTTGTTTTTATGTTTGCGAATCATCTTCGTCCAACAATGCTTGCAATTCCACATCTTCGTATTTTTTGGCGGTTTTCCACGTTCCTTGGTTGCAACATCGAAGTCACCACTTTTGAAACGCCGAAACCATCGTTCACACGTATCTTGCGATGGAGCATGTTTACCATAAGCTTCTCGAAGTAATCGGTATGATTCAACAGCAGTTTTCTTCAAATGAAAACAAAAAATTAATGCTGTCCGCGAATGCTCTTTGTTCGGTATAAATTTCGACATATTGAACACAACAACACAACACTATGCACACACTTTTCCAATTTATCAGTCGTGCTCGTCTGACATTTGTTGATGACACAACAAAATGGCGCAGTGTCAAATCTTTATAGCACAAACTGCATTGGTGTACCATCTGTTTTCTGAAATCCGCATTTCATACATGTATACCTACCTGGTAAACAGCAGTCGCACGAACGAAAAATTTCTTCACGATAAATAATCGTCATAAAAAGTCAAACCTGCAACACATCATCACAATATAAAAAGGTAGAAATATGAACAAATTAATCCTATACCATATACATTACATCATTATAAGTCATATTTACGTGTCTTAAATAAGAAATTCGGTATACAGAGTTCGAAAATACAACGTGTTTGAAAATCTTTTAATATATGGTAAGTCGTTGGAGAAGCTAAACGTAATGAGAGTAAACAACCCTGGAGATTTATGAATATTCAGCAAGGACGCCAATAGTTGTAGGTAATAGACCGATCTAAAATAAATATTGATAATTTTTGATAATAAGCTAAACTGTTGCAAGCAAAGTTAAGAACAATTCATTCTTTTTTTAGAAATTGGCTCGCGTAATTGATAGGATACCATTTATTAACTCTTAGATGGGTTGGAACTCTTTATGTACAACACCACGTAACCCAAAAGAAACAGTTCATATAATCTAGTTTTTTGACCTTCTTTTTCGGTTTTGGTTTACATTCTACACGATATTCACTTGAGTATTGCGCCATTTCCGGATTATATGAAAAGAACCACGAAATTATATATTTTAAAATGGAATCGAAAGAAAATGTATCTTTAGCCCCCTCAACATGATGATGTGTTTCAAGAGAATTCACTTATTTTGGAACAACAGGAGATAACTAAATAATTATGTTTATTAAAAATATGAAGGATAATTGATTTAAATTAAACAAAAAAAGTAAGCCATTTTCTTTTAAACAGTTAATTTTTCGTATTCTCGAAGTTTCATATGATGATGATTTTTTTAATCCACAAAATTAAAATATTTCTAAAATTTATAAAGCTATTTACCGTAACGCTCCTTCAAAAAGAACACCCCAGGAAAGAGAACATTTGTTCTAAATAGATTATTATTACGTAAACACTGTAATCTCCTCAGTTATGAATCTACGAAGAGAAAACAACACATTTATGTCTTTGCTGTCGCTCTAGTCTCATCTGGCGACACGACTCTGTGGCTTTCGTTTTGTCTCTCGCAGCAGTCTAAACGAAGTGTTAAACTTTCCCGATGATAGTAATAAATGTAGAATTCAAATGTATTACATATCATTGTATCTACAATCAACTAGAGAAAGAAATGTCTCCATTCCTAGCGGCAATAACGGCTGAAATATTTATAACAACTCAGCAAGGGCTTTACTATTCGTGACTACAGTCAAGTCTTCCCTGTTCTACGAAGCGTGGAGAAAATTACCAGACAGAAATTTTTTATTCAACTTTGACATTAACAACCTAATCATCTTCAACATACACTCCTTCCTGATGTTACAATAGAGGTTTTCACGGATGATGGAATGTAATACATTAAAATTCCGGGTTTCAATCCGTGCATCTAACAATGAATTTACACGACGTTTCGCCAAAATCTCATTTGGCACAGCAGCTGCAGTAAGATTACAGTATCGAGTAGCAGCAGCAGCAGGAGCACTTAAAAATGCCAAATGAGATTTTGGTGAAATGTCGTGCAAATTCATTGTTAGACGAATGGATTGAAACCCGGAATTTTAATGTATTATATATATATATATAATATATATATATATATATATATATATATATATATATATATATATATATATATATTATATATATATATATGTTACCGGCAAACAGGGTGACTTCGGACAGTTTTTAGAGTTTTCTTTATATTTCTTCCAAACTAAACAGACTATATTTTTTACCAAGTGTAGTTCAATTATCGTAGAATCCAAACACTAACACAGATTTTATTTTACGCCATTAGAAATTTTTATTTTTTTATTTTAAAAGTGTCCGAATTCAGTTCGTAGGGTGGGGTGACTTTGAACACATATGTAAATCGTACAGGTCTCGATGTTTCCGCACCGCTGGGATGACTTCGAACACATTTTTTTATATACATAACATATATTTTTATATACATAACAAATGCGTTTAATAAGAACTGTAGTTATTCAATATTAATATTTATAGGTAAATTTTCAAAAGTATAACGGTCTCTGCGTTGCTCGAGTATGATTAATTTTTGAAAAATGTCTTCTGCTACAATGTCGCTTTCATCATCTATGATTGGAAATACAAAAACACAACCTTCGCCGGCGTTCTTCTTTCTTAGAAACATGTTTATGATTTCCTTGTTTACTAATAATTTTTCCTACATAATATTTTTTCTTCGTGAAGTTATTTACAGGAATAGCAATGATCCCAAATTCGTTAACTTGTAGTTCTGCAGTTTCTGTTGTCTTCGCCTTCTTTTGACTTTGTATGAGTGTTTTCAATGGCACTGACTCCGAATCCGAATCACATGAAGGATCACTCTCGAAAGCAATAGATTGGGAAGATGTAGTTTTTGACAACCTGAAGTTGAAGGTCTTGCTAGAGCTGCATTTATATCCTCTTTACTAATTTCTCGACCAGGTGTTACATTTATCCGCTTTCGTTTTCCTTTTTTGTTATTTTCCTGAGAGTTTCTATTTTTTTTAAGAAATCCAATAAAGATTAATCAAGCATAGTAGTACCTGTTTCTTCATCACTCCTCATATGATTTGGTAAACGTTTGATGACTTCTTGCGGATTGAACGGAACTATTCCACATCCTCGAAATCCAGAAAGAATATTTGCTTCGGTCTTAGCTTGAATAAACTGTAGTGTTCTTTGCAATAGATGTGGAAAGTCTGATTTCTGAAAAGCACCTTTCCTCTGGTATTTCCATTCCGTCAATATTTTTCGCCAACCCTTCTTTAAAGGCCCAAAAAACTACACATCAAGGGGTTGACACAGATGTGTCGAGTTTGGTGGCAACAAAATGAATTTTATATCATTTTTATGACATTCCTCTATAACTGTTATGGTTAAATGACTGGAAAGGTTAACACCAAACAGTAGCTTGGTTCCTTCCTTGTTTCGAAAATATGGCAATAGTATTTTACTAAACCACTCCTAAAACGTTGCTGCCTCGAACCAGCCCGACTTACTAATGCTATATTCACATCCAGAAGGATCATTTTTTCTCCATGCTTGATATCGATGCTTAGCCTTGTATACAACAAAAGGTGGCAAAAGTTCTCCATTTCACACTTATGCTTGTCTTTATTAAATCCATAATTCTGTCGCAGTGTTTTACACCGCATTTTCAAACAACCTTGGCTTTACCAGTATCATCGCTAAAGTTGGTCTCGTCATAGGTAACAATGTTTGCTGTATCAATATTCTCTAATGCTTTTTCTAGTTCCGTAAAATATTCAGTTATAGGTTTTACCGAAACTTGCGCACGAAGCCGTTTTATATTTTGGCTTAATCTTACAGTTAATTCTTTATGACGAGACAGAAACGATTTTGTCCAATCGCGTCCGGGCATATTGTCATGGAATTTTTCAATATTAACACCTTTCCTATTCAAGTATTGTTTTATTATTTCTCTGATATCATACTCAGTTAGTGGAAATCCCCATTCACAGGCACTTTGTATTAACAAAACTAGACGATTTTCTTCAACAACATTAAGAACACTTTGACCTCCTGCTTTTTTTTGTATGTTTTTCATTGACACCGTTGCTTATTGTCGATTTTGGAACGCCATAGAATTCGGACACTTTATTCGGTTTTTAACTTCTTCTATAGCTTTTTTTAGGTTATCTTGATTGTAGTTCTGATAACTACGGCCGCCTAACACTTTTCTATACTTTCGTGCCCCCCCCCCCCCCCCCCCCCCCCCCCCCCTTTCCCCCCTCCCCCCCCCCCCCCCCCCCCCCCCCCCCCCCCCCCCCCCCCCCCCCCCATTGTCCAAAGTCACCCCCTAAAAGACAATTTTTTTGTTACGGGCCTGTATAAAAAAAACTATTCTAGAAAAAAATTTAATTTCGTTGTCAAATGATTTTTAAATAGTTGTAATAATAAGCAAAATAGTCGGAAATCGTGCAGATTTTAAGTAGTTCTGTGCAAAATACTTACTTTTTCACTATTTTTGTAATCACTAAATTCAGTTTTTCAGTAAAAGCGTAGCACGTGGCGAAGTTTAGCTTGTAACGCGACCCACCGCCACCGTGGTTAAAAGAATACTGGCAAGTATGAGCTTGCATTAAAACAGTGACGATAAAATGCATACATTCGGTAAAATACCAATAAGAAGTAGCGAACTACCGATTGTTCAAAGTCACCTCCACTGTCCGAAGTCACCCCGTTTGACGGTACTATAGAGATTTTCACGGATGGTGGAATGTAATACATTAAAATTCCGGGTTTCAATCAGTTCGTCTAACAATGAATTTGCACGACGTTTCACCAAAATCTCATTTGGCATTTTCCAGTGCTCCCGCTGCTGATGCTGCTCTATACTATGATCTTGCTGCTGCAGCCGCTCGAAGTTAACTCGAGTTAGCTTCGAGTGGCAGCAGCAGCAGCAAGACTACAGTACACAGTATTGAGCTTGAAAATGCCAAATGGGATTTTGGCGAAATGTGGTACAAAATCATTGTTAGACGAACGGATTGAAACCCGGAATTTTAATGTATTATATATAAAATATACTCGTATATATATATATATATATATATATATATATATATATATATATATATATATATATATATATATATATATATATATGCATGCATATATATATATATATATATATATATATATATATATATATATATATATATATATATATGCATATATATATATATATATATATATATATATATATATATATATATATATATATATATATGTATATATATATATATATATATATATATATATATATATATATATATATATATATATATATATATATATATATGTACATATTTGCTAGTCTGTAGATTTTCGGTTTTATACACAGTAATCTGATGTTTTCTACCGTTTTTTTTCGCGGGTGATATACTGTGTTGTAAGTATCACAGATACCTGAGATCGAAGCTATTTTCTTCAGAATACTTGTTTGGTCTCGAGAATTTACCTGACTTTTTTTGACTGTCACTTTAGATCAGCACTATTTTCTTTTAAAAGCGGAGTTCACTAAATCCGTACCCGACTACGCCAGTGATGTTTTGAACTTATCTTAAAAAAAAACATACAAGTTCAAAAATACAAGTTTTATTCTTTCGGCTTTGACGTTCAGACCTTAATTCTAGGCTTAAAAATTATAATTGTCTTCAAAAGACACATCTTTTAGAATTTATAACATCGATCTTATCATATTGTAATTAATACTATTGGGCACAGCTCCACACAAATTTTCCATTGTTGGAAGTAATGCTGCAGGTCGTCTTCTGACAGGTTTACCTATGTCGCTTTTTTCTTCACTGCGTCGACCGACTGAAAATGGGATCCTTTCAACGCACTTTTCCCTTTGGGAAACAAAAAAGTAGCATGGAGCAAAGTCAGGTAAGTAAAAGGGATATTCCAACACAGTTATTCCATGTTTCGTCAAAAATTCCTTAATTGAAAGAGTATTGCGAGCTGGTGCGTTGTCTTGGTGGAGGACTCTCCCACATTTCAGGTATTTTCCTTCTCACTCGTTTACGAAGTATGGTTAAAACCTGATTGTGGTAAACTTGATTTACAGTTTGTCCTTTTCAATATTGTCGTCTGCTTTTGCGATTTGTTTATGCCCAACGAGAGTATCGTCTGTGACATCTTTTCTGCCATCCTTGAATCGTTTTACCCACCCAAAACTTTCGAGGTTTAACGAGAAATTTCACGTTAACTCGGCGCTCAACATTGACACTAAGCATTTCCCCTACGGATAACAAATGAACGATTCGATTTAAACTAGCGCTGCAGGCGAATTGGAAACTGTACGGGTATCAAAATGTTGGAATAAGTAGAGAGGGTATTTAAGCTCAGCGCCCCATTATTGCCAACCCCGCGACACCAATATTATCGCCGTAACATTAATTTGATTTTTTAATTCCACTTATAAACGGCCTGGTATGTCCATACCCAGGTACTTAAATTAGGCCATATGGTGAGTACAAATTGCTCTTCTATTATGACTTTGCATCTGATAGGATATTTAGTTTCTTCCATGAATATATGTATATTCAGCTGTTAGTTCGCCTAATAGAGCCTAAATATATTCCTCGGTACATCGTTTTTGAATTCATTAATGCTGGGTCGTTAGCATTACCACACCAATTGGTCCATGATTGATTCTATAGCTGGGGTCTAATAACACCATTTTTTCTATCATCTTATTCAGGAAGAGGTTGAACAAGAATGGACTAAGAGTATCTCCTAGTGTTATTCCTCCTGGTTTCATTATGCTCTTTATTGAGTTACCTCTCTTTGATTTTTCGTCTATTGGTTGTTAATATTTCAGATTACTCTCACCATATTGGCTGGTATTTCCTTCTCTAACAACATTTTTACGACATCGTAAAGTCGGATCTTTACCAACGCACAGTGGGGAAAAACGAAAAATCGTGTTTCAAAATTGTCTAGAGCCTTCAATTTTGGTTCGATTTGGACGATTTTTTTTTTTTAAATTGAAGCTTATTAAATTCCGAACAAAGTTGTCGAAGCCGATTTTTCAATTAAACTTTTGTTTCAAAATGACGGACGTTGGTTTCTGATTATATAGCGACTGAGACACAAAAAACGCTTACAGTTTCAAACCAAGTTGTGCCACTGTTTAGCAATAGCAGCCACTTTTTTGCTACAACAGCAAACAATGTGACTAGTGCAGCAAAATATTTAGCTGTCCCTATTTTAACAAAACGTTTTAGCTGTTGTAGCCATTTTCTAGATGTGTGAGGTGTCCTTTTCTGCGTGTATCGCTGTTTTTTGTATCTGCTAGAAAATTGTCTACGATACTTAAAATTTACAGCAGCAATATTCTAGCAATAACTGCATGAGAATTTAAATCCCGCAACTAAACTTGAATAACTTGAATGATCTGACTGCCACAGTCTAAATGCCACAGAGAAACTTTCTTGCTCGATTCAATTTTGGCATCCGCCATACTTGATTTGTCATTTTAAGTCAATTGTTGAAACATATTTATAATTAACAACCTTAAAGAAATTATTTATGCAAATGTTATGGATATAAAATAATAATGGTACGTTTATTCATATTTTTAATACTTTTATTGTTCATGGCAGCCATTTTGGGTTCATTATTATTAATCTTGTAACTGTGATATTAGATATATTATCTGCGACATAAAAAAAACATACATACACGCATTTTAGCACAACTTGGTTTGAAACTGTAAGCGTTTTCTGTGTCTCAGTCGCTATATAATCAGAAACCGCCATTTTGAAGACGTCCGCCATTTTGAAACAAAAGTTTAATTTCAAAATCGGCTCCGACAACTTTGTTCGGAATTTAATAAGCTTCAATTAAAAAAAAAATCGTCCAAATCGAACAAAAATTGAAGTCTCTAGACAATTTTGAAACACGATTTTTCGTTTTTCCCCACTGTGCAACGGTTTGGTTACATTTACGAAGCAAATATATACCAGCGTGTTGAATTCTATTGTTCTTTCTTCAAACTTCAATTACCCTGAATAAAATAAACCTGATACTTTAGGTAACGAAGAGAGATTTAATAAGCTATCAAATTATGAAAACATTTTGATCGGTAACTGATTACAAAATACAATATTTTTACGAAGAGTATAATAAAATACGCTACATTTATAAAGCAATTAAATGTTTACTTACCAGATTCATAGTCAACAAAATTGCAACGTACTGGCCATTTCTAAGATATTGTATAAAAATACTCATAACCAGACAAATATTAAAAGCATGAGCAATCAGCAGAAACAAGAGAATTTCAAAGAGTTTTCTGAAACACCTTACTGCCTTATGTAGATGAAAAATTATTATATCAACCTTCTGTAACATTTCTGTTATATTTGTTTCAGTTTCCGTATATTTTGAATCCTCTATTACAGTGATGATAAACTTTCTTACACGTTCATATTGAATTTTTGTAGTATGTAAGAGAGTTATAATTAAGGAACATTCTAAAAGATAGTAGTTAAACCAACTGGAAGTAAAAAACGGAAGTATAATTCTTTTATCATACTGGTCTCTGTCCCACCCGTAAAAGTGCATGTAAAATACTATAAAACTATATGTAAAAGATACACATCCTAAATAATAATAGGCATTCTTGTAAATATTTTTCTCAATATTTAACTTTTTAGAAGTCAGACTTCTGTCGACGATGGCCAGTTTATAAAAAAGTTTGTGCCAAGTTGATCTTTTACTATACGATGTAATAATTGTAGTAAATATAAATACGCACAGGCAAATCACTTCCATAAATACTGTAATTTCTATTAAAGATCCTGTCTTTAATATTTTGAATCTTTCACGAAATGCAAACATCCATAAAATTATGAGGAATATAATCATCTTTTTATACTGATTCTCCTTTAACAAAGTATAGTTTTTGAAATCAAAGTACGGGACGATTCCCAAAATACTAGCAACTTTTGCAACAGGAATAAAAGAAAAAACTGCTTGTTCTTCCGACATTGTATCGATAGCAGTTCAGTTAACTTAATACATATGTAGAAATGTAACATATCTCTTATTAATTACGTTATATTGATCGTTTTCATAGTGTTAAATTTATCATACTGAGGTATTTCTAAAAGTTATAAAATAATACGTAGGCTGAAAAATGTTTGGTCTGACACCCTTTTCAAAAATCCATATGATTTTTAGGAAGTACCAACCTTCAAACGATACGTGTCAAAATTTCATGACATTTCGATGATTAGTTTAGAAGTTACAGTGGTTTTAATGACGCTACTTATGATATTGTCAAAACAATGGAAAAAAGCGAATTTGATGTGTTGATTAAACACTGTTGTTTGATGGGAAAAAATACCATTCAAGCAAAGCAATGGCTTGATAAATGTTACGGGGACTCTGCCCCTGGAAAATCACTCATCAATTACCGGTATACTAGATTTAATTGAATTTAAACGCGGTCGTACAGATACAAATGATGTTGAACTCTCTGGACGCCCAAATGAGGTGGTTACACTGGAAAACATAAAAAAATTGTTTTGGATGACCGTAAAGTGAAATTGTGTGAGATAGCTGACACCCTAAAGATATAAAAAGAACCATATTTTGCATGAACATTTGGGCATAAGAAAGCTCTGTTCGAAATGGATACCGCGTTTGCTCCCAGTGGGCCAAAAACAACAGCGTGTTGATGATTCTGAGCGCTGTTTGGCTCTATTTAAGCGCAATAAAAAGGACTTTTTCATGCGATATGTGTTAATGTATGAAATATGGATCCACCATTACACACCGGAATCAAATCGGCAGTCAGCTGAGTGGACAGCAGCCGATGAAAGCCGCCCGAAGCAACCAAAGACGCAACAGTTGGCTGGGAAGGTTTTGGCATCTGTATTTTGGGATGCGCATGGAATAATGACAAGAAGGGAAAAACCATCAATAGCGAATATTATATAAAGTTATTGGTGCATTTGAAGACAGAAATCGCAAAGAAACGGCCCCAAATGAACGAGAAAAAAGTACTCTTTCATTACGACAATGCACCGTGTCACAAGTCGATAGTTACGATGGCAAAATTGCGTGAATTGAAGTTCGAATTGTTTCCTCATCTACCATATCCTCCAGATTTGGCCCCTAGCGACTACTATCTTTTCGCAGACATCAAAAAAATGCTTGCGGGAAAGAGATTTGGCTCCAATGAAGAAGTTATCGCCGAAACTGAGGCCTATTTTGAAGGCAAGGACAATTCCTTCTACAAGAAAGGTATAGAAATGTTAAAAAAGCGTTGGACTGATTGTATCGCTTTTGAGAGAGACTATGTTGATGAATAAAGACGAATTTTCAAAAAAAAAATTGTTTTAAGTAGCTAGACCAAATACTTTTCAGCCTACGTGTTATATTCTGCGGTTAGAGTATCTGTATAACTACAGATTAATGAACAGCAGAAGAAGAAGCATCTGTAAACGAAAATTTTACTCACTGTAAATACCTCTATCAAGGATAAAACCTGCCATTTATGATAAGATTGCAATTGTTGTCAGCATTTCTAATGACTTTTATTAAAGCAGGTCACAACATATAATAGACGAAATATGGACAAATTGACACTACACCAAGCATATTACACGAATATAAGTCATATTTATGTGTCATAAATAAACGAACCCAGTACTCTTCTTTTCTCTCAACTACGCTACGTTAAGGATATCTTAACGAGAAGAAACACTATGTGTTAATAGATATAATGCACTGGTAATCTTTTTCCCACTGTCTCTCTTCCACAAGCTATTGGAGCATTGGGAATACCAAGAAAATGACTGGAAAAAGTTAATAAAGAAGACGCTGAACTATTATTTTATTATTAATTTATGAGGCCGTAATTAAAAATATTGCTTGTCATTTTGACGGAGGTGATTTGATGTAAATACCTTTTTATTAGACATATTTATGATTAATTTTGTAGAACAACACGTTTCATAAAAGTACATATTTATTGTATGGTAACAAAAAAACCATTTTTTTCATTTTGTATCTTTAGTTTTAAGTAGTGCTTCCAAACTTTTTGACGGTAGTAAATACATCTATCTAATGAAACGTTTCTCAATCTGTGGGGCGCGACCCACTAGGGGGGCGTGATTACACTATTGGGGGGGCGTGAGCGTATCGAGAAGAAATTATTATTAAAAACATTCATTAAAAACATTTAATATAATTTATTAAAAGAAAAGCAAAACAAAATACATTCTGACATAATAAAAAATAAAATACACATTTACACTGATATAATACACCTATAAATAGGATTGTATTAGTACTGCAAAATGTATTTACCTAATAACACATGGGCTGAAAAGTCCCGGGCCTAACAAAGAAAACACGGTTTTTTTGGTTCAAAATTAGCTTTATTCATCAACGTAATCTCCATCAAGAGCAACGCAATCATTCCAGCGCCGCTCTAACATTTCAATACCACTTTTGTAGAACGATTTATCTTTTGCCTCAAAATAGGCCTCAGTTTCAGCGATAACCTCTTCATTCGTGCGAAATTTCTTACCGGCGAGCATTTTTTTTTCAGGTCTGCGAACAGCCAGTAGTCGCTGGGAGCCAAGTCTGGCGAATACGGTGGATGTGGGAGCAATTCGAAGTTCAATTCATGTAGTTTTGCCATTGTTTTGATTGACTTGTGACACGGTGCGTTGTCTTGATGAAACAAAATTTTTTTCTTTGCCATATGCGGTCGTTTCTTTGCAATTTCGGCCTTCAAACGCTCCAATAACGCTATATAATATTCACTGTTGATGGTATTTCCTTTCTCAAGATAGTCGATGAATATTACACCACGCACATCCCAAAATACCGAGGCCATAACCTTTCCAGCCGATTGTTGTGCTTTCGGGGGCTTTGGACGAGGTTCACCAGTTGCTGTCCACTCAGATGACGATCGTTTTGATTCCGGAGTGAAGTGATGGATCCATGTTTCATCCATTGTCACATATCGACGCAAAAATTCCGGTTTGTTACGTTTAAACATGGCCAAACACTGCTCAGAATCATCAACACGTTCTTGTTTTTGATCAACAGTGAGCAAACGCGGCACCCACTTTGAACAGAGCTTTCTCATAGTCAAATGCTCATGCAATATAAAGCCAACACGTTCTTTTGATATCTTTACGATGTCAGCTAACTCACGCAACTTCACTTTTCGATCATTCAAAACGATTTTATGGATTTTTTTGATGTTTTCTGGTGTTACCGCCTCATTTGGACGTCCACTGCGTTCTGCATCATCGGTGTCTCTACGACCACGTTTGAAGTCAGCAAACCAACGTTTTATTGTTGTTTCTGATGGAGCGGAATCCCCATAACACTTTTCAAGCCATTGCTTCGCTTGAACGGTATTTTTTCCCATCAAGAAGCAGTGTAAAATTAAAACACAAAATTGTTTTTGATCCATTGTTTTGAAAATAATAAAAGTAGCCTCACTCTTAGCACAATAACTCACAAACTAATGAATAGAATATTATGAAATTTTAACAGCTGCCTTTTGAAGGTTAATATTAACTGAAAAAAAGGTGACTGCAATAAAACTAGCGCCATCTATGTGTTAGGCCCGGGACTTTTCAGCCCATGTGTTATTTAACATATCAATACTAAATTAAAAACAAGTTTAATAATTATTAGTGACTTCCTTGGGCCTGTTTTGCAGAGCAAAGATTTTTGAAAGATGGTTTAATATTAGAAATAGACACTCTGAGTTCTTTTTCTATATTTAGCTGAGATCTATATTTTTGTTTTCAAAGCAGCCACCGCAGAAAATTCGGTTTCACAAAAGTAAGATGTTGAAAATGGTAATAGTATAGCTCTTGTTTTTAGTGCAGAAAACTTATCATTCACCCCTGCCCAAGATTCCAAGAGTGATTTATTATTAAATTGTCTTTTGATTTTGCCACTTGCCGTGAAGTCTATGAAGATTTCTTCTTCGGAAGTTGTGAGCTCTTCGGGAATATTTTGAAATGGATCCCTAACTCACTCGTAACTTGCTACCAAGTTGTCGTCAGTAAGAAAATACTTTTTAAAATCCTTTGTCAACATGGCTAGATGATTTTCAATGGGTACTAAAATAACTTTCACATGCTGTTCTTCAGCCTTGTATGTTTTAACATATTCACCCACATTTGCAAACATTTCTAGGTTTTTTTGCTTTACATTTCTCTTTCACAGTTCCAGTTTTCTACAAAAAGCATTAATTTTATCACTTGTATCAACGATTTCATTTCTTAATTCACAAACACGTTGCAAACATTTCCTACGTGATAACCATCTTGCCTCGCAATAAAATAGTAACGCTGAATGTTCGACACCCATGTCTTTACGAAGTGCAGAAAAAAAATTTTAGATTTTAGGGGTCTCATTTTAATATAATTTACTACATATAATGTGTCCACACACACAGTGGAGATTTTTGTTTCACAAGCGCTTGTACACTTTGAAATCTTCCAGACATTGAATGAGCACCATCGGTACATATTCCGACGCAATTTTTCCACTCCATATTTGACTCGTTTATAAAATCATTTAAGATAGCAAATAATGCAAGTGATGTTGCCTTGAGTCCTACGGGTTTGCAGAAAAATAGTTCTTCTACTGCTGACATACCATCACAAAATCGAACATGAAATGAGCATCTTTATTGCTATCTGTTGCCTCATCAAGTTGAATTCAAAACAATTTGTCACGCAACTTCCCGAAAAGCTAATGCTGTACATCTTCAGCTATATCACCAATTCGCCGGGCAACAGTATCATTTGATATAGGTATTTCAAGTTCGCTATATATATATATATATATATATATATATATATATATATATATATATATATATATATATAAATATATATATATATATATATATATATATATATATATATATATATATATATATATATATAAATATATATATATATATATATATATATATATATATATATATATATATATATATATATATATATATATATATATAATATATATATATATATATATATATATATATATATATATATATACAGATATATATATATATATATATATATATATATATATATATATATATATATATATATATATATATATATATGGATAGATAGATAGTTTTTATAAAACGCTCTTACTTTGGCCTTTTACAAATTATTGGACACATGATAAACATTCATAAAGCATAAAAGATTTTTCTTCACCACAGTATTATTCGAAAATCAAATTACGTAATAATGAATAGAAAACTTGCAACTTTTGCCACACGAACGAAAAAAAAAAATCCTTATGTTCTAGTCTAATAATATTGTTTCATCCACTAAAATTATGTATGAATTGAATTGCACTTGTAAAAATTATAAATTATAATTAGGTGTCTAGTTTGTTAATTAAAATATATTGATTTTGTTGAAGTTTCATGTATTATCCTATACAGGTGACTCAAGAACAGCGTATATTTTAAATTATATAATTCTAATTTTATTTAAAATGAATATAAATATATTCACATAGACATATTCACTGCAAATAACCGTTACATAAAAGCAAACGAAAAATTTTATGATAATGAGAGAGCATGTGTCATTATTTTCTAACGGCCAAATTTTTTATTATATAGATGACGTTAGGTCCTTAACCAATAAAAAGGCATAATTTGAGTCATACAAAGGTCAATCCCCAATATTTCTCGTAGAAACATCAATCTAAAGCTTTCAATCGATCCACAACTTAACAAAAAAAACAAATATTAGTAAAACAAGAAATCTATGAAGTCGAAAATCTTGAAAAATTAATATCCGAAAACATAGGCACTTATTACACAAGTCTACAAAAAAAATATGTTGTTTTGTTGCAGCTCTGTTTTTAACTATGGTTGATAAGGAAGGTAATATACTATACATCGACAAAATTTATTTTACCCTGTCAGCTCTAGTTCACTGCCTAATATAATTTTTTTATTTTTAGCCGTCTTATTCGAAAACAGCAAGTTTTTACAATTACACTGATAAAATTAATCTTATTATTTCATAATGGCTAGTAAGTTAAGACGTTGTGTTAACGATCCTGATAAGTTTTGTTACATTTGTGGTGAATATATTTTGAAAGATCAGTGAAAATTGGTAACATATACTGTGACCCGTTTGTATTTTGCTTACTTCAGTATAGAAATTCGCAATCAAGATAAAGCGTGGGTGCCTCATAGTGTATGTAAAATGTGTATTGAACATCTGCGACAATGGGAGAATGGTACACGTAAATCTCTGAAATTTAAAGTACCCATGATTTGGAAAGAACTAAAAAATCATCACGACGCCTGTTACTTCTGTATGACAAATATAGTGGGGATCAATAAAACCAATCATGATAAATGGAAATATCCCAATATTTCTTCAGCAAGAAGACCAATACCGCATTCAAAAAACATTCCAGTACCAGTTTTTCATCAGCTACCACAATTTCAGGATGAAGAAATTGAAGAACCCAGTGCTTCTCAAGGAAGTGAGTATTGTGCAGAAACATGGAATCCTAATTTATTTTCATAAAAAGAGCCTAATGATCTCATCAGAGGCTTAGATATTTCAAAAGAGCGTGCCGAATTGCTAGCATCAAGAGTAAGAGAAAAAAATTGCCTATCCTCTGATGTAAAAATTTCTTCACATCGCACGAGAGAACAAAACTTAATGCAATTTTTTTCTTCTGATGAAAATTTAGTATATTGTGGTGATGTGAGCGGCTTACTCATTTTCATGAGCTTACAGATCTATCAGGCAAGTGATTGGAGTCTCTTTATTGACAGCAGTAAACGAAGTCTAAAAGCTCTACTTTTACATAATGGCAATAAACATGCTTCTATTCCGATTGCCCACTCTACTTGTACGAAAGACGAATATCAAGTGATTTCAGTACTTTTACAGAAAATAAAATATGTTGAACATAAATGGGTGATATGTGTTGACTTGAAGATGGTTAATTTTTTTGTTAAGACAACAAAGTGACAATACAAAATATCCATGTTTTATTTGTTTGTGGGATAGTCGAGCCAAATCAAGACACTGGTTATAAAAATGGTGACAGAAATCTTATAAATGAGCCTTTGGTTCAGCGAGAAAAAATCATTTCTTCCACCCTTGCACATAAAATTAGGGCTAATGAAGCAGTATGTCAAAGCTCTGGACAAAAATGGTCAATGTTTCCATTTTATTTCTCAAAAATTTCCTGGATTAAGTACTAAAAAAACTAAAAGCAGGCATTTTTGATGGGCCCCAAATACGTCGATTAATTAAAGACTCCACTAATTTTGAGACATCTGTGACTGAAGTCGAACGACTTGTGTGGAAATTTTTTGTAGCGGTTGTACAAAACTTCCTCGGAAATTACAAGACTATGCACAGTTAGTTTTTTTTTTTTATGGGTCTAGCACACGTGCTACAGGGAAGTCCCTAAAGCGCTACAGGAGCGACACTTGTGCGGAGAAAGCGAGCTGAACCTCATACGGATGTGAAGAATTAGCGCAACGTGTGCTTCTAACCTGCACCGCTCTGGGAGGAATTAAGCGGGCCACATCCTTCGAACACTTTCCATGAAAGTACTTGTAAAATAGGCTCAAGTCGCCAACCGTTCTTGGATGTTCCAGCGAATCAAGGCCGTCGGTTAGTTTCGGGTCTCCAATCAGACGAACAGCTCTTCTCTGAATAGAATCCAACAAATGCTCCAAACATGGGAGCAGTATTCCATAGTTGGTCGAATTTGAGCTTTGTAAAGAATTAACAGTTATTGTGGAGTGTAAAGCTTTCTGGTTCGAAATAATATTCCCAACTTTTGGGAAGCTCTCCTTGCTATGCCTGCAACATGTTCATGCCAGGACATATTTGCTCCAAATTAACGCCCAACAAATTGAGTGACGATTGTTAGAGCAATGGAGTGCCCCAACATAACTATGTCGGGTTCAGCAACGTTAAATTTTTTAGAAAAAACTGCCGCCTGGGTTTTTGTAGCGTTAAATTTCACTTGGTTTCTGTCACCCCAAAATAGAATTTCTTCCAGGTCTTTGTTAAGTTGAATGACTTCCTGCTGTCTGCGGATATTCGTCTGAGTAGCCGATGTCCGAGCGTTCAAAGTGAATGAAGAGATAAGTATACTGTCATCTGCAAAGCTGTAGATTGGATTCTCGGTCTTTTCCAGCAGATCGTTAATGTAAATGAGAAAGAGAGTAGGAGACAGTATGGAGCCTTGGGGTACACCGGCGTTGATAGTGAAGGTGTTAGAAAGAAATCCGTCGACTGCCACTTTCTCTGAGGAAACATGAGAGCCAGAAACAGAACCTTTCAGACATACCAT
Organism: Pachyrhynchus sulphureomaculatus; assembly: GCA_019049505.1. Lineage (NCBI taxonomy): Eukaryota > Metazoa > Arthropoda > Insecta > Coleoptera > Curculionidae > Pachyrhynchus > Pachyrhynchus sulphureomaculatus. The sequence continues at coordinate 45,987,458 of CM032455.1, read as the reverse complement.
AAGAACGTAGCTTAGCCAACAGCCCATGGTGTCAAACACGGTCGAATGCCTTGGATATGTCAAGAGCAACCGCTCGAGATTCTCCAAAGTGTTCAATTGCGTTGTTCCAAACATGTGTTACATAAGTCAGAAGATCTCCTATCGATCTATTTTTACGAAAGCCATATTGGTGATCGCTAATATTGTTGAATCCTTCAAGATATTTTAGAAGATGCTGATTGATAGCCTTTTCCATGACTTTCGATATTATTGAAAGCAGTGCGATTGGTCGGTAGTTATTTGGCAAGGTCTTCTTGCCTTTTCTAGGTATCGGCTAAACTGTAGCACATTTCCAGCAGGAAGGAAATATTTCCTTTCTGTAGGATAGGTTGAAAAGTCTGCAGAAAACTGGTGTTAGTTTCCTCGCACAGTTTTTAAGAACTATGGCAGGTATTCCGTCAGCGCCAGAAGCCTTTTTGGGGTCTGTCTGAAGACAACATCGGGCATCCTTGACTGCACTATGGGAATAGTAGGTGGTGTTTTTCCTTGGAAATCGACAGTAGAATGTGAAGCAAAGAGTTCAGCCAACAAGTTCGCTTTCTCAACAGGTATCGTTGCAATAGAATTATCTGGCCGTGTGAGTGGTGGTATGGTGTATTTGGTGAAATTTTGACTCTAACTGCCTTAGCGACCGACAAAAAGGACCTGGAATTGTCGGGACAAGCGAGAAGTTTGTTTCAAATCCGTTGATTGTGTACCTCCTTGGTTTCGTCGATAATTTCTTTGCATCTGTTCCTGGCACGAACAAATGTGTTACGATTTATGGTGTTAGGATTTTCATGCCATTGTCGGTATGCAAGGGGTTTAGAAGCAACAGCTTCTTTGTATTTTCGGTCAAACCAAGGCTTGCTATTGGAGGGGCATTTCTTCGAAAAAGGGATATAAGCCTCCATACCGGCCAAAATAACATCGGAAACCTCCGTGACGCAGTCAGATGGGTCGTCGGATCGAAAGCAAACGTCTAACCAAGGGAGAGTTCGAAAATATTCCATGAGATCTTCCCATTTAGCAGACTTGTAGTGCCAAATCTTGCGCGTTTTAAGCATCTCTCTGTCACTGATTAGTAGAATACTCGATGTCGAAAGTAGTTTATGGTCGGAAGAACCTAACGGCGGATTTACGCTGACCGTGTAAATCTCCGGATTGGTGGTTAAAAACAGATCAAGAAGATTGGCAAACTCTCCGTCTCGATCATAGATCCGTGTTGGTTCGTCAATAAGCTGAGTTAAGCCACAACTGATTGAAAATGGTTCGGCTTCACGACCTTGTTCGTCGGTAGTATTTGAGTATTTAAGCCAGTTGATGTGGACATTAAAGTCGCCCAGGATCGCAATTTCGGCATTTGGATAGGTAATTTGTAAATGATCGATGGTATCTGCAAGAGAACCGAAAAGTGTTCTAAAGTTAGTATCACTTGGTGGTCGGTAAAGGATACAGATGAACCTTGTGGTTGGTTGAGTCGTTATTTTTAACCACATAACATCAAAGTTTGGGGGCTCCAGAGCCTCTTCTCGTTGGCAAGAGAGGTCGCTTCTGACATAAAGACAGATTCCAAAGTTACGCCTAAATCGGGAATAGAAGTCGTACCCTGGATAAAGATAGTTTACTGTGCTGGTCGATGAACTGACCTTAGTTTCACAGAGAGCGAGTACATGAGGTTTGTTTGATTGCAGGTGTTGGTGCACTGAATTTATGTTTGTGTTTTAAACCTCGTATGTTGCAAAAATCCATTTTGAAATTCTAATCTCTGCATGTTGACGCCCCTGATGAAATCACTTTAAAAATTTATGAGCATATATATACACTACCTTAATACTCATTTTCAACATAACCTAGGAGATTTGAGCTAAGAACAGGGAGAACGTTTCCACCAAGATATAAAAACAATGGAGAACAGGTATCAAGGCAGATGGGACGTTCCTATGATGGCAGACTATTGCTGGGGACTTATGCGAAATTGCCCAAGACAAGTCACTTAGAAAACAATTTCTTCATGTAGAATGTTAAAATAAAGTGATAATTTTGTAAAAATGCATTTTTTTCTGTCTCATTAACTAGAGCTGATACAAAAAAAACCCAGTAACATTTTTGACATCATCTTATCAGACATACTTAAAATCAGGTCAAAAATTCTAGGCACCAAAATGTGTAGGCCAGTGTTATTACTTCGTCGAGATGATAATCTCCAACATCGTAGGCGAATCATAAATTAAATATATATATTTTATAGAGGAAGGTGTTATGTGGTAATTTATCGTATATGGTAGAGCTAAAATAATAGGAATCTAGTATTATGAGGAGATATGGGAATGAATGAAAGAGTATGAGGCCAAAATTTACAACAAAAAGTATTTTTACTTTAAATTTCTCGATATTTAATTTTTTTTACACCTTCTTCCACTCGTGTCCTCAATTATCCACACCTGTTAGATCAAATTCCATGTATCTAAAGAACAATAAATTAACGTTTAAACCAAAAACAGAAAGTTATTGCTTTTCGAAACAAACATGGAAATAAAAAACCATAGTCAAGGTAACCAAACAATTTTTATAATTAAAATTGCAATAGTAGAAAAAGAACGTTTCAATTTGTTTCATTTATACCTTTTTTTATGAGCCTAGCACACGTGCTGCAGGGAAATCCCTAAAGAAATGTGATAAATGAGACAGGAGCGGCAGGGGTGACGTTCTCCATATAAAAAAACTGCTTGAAAAGGGTTGTACGAGGAGTAACAAGCTGAACCTCATGCGGATGTGAAGTATTAGCTTCCTAAAATCGTATGGATTTTTTGAAAAGGGCGACATCTATGTGCTAGATCAAAAACTTTTCAGCCTACGTGTATATATATATATATATATATATATATATATATATATATATATATATATATATATATATAGTGAAATTTCCCTTGGGGGCGGACACCAACGAGACCGAACGAAAGTGTCCGTTAAAGAGGGGTGTACGCTTAAAAAGAAATACAAAAAAAAACGTTTTTTTAATGAAAACTGTAATTAAAAAATTTGAGACATTTAAAACTTATACATATATATATACATATATATATATATATATATATATATATATATATATATATATATGTATATATATATATATATATATATATATATATATATATATATATATATATATATATATATATATATACGAGACGGAGAGTTCGCCAGTCTTCTTGATCTGTTTTTAACCACCAATCCGGAGATTTACACGGTCAGCGTAAATCCACCGTTAGGTTCTTCCGACCATAAACTACTTTCGACATCGAGTATTCTACTAATCAGTGACAGAGAGGCGCCCAAACCGCGCAAGATTTGGCACTACAAATCTGCTAAATGGGAAAATCTCATGGAATATTTTCGAACTTTCCCTTGGTTGGACGTTTGTTTTCGATCCGACGACCCATCTGACTGCGCCAGAGAGGTTTCCGATGTTATTTTGGCCGGTATGGAGGCTTACATCCCTTTTTTCGAAGAAATGCCCTTCCAACGGCAAGCCTTGGTTTGACCTAAAATGCAAAGAAGCTGTTGCTTCTAAACATCTTGCATACCGACAGTGGCGTGAAGATCCTAACACCATAAATCGTAACATCTTTGTTCGTGCTAGGAACAGATGCAAAGAAATTATCGACGAAACCAAGGAGGTACACAATCAACGGATTTGAAACAAACTTCTGGCTTGTCCCGACAATTCCAGGTCCTTTTGGTCGGTCGCTAAGGCAGTTAGAGTCAAAATTTCACCAAATCCACCATACCGCCACTCACACGGCCAGATAATTCTATTGCAACGACACCTGTTGAGAAAGCGAACTTGTTGGCTGAACTCTTTGCTTCACATTCTACTGTCGATTTCCAAGGAAAAACACCACCTACTATTCCCATAGTGCAGTCAAGGATGCCCGATATTGTCTTCAGACAGCGTATCATAAAACGTATTTTGATGAAGCTAGACACCAAAAAGGCTTCAGGCGCTGACGGAATACCTGCCATAGTTCTCAAGAACTGTGCGAGGGAACTAACACCAGTTTTCTGTAGACTTTTCAACCTATCCTACAGAAAGGGAATATTTCCTTCCTGCTGGAAATGTGCCACAGTTCAGCCGATACCTAAAAAAGGCAAGAAGACCTTGCCAAATAACTACCGACCAATCGCACTACTCTCAATAATATCGAAAGTCATGGAAAAGGCTATCAATCAGCATCTTCTAAAATATCTTGAAGGATTCAACATTATTAGTGATCACTAATATGGCTTTCGTAAAAATAGATCAACAGGAGATCTTCTGACTTATATAACACATGTTTGGAACAACGCAATTGAACACTTTGGAGAATCTCGAGCGGTTGCTCTTGACATATCCAAGGCATTTGACCGTGTTTGGCACGATGGGCTGTTGGCTAAGCTACGTTCTTATGGTATGTCTGAAAAGTTCTGTTTGTGGCTCTCATGTTTCCTCAGAGAGCGTTCTTTACGAGTGGCAGTTGACGGATTTCTTTCTAACACCTTCACTATCAACGCCGGTGTGCCCCAAGGTTCCATACTGTCTCCTACTCTCTTCCTCATTTATATTAACGATCTGCTGGAAAAGACCGAGAATCCAATCTACAGCTTTGCAGATGACAGTACACTTATCTCTTCATTCACTTTGAACGCTCGGACATCGACTACTCAGACGAATATCCGCAGACAGCAGGAAGTCATTCAACTTAACAAAGACCTGGAAGAAATTCTATCTTGAGGTGACAGTAACCAAGTGGAATTTAACGCTACAAAAACCCAGGCGGCAGTTTTTTTTCTAAAAAAGTTAACGTTGCAGAACCCGACATAGTTATGTCGGGGCACTCCATCTCTCTAACATCGTCACTCAATCTGTTAGGCGTTAATTTGGGAGCAAATATGTCCTGGCATGAACATGTTGCAGGCATAGCAAGAAGAGCTTCTCAAAAGTTGGGAATATTGTTTCGAACCAGAAAGCTTTACACTCCACAACAACTGTTAATTCTTTACAAAGCTCAAATTCGACCAACTATGGAATACTGCTCCCATGTTTGGAGCTCCGCTCCCAAACATACACTGCATTTGTTGGATTCTATCCAGAGAAGAGCTGTTCGTCTGATTGGACACCCGGAACTGACCGACGGCCTTGATTCGCTGGAACATCGAAGAACGGTTGGCGACTTGAGCCTATTCTACAAGTACTTTCATGGAAAGTGTTCGAAGGATGTGGCCCGTTTAATTCCTCCCAGAGAGAACATCATACCTTTGGAATGGTTTACCCAGGACTGTGTTTCCCATCGAGTACAATCTACAGCGATTCAAGAACAACGTGAATCGCTTTCTCCGCACACGTGTCGCTCCTGTAGCGCTTTAGGGACTTCCCTGTAGCACGTGTGCTAGACCCATAAAAAAAAATATATATATATATATATATATATATATATATATATATATATATATATATATATATATATATATGTATATATTTTTTAAAATAAATAAAAAACTTAAAACTTAAGGAAAAACCAAAGATTTGTTACCTTTAGTTACATATAAAATATAATAGGATAGAGTTTATACATATGAAATGAAAGGTCACTTTAATGACGCAAAAATTCATATATTGTTGTTTGTCCCCTCTTTTTCTTTAAAATGGCGTCCACAAATCGTATTTCTAATTTAGAAAGAAGCTCTAAAGACTCTGCATCTCCGTGATGTTCGGCAACACTTTTAAGCTGCTTGGTTAGGGTAATAGCTTCAGCACAATTTAGGATAGCATCTGTTGGTACTGGAACCTCATCGACATCTGAATCTTCGGAAAGTCCTTGTATTTGGATTTTCAATTTCTTTTTCCGAGTCTGGATTTTCAACATACAAATTTTCATCTATGTTAAAAAAATCATTAAGGTTTTCATTATCAGTCAACTCCAACAAATTCTTATTTTTCAAGATATCTGCAAGTACGTTAAGTGGTAAGTCATCTTCTGAATCAGATGTAACAGCCTCAGTTAACTGGTCTTCACTTTGTGTATATTTTCATGCTTAAATACCGCTTTAAACGGAAGCACTTTTTAACTGTTTCCTTGGTAACTTGTTCCCAAGTGATATTTGCAAAGAAAACTGCATCCAGTGGCGGAATTTTCTTAATTAACTCAAAAGCTGTACCAGCAGTTTCAATGATTACTATCCAGTGTTTTAGTATTAGACTTCGGTAATAAATTTTAAAATTAAAATTCCCTGGTCAATTGGTTGACAGGCTGATGTACAGTTAGGGGGTAGAAACAAGATTTTTATATTTTTTAAGCGGACGTCTTTTGGATGAGATCCTGCATTGTCTAAAAATAACAAAATGTTTTCTTTTTTCTTTTGTCATTTTCCAATCAAAATTTTGCAACCACTCTGTCATAATTTCTCCTGTCATCCAAGCTTTCTTATTATATTTCCAAGTTACAGACAGGTTGTTTATGTTAATATTTTTAAATGCTCTGGGCTTAGTTGCCGAAGCTCCTTCTCCTGAAATCGCTTTAAAAACTTATGTCGTGGCGGATTCTAAATTTATTAAGTCAACTAGAAAAAGCACTGAATATAGAATGCTGCTAATGCAAAGGCTCGGCTTTTTGTTTTGCTTTGCATCGTATTAGCAGACCTGAAAAAAACATTAATAAGTTTTTTGCATTTTGGTCACGGCAAGCCTACTGATACTCTCACCTTTTTTATCCATTCTTTGAATTGATATGAAAAGAAAATTAACACACTAATTCCAGGAAACCTTATCTAAAAAAAATAATTCATGTGCATACCTGTCAAAGGAATCCCCTTATGGAAAGCTGCTATAAACCAGTTATAACACAACTTTTGGTATCATCACGAGTCAAAAAGCTTCTTTTTTCATTCAAATTGCTGTTCGACATCCACTTATTTAGAAGGGTCTCTTTATGTTTAATTATATCAGCAGCTTGTGTTTTTTCCAATATTAAAACTCTTGGATAAGTCCCTTACACTTAACTTTTCCTTATTGTGAGCTTCAACAATCTCAGTTTTTTGTTTAAGCATGAGAATGTTTCTATTTAGAGCCATTTTTACAATGAATGTGTCGCCTACTGTGTCTCTTTTTTCGCATAGGCGTCAGACTAATATTAAATCCCCGTGTTTACCGAAAAATTGAGATCGGTAAATCCCCGATTTACTCGGGGAAGTCTCTCAGTAAAGGTAGGCAGCGACGCTGGCGCGCGGCTCGATTGGGAAACGCAACAGCGATACTCGCCACAGAAAAATGAGAAAAGGCGTTTTATTTTTTATTGTTTTTTGTCCAGTTAAGAGAAAATTTTTTTGTGTCCGCGTCCTTTCAAGAGAATGTCCGTCCAAGAGGGAGTTAACACAATGTCAATTATATGAGAGCCGATCGGGACCATTAGAAACTGTCCGTTTAAGGGAGGTGTCCGTGTAAGAGGGGTGTCCGCGAAGAGGAATTTCACTGTATATATATATATATATATATATATATATATATATATATATATATATATATATATATATATATACATATAGATATATATATATATATATATATATATATATATATATATATATATATATATATATATAAAATAAAAGAGAGAGAAAGCAAAAGTTGCCGTATCTAACAAAATCCTAAGTTATGAAACTAGTTGGGGAACTCGGCAAAAGGGCATCAACAGATGTTCATACTATATTCATTTAGCCAATATTTCGGTCCTAGGTTGGGACCTTCATCAGGGCACAAACTGAAAAAAAGATAACGAAGCACCCAATAAGGAAAATTAGGCATAAAGAATTGGTGTTGTCAAGTCAAGTTTTTAATTATTAATTTTAATTATTAAATTTTAATTTGCAATTTTTAATTTCAATCTTACAATTATTAATATGGAACTATTGTAATTTAAAAGTATTATTGTTCTAAACTGTCATAAATTATTATTATTATTATTATGAAGAAATGTCAAAAACAAAATGGGAGTGACTCACATGTAGCATGCAACTTTATACCTACAAAGCCATTCCACCAAGAATCTACGGCCTGCCAAAGATACACAAAGAAGGTGTACCACTAAGACCTATTGTCTCCACAATCAACTCTCCTACATCAAGCTTAAGCAAATTATGTGCAGATATATTAGAAAAATCCTTCCGAAATTACCATCTATATGCAGTTAAGGACTCCTTTGCCTTCAGTGCAGAAATTAATAATTTCCTATTACCTGAGAATCATGTCATCATTTCTCTCGATGTAGTCAGTCTCTTTACCAACATTTCATGACAGTTAGCCAAACAGATTATTGATTCTGATGGGCACTAATCTCGCCCAACACAAA
>CM032455.1:45956553-45971553 GCA_019049505.1 Pachyrhynchus sulphureomaculatus | reverse complement strand
CGTTGACACTTATCAGTATGAGCGAGTGCAATGCAAGAAAAGCGTGTAAAAGCGACACGTGAATCTTTTATGTATTTAAACTACCAACTCGTATTGTAATGATCTTTTGCTTAAAGTGCCATATCCGTTACGGACATAGGCGACTTTGTCGTCTTTGCCAGTAGTTCGTGCCTTTTTTTAAGTATTCAAAGGGACCTATAATTTAATGCCGATTCCGAACGACCAAAGTGAGAGAGAAGTGACGCGACGGTTACGTTGTAATGTTTTTTTTTCTAATTTATTATTTCCCGAGCAGAGAATCGAATTCAAGTCTCCGACATAGAAGGTAGACACGTTAATCTCTACGCTATGGCGGCTTCTATTGTAGTAATAAAAATGATATTATATGTCATTCTACGCTGCGTCGCAATGTTAATTAATGATTTCATTTAGAACCCAACACTTGATAGGTAGTTTTTAAACTAGAAAAGATAAAAACTCACTGAAATAAAATAACAAATATTGCAACTGTCCAGCTTACTATCAAAATTGGTGATCAATTGTTTTTGAGGTGTCCATTGGCATATATCCTAAATATAAATTGTCAGGATCGATTAGTCTGATTAATTATAGTTTATCATTTTTATTTATCATTATTTTTCTACAGTTCTCTCTCTCTTAATAAAATGGTTTATCAATTTGAATATATTAAGCGATTACTGATCTGGCCGTCTCAGTATAGATCTTTTTCTCTTATGACTGAACCCATTAGTCATTAATGTTGGTTCCAAGATATATGTACTTACGAGTATTTACTCTTTCAATAGGCTTTTAGATATATTCGATATTGCAATTTAGTACATTGCTTATTTACCCCTTGCCTTGGTCTGCATCATTTCCTTCCCCTTTCTGTCTAGTTCCTTAATCTGCTAAACAGCTACGTCCAATCTGAATAAATTTGGGTATACTTCCCAAAGATCGTAGAATCGCTCTTCAAACGTGCACTCACTTGCTTCCTACTATAAAGCTTCACGCCTTCCATAACTTCCGGTAGCATGACATGGACCATGTAGTAGGTCTGTTGTTAGAACTCATATCATTCTCTCATACTTATGATTTTTTTATGTACCTAGCTTACATGTTGCAGGAAAAACCGTAAAGCGCTACAGGGGCAACGCGTGTGTGGAAAAAGAGATTTACTTTAGTCTTGAATCGCTGTAAATTGTACTCGGTTGGAAACACAGTCGTGGTCAAATTATTCCAAAGGGATAAGGTTCTCCATATAAAAGACTGCTTGAGAAGGGTTGTACGAGGAGTAACAAGCTGAACCTTATACGAATGTGAAGTATTAGCGCGACGTGTATTTCTAGCATGCACCGCTCTGGGAGGAATTAAGCGGGCTACATCCATCGAACATTTTCCATGAAAATACTTGTAGAATAGACTCAAGTCGCCAAGCGATCTTTGATGTTCTAACGAAACAAGGTTGCTGGCCAGTTTCAGGTCTCCAATCAGGCGAACAGCTCTCTTCTGAATAGAATCCAACAAATGCAGTGTATGTTTGGGAACAGAGCCCCAAACATGGGAGCAGTATTCCATCGTTGATCGAATTTGAGCTTTGTACAGAATTAACAGTGTTGTGGTAAAGCTTTCTAGCTCGAAATAATATTCCCAGCTTTTGAGAAGCACTCTTTGCTATGCTTGTAACATGGTCATGCCAAGACATATTTGCTCCCAAATTAATGTTGAGTGACGATGCTAGACGAATGGAGTGCCCCGACGTAACTATGTCGGGTTCAGCAACGTTCACTTTTTAAGAAAAAACTGCCGCCTGGGTTTTTATAGCGTTAAATTCTACTTGATTACTGTCACCCCAAGATAGAAATTCTTCCAGGTCTTTGACTGAACTTGAACGACCCTACCAGTTTTTCAAAATAATTAATTTAATCTAACACCGCACTCTAATATTTAATAACAAACGAGCAATATTCTTTGTAAAGAAATTATTCCTTAAGAATTGATCTGCTACGAGACTAACTCAACTCTAGAGTACTCTTCATATAAAACTCAACCGCCAAAGATTACTAATAATCCCGCTTAAAATTAAGAATGTGACAAAAACTAAAACTGAATAAACTGAATATGCTTAATTTCCGCATTAATCGAGCCCCACTATAGGGCGAATCGCAAAATTTTGTGAAATAATACTTCTGCTTTCTTTTGAATTCTAGATTTTGTCAAAAATCTCTTTCATATAGTCGTAATTTGAGGTTGAATTGGTTGATTTAAAAAAAAAAATCGAAATGCACTCATAAAGAATAAATAGTGCGTGATTTTTGAACGTAAAGAACGATATGTTTAACAAATTTTTGGACAATATATGTAGTAAAAACTCATGATAATGCCAGAAAATTAGAATATAAACCCATAAGAAATACTTAAGTTAAACATAAAAAAAAAATATTAAATTTAATTAAAGTTAAATTAACTTAAAAAAAATTACTAATGCTATTATATACAAAATCTACACAAATATGTTAACAAATACAATATGAACGTTTTTCTTCATCTCTACTTTCAATGTCGCTTTCTCCTTCACCCGAAGAAAATGTTTGTTCCTTGGTAAAAACAACAGCAGAGCTGCATTTGCATCTTGACGTTTCACCGTAGGAAAGATCATTTTCTTCATAGCCAGATAATATTTTTTTGCTCTTTCTGAAGTGGTCGTTCTGACTTCTTTTAGTAAATTTGCGGCTTCTAATTTCTCCTTAGATTTAAAACTTTTTTCGGCTGTTTGAATTCGTAGTTTTTGCTTTCTGTCAGTCAGTTTTTCAAATGATTTATTGAGGCCACCACACGATATTGATGGTTTTGCGACCTGCTTAAAAGTTTCAAAACCATTTGGCCATTCAGTATATTTTACCCTGAACTGATTTATTCTTTTACTACTTAAAAATGTACTGCTTTAATTTCTTTTGAAATTTATTATTTCCACTTCTGAAAAAGATAGGAACATTCCCAATAATTTTTGTTCAAATACAAGAATGCATTCATAAAACCATTTTCAGATCGCCCCCACATAATATCCAACATTCTGTTTCTTGGCAGAGATCTCGCAATATGAGAATCTGGAACATAAAGAAATAAGTGTCAAACAACAATTCATTTAAATATATTTTTTTAAATTTTCCAATTTTTTTAAGTAAACTGGCTAAATTGTTATGAATTTAGGTATAGTAAATCAAAAATCCTTAATTAAGAGACAATGAACTTTTCGAAATCTTTTCGGTATTTTTCCAGAAAATGGTCAGAGGATTATTATCCTGTCTGGAATAAATAAGATTTAACTACTTTAAACAAATTTTAAAAAATATCCTTTCATCTTAGAAATAAAAAATATTTAATAAAAATATACTTACGGTGATGAGACATTTCGATCAAGGAGATTCAGATGATCAAGATATTACTAAACTATTTTGAAGGAATGAGCTCTACTTGAAAAAAAAAAGTTCTTTTTAGTATTAGAGAACGTGTTTACGAGTACACTTGTGTGGTGGCGGCCCGTGGCTCTGTGGCGCAGTACTTTGCTGCTGTGTGGAAGGTCTTGGGTTCCAATCCCGGCAGGTCGGTATACTTTTATTTAGGAAAATTATTTAGATATAGCTAAAGCTTTGCCACATAGGTAGGTAGGAGTTCTTGCAGAAATGCAATAACGTCCGTGGCAGCACTACCGCGTTATCTAAAAGGTGCCGTGAAATATAAAAATGTATGTTTTGACACTAGAACAACCTTGACTAGTATTACGACATCTTCGTCGATATCCTTAGGATATACCAAAAGAAGAAATCCCTACTCAGGCTGGGAGATGGACAATAAAATAAATACTTAAGCGCCCTAGACGATTCGACAGCATTACCACAGAATATTCAGCTAACACTAACGTTACCTATACATTCTGTGGTATTACTACATCACGGCAGCGCTTTGAAACACGATTTTATCTAAAATTATTTGACGAACTGTCGACCATGTTCGGCTATAAGAACTGGGGTATTAGAACATAGGCACTTCCAACTTTCATTTACAAAAATAATCGCCTGGGTTCCTAAACAAAATTGAAGAAAAATTTAAACAAAACAGCTTAAACTCATTTTACACGGTGGCCCGTGGCTCAGTGATATAGTACCCTGGTTACTGTGCAGAAAGTCGAGGGTTCAATCTGGTAGGTCGGTATACTTATTTATTAATTTGTTTAAGTATATTTGGCCTAGCCACATACATAGAGAGTAGAGGAATGGAGTGCCCCGAGGTAACTATGTCGGCTTCAGCAGCGTTGGGTTTTTATAGCATTAAATTATACTTGGTTACTGTCACCCCAATATAGAATTTCTTCTAGGTCTTTGTTAATTTGAACATCCCTACCAGTTTTTCAAAATAATTATTTTCATTTAATAACACCGCACTCCAATATTTAATAACAAACGAGCAATATTCCTTGTAAAGAAATTATTCCTTAAGAATTCATCTGCTACGAGAATCTACTCACGAAACGTTGTTACATAAAATAGGCCATTTTTCATTAAACAGCACACCCTAACGCTTCGTTAAAAGGAACACCCTCGTAAAGACTGTAGAAAAGAAAACGTTCATTTCATACGGATTGTAGTTACTTAAACACTGCAACTTCCTTCTAAAAATTGTGCTAAAAGAAAAATTCACACAGCAATAAGCTCGCAAAATAATATTAGAGCTGTCGGTTTTCTTAAACACCTTATTTTCTGCCACTGTGTCCTATTTGGATGACAGCAGCGAGCGATATGACAAAATCTACAAAGTGAACAAAGTAGTTGATGTTTTAGTAAGTACGCTTTCTATATAAGTCACATCTGACTTTTTGATAATAAGAATATTTCAAAGGTGACGTAGATATTTAAATGGAAAGCTTTGGGATGATTTAAAAAACTTTGACTATCTGAGAAAATTTAGAAACTGTCATCAACGTATTGTTTTCAGAGTTTTGATTTAAAATAAAAAAATGTCGATGGCTTGTTTTGCGAAGTATTCCATAAACATATTTGTAATAACAAGAACAAGAGATGTCATCTACATTACTGCTTTGATTGACAATTCTATTGAAGGTATCGGATCTTTTTTGAGGGGTCGGTATGACTCGTTAAAATCTCTTGAATTTTTCTATTATATTCTGCTAAATCCATGACAACAGTAGAGTTGTTTTTATTCACTTTTAAAATTATCAAATTCTCTCTTCAAAATTTTTTCAATTATCTCGAGTATTTATATTCAAACATCCATGTGATCTTTGATATTGAAAATAGAAAATTCTTCCTTTTCTATATCTATATATATATATATATATATATATATATATATATATATATATATATATGTATATATATATATATATATATATAATATATATATATATATATATTATATATATATATATATATATGTATATATATATATATATATATATATATATATATATAACATTATATATATATATATATATATATATATATATATATATATATATATATTAATCAAAAGATAGATAGAACTTTGGCAATTCAGTACACAAAAAGCCTACTTACAAGGATAGATATTTAAATGCTTCCTCACATCATCATCTTACCCAAAAATACTCAGTCAACAAATTCAAAAATCAAAACATCAGATCACTCGGAATATTTTTACTTCATTACTTTAGCACTAGCAGAAAATTAGCATGAAAATCTAAGATCATAAATAACTCAACAGTCTTAATCATCACATTGTCCTTATCTCTTCCCCTCCGATTTGGAACCAGATCTTCCATGAAGGCCAGTCCCCCACTATCTGGGCGTGTGCTGTATAAAGAGTGTGTATGCAAGTGGAATTGAAGCAGTTTCGTAGTTCGAACAAATCAGTTCCCCAACAAGACCTGAAAAAGTCAGCAGTAACCACAGTATTAATACACGGATTAAATATATTCAAAACAATGCTATTTTTAGTCTAGGTATTAAAATGTAAAAATATAAAAGAAATGAATATGAATAAACGAATAAATAAATAAAAAACATACAAAAGTGTGAGATTTTTCTACACAAACTGAGAGTAAACAGCTTCGGTGCATATATACTGACGTGAATTCCAAATGACCAGAAAAAAAACAGCTAAAGAAAAAGACTATATTTACGAGTACTTATTTTATAACAAGAGGTGGCAAAATTTTAATTATTAATGTGATAATTGTAACTGATTAATAACCACATAATCAATGCTTATTAATCATTTACAGTTACAACATTTACAATTAAAATGTTGCCACCTCTTGGTATAAAATAAGTAAATAAAGTATTTTTCTTATGAGCTGTTTTTTCCGTTCATTTGGAATTCATGTCAGTACATATGCACCGAGGCTCTTTACTCTCAGTTTCTGTAGAAAAATCAAGATGTTAAGTTTTGGTTTCGAAGACTAACTCACATCTCCATACGTTATTTTTATTTATTTATTCGTTTGTTCATATTTATTTGTTTTATATTTTAATATTTTAATGCCTAGACTAAAAATAACATTGTTTTAAATATTGTAGTTACTCCTGAAGAAGTTATCAATCGATAACGAAATATTACGTATTAAAGAAGAAAAGAGGTTTATTTACAGTCCAGACTGTTTCCCGCATCTGCATATATATATATATATATATATATATATATTTATATATATATATATATATATATATTATATATATATATATGTAGATGTAGATATACATTATTGCCGGTGAAAATGTAGTTACAGCAGCGTTTCCAAACTTGTGGGGTGCGCCCACTAGGGAGGGTGCGAGCGTTATCGAAAAGAAATTATTATTAAAAACATTTAATATAATTTATTGGAACGAAAGCAAAATAAAATACATTCTGCCATAATAAAATATAAAATACACGTTTACACTGATATAATGCATATAGTAAATAGGATTGTATTAGTACTGCACAATGTACTTACCTAATAATTAACATATCAATACTAAATTAAAAACAAGTTTAATAATTATTAGTGACTCCCGTGGGCCTGTTTTGCAAAGCAAAGGTTTTCGAAGGATAGTTTAATATTAGAAATAGACATTCTGAGTTCTTTTTCTATATTTAGTTGAGATCTATATTTTGTTTTCAAAGCAGCCACCGCAGAAAATCCGGTTTCGCAAAGGTAGGATATTGAAGATGGTGATAGTATACGAAATGCTCTTGTTTTCAGTGCAGAAAACTCATCATTCACCCCTGCCCAAAATTCAAAGAGTGATTTATTATTAAATTGTCTTTTGATATAGCCACTTGCCGTGAAGTCTATGAAGATTTCTTCTGTGGAAGTTGAGAGACCTTCGGGAGTATTTTGAAATGGATCCCTAACCCACTCGTAAACTTGCTATCAAGTTGTCGTCAGTAAGAAAATACTTTTTTAAAATTCTTTGTCAACATGGCTAGATGATTTTGAGTGGTTACTAAAACAACTTTCACATGTTATTCTTCAGCCTTGTATGTTTTAACACATTCACCCATATTTGCAAACATTTATAGGTTTTTTTGCTTTACATTTCTGCTCCACAATTCCAGTTTTCTACAAAAAGCACAATTTTATCACTTGTATCGAATATATGTGTATTTGTTCACTGGCGTTGAAGATTTAAAGTATTTAGTTTTTCGAATATATCGACCAAGTAGCTCAATTTCATCACAAATAAACTATCTCGAAACTTCTCGGCTTGGTCTTCCTCTTCTAGAAAAATGGCGATTTCGTTTCTTAATTCATAAATACGTTGCAAACATTTCCCACGTGATAACCATCTTGCCTCGCAATAAAATAGTAACGCTGAATATTCGGCACCCATGTCTTTACAAAGTGCAGCAAAAATTTTAGGTTTTAGGGATCTCATTTTAATATAATTTACTACAGTTACAACTGTAGTGAGCGCAATATTCAGAGCAGGACTCATTCCTGGAAGCTAGAGCTTCTCTGTGGATCATACAATGTGTCCACACACACAGTGGAGATTTTTGTTTCACAAATGCTTGTACATTTTGAAATCTTCCAGACATTGAATGAGCACCATCGGTACATATTCCGACGCAATTTTTCCACTCCATATTTGCCTCGTTTATAAAATCATTTAAGATAGTAAATAATGCGAGTGAAGTTGCTTTGAGTTCAATTGGTTTTGCAGAAAAATAGTTCTTCTACTGCTGACATACCATCACCACAAAATCGAACATAGGCAATGAAATGAGCATCTTTTATTGCTATACCTCATCAAGCTGAATTGAAAACAATTTGCCACGCAACTTCCCGAAAAGTTGTTACTGTAGATCTTCAGCTATATCCCCAATTCGACGAGCAACAGTATCATTTAATATAGGTATGGATAGCAATTGTTTGGCAAAATTATCTCCAATCATAGTTTCTACAATCTTAATTGCTGCTGGCAAAACAAGCTCTTCACCAGTGGTGTGAGGCTTTTTACATCTGGCTATTTTATATGAAACTTTGTAAGAGGCAAGTAAAGCTTTTTCATTCACAGATAAAGTTTTTTTAAAAAATGATTTCTGCTTTACGTATGATTTTAATTTGAATTCAAAGAATTTTCGGGGTTTGTTAAGGTACTCACTATGAAGCGTTTCCAAATGTCGTTTTTTTTTTGGTTTCATGCTGTCTGCTGCCAAGATTTTTGAGCAACTAACTCACAGGGGCCTTTCTTCTTCATTGACTTCAGTACTGGTAAACCGTAAATTTAAGGGTCCTTGAGAATATTTTCTTGATTATATTTTCGGAACTACGCTCGTCTGTGCACTTGATGCTTCACTATCGTCTAATGCTCGCTTACGTTCAGTTAAAAATTTATCCATGATTCTGTATAAATTTACTGCCGTGAATACTTAATACCTTGAATTTCAATTAACACGTAAATTACAACATACACACACGGATCAACTCGACTGAAACGGGGGGTGTAATTGAACGAGGTGCAATTTTTTATACACTTTTGGGCAAACTTTCCGAATATTCGAGACAACTCGGAACTTCTGGCGAAGCTGCTACCGATATGGTGGACGTGATAGAAAGCAATAGAGAGGCATTGATTCTAGTTTGACAACGCAGCAGATATGTGTTGCCAAATATGAATAGATTTAGTTATTCTTGGTAGTTTGTAAGGTTTGTAATTAAGGTCGTAGTGTAGCTTTAGCATCAAAATACTGAAAATACATTATTATTGCATGCATTGTTATTGTATGAGAGGGGGGAAGGCGCGATGAAAATTGTTTGAAAAATGGGTCGTAAATACCGAAAAGTTAAGAAACGCTGTTAAGAAACCAAAATAACATGCATTAAACTTGTTAACATTTTCCTTCGATATAATACTCGTAGTTCAGGTTATTAAGTATTAGGCTATATACTAACTTTCGAAATTTGAATATCGGTTATGACATTACTAGTATTTAAAACAGAATTCTGTGAAAAATCACAACCGTAACTAATCAATTCCTCTGGTCTGTGGCCAGTTTGAGAATATTTTAGTTGCTATAAGCCAGATAATTTCTTGCAAATAGAAGATAAATTAAATAAAGAAGGATATTTAAGACTTCTGGAAGGGTATGTCATGCCATCTGGGATAAACATTATTGGCAGCAATTTTATCACTCAACGAAATAACATCACTAAGTTCTCTTCCACAGTATACCAAGGGTATCTTAAAGAGAAGACGAGACAAAATTTAATAGATGTGATACAATGGTCATCTCAATCTCACTAACTTTCTCCCTTGGGAAGAGTATGGGATGAGTTAGATCAAAACTGTTAAAAAACTTTGTCTGTCAAACTCTGTGAAGCATTGAAGATACCTAAACAATGGCTGAGAACAGTTGATGAATAAGACGCTGTTTAAAGATCTTTTTTCATTTTGTATTTTTAGTTTGAATAAAATATTCCTTAACGCTTACAAACGATGGTATATTATATAGTTAACCATATTACAGCAAAGAGGATATCCCCAACGTATTTTACATAAAGAGACAAAAACCGACAAATATTAAGAGCCTGAGCAATCAGCAGAAAAAGAAATAATTTCCAACAGTTTTTCAACTTCTTTACCATCTCATGAAATTGAAACACTAGTATTTCATTTTTTTCAATATTTCTGATATACTGACTTGATTTTCTGAGCTTGTTAAAACTTCTGAGTTTACTCTAATCACAAAATTTCAATTTTTCGTTTTAAATTATTTCAAGGAATTATAATCAATGATTACTTTACAAAGCGATAAATAAAGCACCATAAAAGAGCATAAAATGTGTTTTTTATTAGATGTTTAACCAGTAAGTTTTGGTTTGAACTCGGAAAAATTATTGTTTAAAAACATAACTTTAATTTTAAAACTAAAATGATAGCCTTGTTGTCAGAGGCAAAATTTTGAGCTCTCAATAAATATCAACAGGCTGCATTTTGGCAAACACGTAGTTTTTTTGGACGTAGAATACGATATAAAAAAGTTTACTGCTCTAAAGAGTATGTTAAGCCTACAAAATCGAAAATAAAATGAAAAATGTGATTTGATTTTTCGCAAATGTCTTGAAAAATAAAAAAGATACCGAGAAACTAATACCATCACGCGAAAAAATGGAAAAATTTTACAAAAAAATAGTATATAGATTATTTTATTTTAGGTTTATTGTAATTTTAAAAATATTATTTAAAATAAAATGGCTGGTTTAACGCCTTCAGTTGCAGTGGAAATCATGCTTCCAACCTCATTTATGATTAAATTAACATTTCTGTACCTCTAAATATTTTGAAATAGGCTATTAAGGGGTTTTTCGGGGTGTTGATTAAGAATCCGATGACAGACTTGAAAAATTCAAAATGAAGGATCCAATATTACGGTCAGAGAGTACATAATTCATTTAATTTCCTCGAGTAATTTAGAATTTTTGTGTTTTCAATAAGTGTTTTTTGTACCTGGATGTTTAATAAATACTTTATACTTAAAGCTTATACTTTTATCTTTCATTTTCCACCTTTATTTTTTTTTTCTATTTTAAGTTTAATTTAGCTACATGATTTAATAAGTAAAAAATACGTTTGTCATGAGCACTTTTTTTAAGAGCAAAATTACAAAAAAAGAAATTTTTTTTAAAAATTTTTAATGATTTTCTAATATTAAGTTATACTTTTAACTGTAACTAAAAAAAATTGTCTGACTTTTTTGACCATTTCGTCTGCTCTGAATATAAAATTGCCGGCGGCGCGCTACAACAGGCCAGTTTTCATATTTTAAAACTCAATTTTTAAATAACACAGACAATGTGGGTTTTCTTAATTCTTCTTATATTGAAACTTAAGGTGTAGTAATGATATATACATGAGGATTTTTTTTTTGAATACTGTATTTATTATTATAAATTTACTGTATGCCCTTTAAAATTGTGTAAACAAAAATTTCGTTTTAAGTTTTACAAATTATAAAGCAACAAAAATAGAAAATATTAGTGTCCTCGGAAAGCTTTAAAATCTCCTCTTCAAAAAAGCTATTTTTTAATTTCTTTTTAGGCTCTAAAAACAAGTAATATCGATTAAGCTTCGAGCGGTGCGCGAAGACTTTCAAATTTCTCTTTTTGGCGCGCAACACTTTTTAAATCACCTATCCATATTTTCAATAAATTCTCACGCTAATAAAAAAATTTAGAAAAAGAAATCTATATACTATTTTTTTGTAAAATTTCCCGCTGTTTCACATGGTTTCACATTAGTTTCTCGATATCTTTTGGTTTCCGAGATATTAGCGGAAAACAGAATTTTTGATTTAATTTTGGATTTTGTCGGCTAAGCGTACATCAAACTTTAGCAAACTTTTTTTTTATCGTATTCTACGTCCAAAAAAAACTACCTGTGTGCCAAATGCAGCCTGTTAACATTTAATGAGCGCTCAAGACCCCTGGCCACTGGGCTATGAATGTTACATTTGTGTATACATTTCGAAATTTATAATTTTTTATCTTATCTCTAGTTGTAATTAATATTGTTGGGAGCGGATAAGAAAATAGTCTGGGAATTTTTTGTCGTTGGTAGGTAGAGATTCCATAACTATAATTGATATTGTTGGAAATAACTAAACAAACAGTCTGGTTGTCTTCCTTTGTTGTTTGTATGTAGGGGTTTCATAACCTAACACACACAACAACAACCTTAAATCCAAAATATGGAAAGTGTAAAAAGCTCCTTTAAAATCTTAGCCTAATTTTAATTACATTCCTTGTAATACTGACCACAGTATTTAAGATGAGGCAGTATTTTTTACCTTACTAAATTAAAGAAATATTCCTACCTAAAATCTTCAGTACTGTTTACTCTCATTGTGCCCCTTTAAATGGTAATTTAATATTTCCGATAATAGGTGACGTTTACATTCTTGGCAATTAGACCACAGAAGTTAAATGAGTCTTAAGAGGGTCAATCGCTAGTTAAACACGCTTAAACGCTAAGAAGGAGAATAATCTAATCAAAACTTTATCGTTCTAGACAGTAGCATAATTAAAATTGTGTTCTATCTAAGTTTCTAAATTACCCCGAACATATTTTTGCTTATAAAAAATATATATTAGGGAACCTAAAATTGTTTTCATATTTTCGATAATAGATTGGGTCATATGAAACAGGCACAAATTTTTAAGCAATTAAGGATTAAGTTATATTTAAATTTATAACTAAATAAAGTAACTTTGCCAAATATAGCGTAAAAGTTTTTTTAAAACTATTAAAATAAAAGCCGACCCTTCCTAATTTTATTTTATGTAATAACATTGAATTCATCCGGCCGAGATAAATTTTCCTGATTATTTTACGATCTTGCAATATGTATTAGGTCTGAACCAAATTATTTAAAAATCCAAAATTCTGTTAATAATAAATAAATTATTTCTCCTATCAAAAAATATAAAAGTTTTTTACTTCCATTTTTCAGATTGTTACTTCAATAGTTTAAATTTTTTATTTCGGTCAGTCCATTTTTTTTTCTGTTTAATTATAGCGTCTATTGCTGTTCACCCACATTTAATGAAATCTAAAGGTTTGAAAAATCGCAAGTAAAAATGTTTTTTTTTCCAAATAGCTTATCGGTTAGTAAGGAGAATTTGGAAGAAGATAAGGAGATCTAGGGTTAGGTTTAAGCTTGCATATTACTCTAAGAAGTTTTGTATACTTAAAAACACAAGTTAAGTAAGTAGGTAATCTTCACCCACTACAACATACTTATGTAAATGTTTTTATCCAATCTTCCAAAAAACACTTGTCCGATTTCCGGTATTCATTTTAACATAGCTAGCGAATTTTCTTTTAGAGCTTACTTTAATTTTAGCTTCGGAAACAAGAAAAAGTCACACGATGTCATATCTAGTGAATATGATGCTTGTAAAATGCTCTTCGCTTAATTTTTACTTAAGCGGTTATGACTAATTATGGCATTGTGCAATGATGAATTATCGTGGTCTAAAATCTATAAATTGTTCTGCCCTAATTCAGACCTTGTTTATAAATCATACTAAATACATAACTAACTGATAACGCACCACGGCAATTCAAGAAAACAGGTAATATGACTTTAGTTTCTTGACCTAATTTTACGTGATTTTTTTTTCCGTTTTGGGTCACCTTTTGCACGATATTTCTTAATTGTTAAGATTATATAAATAGAACTACGTAAGTATGCATTTTAAAATCGATATCATGGTATTTCTTTAACCACCTCAATCCCGACGATGTTCTAACTGAAAAAGTGACTTGTGTTAGAACAAGACAAACATAACAAAATATTTTGCTTATTAAAATATAATAAGTCAAGACAAAATAAAAACGTTCTTACATAAAGTAGTCTATTTTCCGTTAAACAAACAGACTCTAACGCGTACGTTAAAAGGAACACTCTCGTAAAGACAACTAGAAAAGAAAACGTTCACTTCATACGGATTGTAGTTACTTAAACACTGCACTGCAACTTCTTGATTCTAAAAAAAAAAATTGTGCCAAAAGAAAAATTGAATCAGGACAGCAATAAGCTCCCAAAATAATGTTGAGAGCTGTCGGTTTTATTAAACACCTTATTTTCTGCCACTGATATCCTATTTGGATGACAGCCGGCGAGCGATATGACAAAATCTACAAAGTAAAAACAATGTAGTTGATGTTTTAGTAAGTTCGCTTTCTGTATAATCATATCTGGACTTTCTGATAATAAGAATAAGCTCAAAGGATGACATAGATATTTAAATGGAAAGCTTAGGATGATTGAAAACACTTTGACTATGTGAAGAAAATTTAGAAATTGTTATCAACGGTATTGTTTCCAGAGTTTTGGATTTAAAATAAAAAAATGTCGATGGCTTGTTTTGGAGCGAAAGTGTTCCCATAAAATATATTTGTAATAACAAAAAGATGTCATCTACACCACTGCTTTGATTAACAGTTCTCTTTGAAGGCATCAGATCCTTTTTGAGGGGTCGATATGACTCGTCAAAATTTCTTGATTTTTTTTCTATTATATTCTGCTAAATCCCGTGACACCAGCAGAGTTGTCTTATTATATTCACTTTGAAAATTATCACATTCTCTCTTCAAAGTTTTTTCAATTATCTCAACTATTTAATTCAAGACATCCATGTGACCTTTAATATTGAAGAAAGAAAATATTAATATTCTTCCTTTCCTGATATATATATATATATATATATATATAAATATATATATATATATATATATATATAGATATAAATATATAATATATCTGTATATATGTATATATATATATATATATATAGTATATATATAATATATATATATATATATAATTTATATGTATATATATATAATCTATATAATATATATATATCTATATATATATATATATATATAATATATTTATATTACATAATAAATATATATATATATTATATATATATATAATATATTATATATA
>CM032455.1:45899881-45956453 GCA_019049505.1 Pachyrhynchus sulphureomaculatus | reverse complement strand
TACAAAAAAAAAGTAACATTTTTGACATCACCTTATCAGACATACTTAAAATCAGGTCTAAAATGCTAGGCCACCAAAATGTGTGTAGGCTAGTGTTAGAGTCAGCAGAAATCGCTGTCATCTATTCTAAACTAAAAATATTTCATAATATAATTCAAGACGCGAGTGGAAAAAAGGTGTTATGTCACATTTTTTTAAAAAAATAGGAAGGTGTTATGTGGTAATTTACCGTATATAGTAAAGGTTAAAAATAATAGGAATCTAATATTATGAGGAGATGTGGGGACTGGATGAAAGAATTATGAGGCAAAATTTACAACAAAAATTATTTTCCTTTAAATTTCTCGACCTTTAATTTTTTTACACCTTCTTCCACTCGTGTCCTTAATTATCCACAACACCTATTGGATTGAATTCCATGTATCTAAACATTAATAAATTAACGTTTAAACCATAAACAGAAAGTTACTTTTCGAAACAAACATGGAAATAAATAACCGGTCAGGTGCAAGTTGAACTTGCGCAATTAGTGTTCCATACGTTGATTGCTTTTAAAATAAAAAAAATTGTTACGGAGGTATAAAATGATCAGTGACTTTACAAAACACACCCCAAATGAGTTTTCAACAAAGTTTGTTTCCAATCTTTAATGAAAAGTAATGACCTTGAAATTTTTGTTTTTTTATGTACCAGATAAATTATTAAAGGTAATGCACTAGTGATAATTTTCGTTCAATCTACACCCCGTGGAGAACATTCCAGATTTTTTCAAAAGTACTTTTCGAGATAAGGTGTGATTTTTCGCGATTTTTTAAAAATAATATAAAGAAAAGTGCGTGCAAGTATTACATTATATATATATATATATATATATATATATATATATATATATATATATATATATATATACATATATATATATATATATATATATATATATATATATACATATATATATATATATATATATATATATATATATATATATATATATATATATTACTCGTGTTTTCACAAGTTTTCATTTGACACCACACTCGATGACCTAGTAAAAAATTTTTTTTTCACTTCCGATTTCACCCCAAAACTAACCCCTTAAGTCAAAATTTAGCTTTCAAAAACTACACGGCTCTGATGAGGCCATCAATTCCTATATTAGTACCAAATTTCAACTTTCTATGTCAAATGGTTTCGGAGAAAATCGGGTGTGACAGACAGACACCGAAGTGATCTTGTAAGTGTTCCGTACGGAACACTAAAAACTTTAGTCAAGGAAACCAAACAATTTTTATAATTAAAATTGCAATAGTAGAAACAGAACGTTTCAATTTGTTTCATTTATACCTTTTTTTTATGGGCCTAGCACTCGTACTCTAGGGAAATCCCTAAAGCGCTACAGGAGCGGCACGTGTAAAGAAAAAGCGAATCGCTGTAAATTGTACTCGGTCGGAAACACAGTACTGGATAAATTATCCCAAAGGGATGACGTTCTCCATATAAAAGACTGCTTGAAAAGGGTTGTACGAGGAGTAACAAGATGAACTCATACGGGTGCGAAGTATTAACTTCCTAAAATCGTATGGATTTTTTTGAAAAGGGCGACATCTACATATGTGTCAGACCAAAAACTTTTCAGCCTACGTGCCTATATATATATATATATATATATATATATATATATATATATATATATATATATATATACACAGTGAAATCTCCCTCGGGCGAACACCAACGGAACCGACCGAAAGTGTCCGTTCAAGAGGGGTGTCCGCTTAAAAGAAATACAAAAAAAAATCGTTTTTTTAATCAAAACTGTAACTAAAGAATTTGAGACATTTAAAACGTATACTTATATATGTATGTACGGGGTGAGTCAACGATAAAGTAAAGTTCATTATCTCATTTGTTTCGGGAATGACGAAAAAATGTTAAATACAGTAGTTTCGGGGAGTGTTAAGGTGTACAGTTTAAAATTACTTTTGAATATACAGGGTACTTCAAAAAAGTGTGGCCGATATAACATATGTTTTTAAATGGAACATCCTATTTTCTAATTTATTTTTAAATTCTGCGTAAAATTGTAACCTTTGAATAACGCCGCACGTTGACGCGCAATTTTGTAGCGTGTTAGAAAAATGCGCTCCCGTTTGGGCGCAATTTTGTACCCTTCTTCAAACGGGTCCTTTTTTTATAGCCTCACGTTGGAGCACTATTTTAAAAGGTCTTACCCTACTTTACTTTTAATAAATATTATATTTATTAAATAGAAGTCATTATTTGCCCTTATGTATATCTTAATTTCTGAGAATGGATTGAGAGGATATTAATACTGAAAGAACTAAAGAAATTAGACATAAACTAGCTCAGTTTGTTTGGAGGGGTTTTGGATAAGAGATAATTTTTGTACGTCTTTTGAAAATAGTTATTTATAATTTTGGTTGTAAGATTTTTGGGCATCATTCATTTAAAATAAAAAGAATCTAACTTCAGCTCAAAAAATGAAAAAATACTGAAGGATTATGTAGTTGTTAAAAAAAAAATTAATATGGTACAACCGTTGCGTCCTGAAAGGTAAAACGATACATTTAAATAAAGAAAAGGGTTTATTAACTACAAAATAAAAATTTCTAACTTCGTTACACTCTTAAAAATTACTGCTACTAAATAAAATCCCTTAACCTAGAAGATTGTACAATTAGATAGAGTCTTTAAATGAGGATTACTAGGTTTTTAATTAAGGCTTAACAAAAAAACGATATTAAAAGTTTGTGAAATTAACTCCGCGAGTTACACGTGTTGAATAGTCATTAGAAACGCACTTGTCGACAGGAAATAAGATTTTTAGACTGGTGTGTTTATGACTTATGGATTGGTTTCTCCTCGTGGATTTTTTTGGCCTGTCCCGCTGAGATCCTCATAAAAATATTGTCTCAACCATTCTCAGTTTCTTTTGGGCTGGGGTAAACACTTTTTGACCCGAAATATCTGAGGATGAGCAGGATATTTCAAAGGAAAAGGCCTTAAACTTGGGAACTAGAAACCGTTGCTGCACAACTACATCATTAAAAAACATTCTCTCCGGTGTACTAAAGAAAAAAACCACGGCCTACTGGCTTAGCAAAGCCGTTACTGCTTCATCAAAAATCTCACTCGGCTTGACGATGTAAAAAAGCCTACTACGGCTAAGTGATGGAAAAAGCCACTACTACTTCACGGAGGAAAAGCCCACTACGGCTACAAGATGGAAAAAGCCATTAACAATGCCATCCGCACGCTTAAATATTTTTCTCCCTTCCTTAAAGTAACGTCTTTAAAATTGCTTCCTTCCCGGATACAAATCTTTAGCCAATCAGACACATCCGATGCAAATTAAAAAGTCCAGTAATCAACCCGCAATGCACACTGTAAAATTAAAATTAAACTGCTCAAAAATTTAAATCACTGTTTTAAGTTACACTGCCCAAAAGTTAAAATCACTGCAATAAATATAAAAATGGAGGAAAAAAACATTGTCGTAACATGATCTTAAAATCTAGGAAAAAATGAATGTTACAAAATTTTAATAAAAATTTTAAAAAATAAATTAGAAAATAGGATGTTCCATTTAAAAAAACATATGTTATATCGGCCACACTTTTTTAAAGTACCCTGTATACTCAAAAATAATTTTAAACTGTGCACCTTAACATTCCCTAAAAACTATTGTATTTAACATTTTTTCGTCATTCCCGAAACAAATGAGATAATGAACTTTACTCTATCATTGACTGTACATATTTTTAAAATAAACAAGAAACTTAAAATTTTAGAAAAAAAACAAAGATTTGTTACCTTTAGATACATATACAATATAATAGGATAGAGTTATACATATGAAATGAAAGGTCACTTTAATGACACAAAAATTAATATATTGTTGTTTGTCTCCTGTTTTTTTTTTCTTTAAAATGGCGTCCACCAATCGTATTTCTAATTTTTAAAGAAGCTCTAAAGCTTCATCATAATTTGGGAGACCATCTGTTGGTACTGGAACCTTCGACATCAGAATCTTCGAAAAGTCCTTGTATTTCGACTGGATTTTCAATTTCTTGTTCTGAATCTGGATTTTCAACATACAAATTTTCATTTATGTTCAAAAAAATCATTAAGGTTTTCACTATCAGTCAACTCCAACAAATTCTTATTTTTGAGGATATCTGCAAGTACGTTAAAATGGTAAGTCATCTTCGGGATCACATATAACAGCCTCAGTTAACTAGTCTTCCCTTTGCATATTTTCATGCCTAAATCCCGCTTTACGAAAGCAATTTTTAACTATTTCCTTGGTTACTTGTTCCCAAGCGGTTTTTAATTAACTCAAAAGCTGTATCAGCAGTTTCAATGTTTACTATCAGGTGTTTTAGTATTAGACTTTGGTAATAAATTTTAAAATTTTTTATAATTCCCTGGTCAAGTGGTTGATAAGCTGATGTAGAGTTAGGGGGCAGAAATAAGATTTTTATGTTTTTTAAGCGAACGTCTTTTGGATGAAAATCCTGCATTGTCTAAAAATAACAAAATGTTTCTTTTTTCTTTTGTCATTTTCCAATCAAGATCTTGCAACCACTCTGTCATAATTTCTTCTGTCATCCAGGCTTTCTTATCATATTTCCAAGTTACAGACAGGCTGTTTATGTTAATATTTCTAAAATGCTCTGGGTTTAGCTGAGTTACCAATGACTAAGTGTTTTTCTTTTTCTCCCGCCGTATTTGCACAAACCAAAATTGTAAACCTCTCCAAACCAACACATTTTTCTTTTTTTTATGTTAGTGTTTTGTTGGGTAGAGCCCTAAAATACAGGCCTGTCTCATCGGCATTATAGATATCTCTCGGTGAATATCCTTTATTTAAAGAAGGGCATTTTTCCCAGAATAATGAAACATCTTCAGCAATAACCGAAGCTCCTTCTCCTGAAATAGCTTTAAAGCTTATGTTGTGGCGGATTCTAAATTTATTAAGCCAACTAGAAGAAGCACTGAATATAGAATGTTCCAGAGACTCGGCTATTTCTTTTGCTTTGCATCGTATTACCGGACCTGAAAAAAAAACATTAGCAATAATTTTTTTGCATTTTTGTCACTACAAGCTTACTGATACTCTCACCCCTTTTATCTATTCTTTGGATTGATATGAAAAAAAAATCAACGCACTAATTCCAGAAAACCTTATCTAAAAAAATAATTCATGTGCATACCTGTCGAAGGAATCCCCTTATGGCGAGCTGCTATAAACCAGTTATAACACAACTTGTCAATTTTGGCACCATCACCAGTCAAAAAGCGATTAGGAAACGCAACAGCGATACTCGCCGCAGAAAAATGAGACAAGGCGTTTATATTTTTTATTGTTTTTTGTCCGGTTAAGAAAACATTTTTTTTTGTGTCCGCGTCCGTTCAAGAGAATGTCCGTCCAAGAGGGAGTTAACACAATGCCAATTATATGAGAGTCGATCAAGACCATGAGAAACTGTCCGTTCAAGGGAGGTGTCCATGTAAGAGGGGTGCCCGCGAAGGGGAATTTCATTGTATCTCAAAATACCAAGGAAATATTTTACCCAAATAATCGCTCAAGAAACAGTTTTTGTCCTAAAATACACCCTTGATGGAGTGACCATGTAGACATGACCATATTAATACTGTTCGCATTGGCAACGTATCGACTGTCTCGCTGACACTTTCAGTATGAACGAGTGCAATGCAAGAAAAGCGTATAAAAGCGACACGTAAATCTTTTTTGTATTTCAACTACCAACTTGTAGTGTAATGATCTTCTGCTTGAAGTATCATATCCGATACGGACATAGGCGCCCCTTTTCCTCTTTGCCTGTGGTTCGTACCTATTTTTAAGTATTCAAAGGGACCTACAGTTTAATGCTGATTCCGAATGTCCAAAGTTAGAGGGCTTTACTGGACATGATATTACTGATGGTTTGTCATTGTCTTCCCGGGAGTGACGCGAAAGTTACGTTGTAATGTTTTTTATTTTTAATTTATTATTTCCCGAGCCGATAATCGAATTCAAGAAGGTCCTAGCAGTTTTTCAAAATAATTATTTTCATCTAATAACACCGCACTCCAATATTTAATAACAAACGAGCAATATTCCTTGTAAAGAAATTATTCCTCAAGAATTCATCTGCTACGAGACTAACTCAACTCTAGAAACATTGTTACATAAAATAGGCTATTTTTTTCATTAAACAGCACACCCTAACGCTTCGTTAAAAGGAACACCCTCGTAAAGGCTGTAGAAAAGAAAACGTTCGTTTCATACGGATTGTAGATACCTAAACACTTCAACTTTCTTAATTGTAAAAATTGTGCCAAAAGAAAAATTCAATCAGGACAGCAATAAGCTCTCAAAATAATATTAGAGCTGTCGGTTTTATTAAACACCTGATTTTCTGCCACTGTGTCCTATTTGGATGACAGCGGCGAGTGATATGACAAAATCTACAAAGTGAATAAAGTAGTTGGTGTTTTAGTAAGTACGCTTTCTGTATAAGTCATATCTGACTTTTTAATAATAAGAATATTTCAAAGGTAACGTAGATATTTAAATGGAAATTTTTGGGATGATTGAAAAACCTTTGACTCTGTGAGAAAATTTAGAAACTGTCATCAACGTATTGTTTTCAGAGTTTTGATTTAAAATAAAAAAATGTCGATGGCTTGTTTTGCGAAGGTATCGGATCTTTTTGAGGGATCGGTATGACTCGTTAAAATTTCTTAAATTTTTCTATTATATTCTGCTAAATCCATGACAACAGTAGAGTTGTCTTTATTCACTTTTAAAATTATCAAATTCTCTGTTCAAATTTTTTTCAATTATCTCGACTATTTATATTCAAACATCCATGTGACCTTTGATATTGAAAATAGGAAATTCTTCCATATATATATATATATATATATATATATATATATATATATATATATATATATATATATATATATATATATATATATATATATATAATATATATATATATATATATATATATATATATATATATATATATATATATATATATTAATCAAAAGATAGATAGGACTTTGGTAATTCAGTACACAAAAAGCCTACTTACAAGGATAGATATGTAAATGCTTCCTCACATCATCATCTTACCCAAAAATACTCAGTCATCAAATTCAAAAATCAAAACATCAGGTCACTCGGAATATTTTTACGTCATTACTTTAGCACTAGCAGAAAATTAGCATGAAAATCTAAGATCATTGCAGCAATTTTCATTATCTAGCCTGATAAAATTCGAGAGTCCATCAAAATGTCTAAATAACTCAACAGTCTTAATCATCACATTGTCCTTAGCTCTTCCCCTCCAATTTGGAACCAGATCTTCCATGAAGCCCAGTCCCCCACTATCTGGTCGTTTGATGTATAAAGAGTTTGTATGCAAGTGGAATTAAAGCAGTTTCGTAGTTCGAACAAATTAGTTCCCCAAAAAGACCTGAAAAAGTCGGCAGGACGATTGACGAACGTCGACATCACTTATTCAATCGACGCAAGAGAATTCAGAAGAATTATAATTATAAGCTCTGTGACATGTAGCAGTTTTCTATCAAAATTACTAATTTTAAATAATATATACATTTTTGTATTAGTGACTATATCCGTTAGGTAAATGTAATCGCTGATAAAAGTCACTACTAATTATTTTATATTTATTTAATATATCTGACTAGCCTAAGCTAACATATTTACTCTGTTTGTTATTATTGACTTAATATTACCAAAAAATCAAATAAAATTATTTTCTTGAAAACTTATAACACAATTTTTTGCTGTTGTTTGCGATTTCAAAATTCTGTTGTCGGAACTTTTTAGAAAAAACCTGGGGCATATTTCTTAACTCTCATTTTGTATAATATTTTTGTCAAATTTTAAAACAATACGCAATATACACACAATATCGGACCTGATTACCTTTTAGAAATAATTTTAGTGAAATACAAATGAACAGCACATGCTATCAGTAGAAATAGTTCAGATTTTCATGTCTAAAATATTTTTAAAAGACTACTGTTTCATAAAAATTCTCTTCTTTCTGAAGATTTTTCATGTTTTCCTTAGTTTCTGAATTAATACTTCAAAGACTAGTTTTAATTACAAATAATAATAATCGGAGCACATTCCAAAAGATAATAAGTAATAAAATGAAAATCAAAAACAATTGTAAACATAGAATTTGATTTATTTTCCAGTATAATAACAAGACATACGAAACACATACACACTATTAAAATAATGAACAAGATACCAGCCAAATAACGGTGATTTCTTTTTTTAAATGTTTTACTCAATATTTGATAATCTTGATACTACAGTTTTGTCAACTACCGATATTTCATAAAAAAAAATAGTTTAAGATGATCTTTTGCTCTAAGAAGGCGTAATTGTTATACACATGAAAGAGTACAGGCATATGAAAGTTACTTTTCAAGTACTATCCATAACAATCCTTGATTTGAAAAAATACATGCCTCGTTGTATTGAACAACTGTAACAATAAGATGCTAAAAAACGTGATAATTTTAGCCACATTAACAAACAAGTGGAGCTTTTCTTCCACCAGCGTGATATTATATTATTAAGTGCTTTATCCCAAATAAGAGTGTAGTAGTGAGTCTACCAAAATAGAAATTAAAAACAAATTAATTTTTTGTTAATTATCAATCATTGATTCCCGTGTTATTAACTCTAATCGACATCAGTTTTAATTTAAGGTGAGATACTAAGTATGGTAACTGAAATACAATCATTGATATTGCTCTTTCAGGTCAAATTGACGTGATATGCTATCCTTAAAGTGATAAAAATGCCATTTTTGATATAGTATTTTTCGCTCTTTATCGATTTCAAAATTCTGTTGTCGGAACTTTTTAGAAAAACCTGGGGCATATTTCTTAACTCTCATTTTGTATAATATTTTCGTCAAATTTTAAAACAATACGGAATATACACACAATATCGGGACCTGATTACCTTTTAGAAATAATTTTAGTGAAGTACAAATGAACAGCACATGCTATCAGTAGAAATAGTTCAGATTTTTAGGTCTAAAATATTTTTAAAAGACTACTGTTTCATGAAAATTCTCTTTCTGAAGATTTTTCATGTTTCCCTTAGTTTCTGAATTAATACTTCAAAGACTAATTTTCATTACAAATTATAATAATCGGAGCACATTCCAAAAGATAATAAGTAATAAAATGAAAATCAAAAACAATTGTAGACATAGAATTTGATTTATTTTTCAGTATAATAACAAGACATACTAAAAACATATACACACTATTAAAATAATCAACAAGATACCAGCCAAATAAGGGTGATATCTTTTTTTTAAATGTTTTACTTAATATTTGGTACTCTTGAAACTACAGTTGTGTCAACTATCGATATTTCATAATGAAAATTACTCCAAAATGATCTTTTGCTGTAAGAAGGCGTAATTGTTATGCACATAAAAGGGTACAGGCATATCAAAGTTATTTCTCAAGTACTATCCATAAGAATTCTTGATTTGAGAAATTACATGTCCCGTTGTATTGCACAACTGTAATAATAAGATGCTAAAAAACGTGATAATTTTAGCAACATTAACAAACAAGCGGAGCTTTCCTTCCACCAGCGTGATATTATATTATTAATTGCTTTATCCCAAATAAGAGTGTAGTAATTAGTCTACCAAAATAGAAATTAAGAACAAATTAATTTTTTGTTAATTATCAATCATTGATTCTCGTGTTATTAACTCTAATCGACATCAGTTTTAATTTAAGGTGAGATACTAAGTATGGTAACTGAAATACAATCACTGATATTGCTCTTTCAGGTCAAATTGATGCGATATGCTATCGTTAAAGTGATAAAAATGCCATTTTTAATATAGTATTTTTCGAGAACTTTAAATACAATGCAACCATGTTTATATGTAGTGATAGTGTACGTATAACTATTAAATTCAGTAGTCACATGGTACAAATATAAAAACAGTTATTAAAAATCACAGAATTAAATACTTTTAAAAGCATTATGTTTCTTTGTCTTGCTTCACGTAACTTTCTAGTGTTATCAAATATGTCACACAACAACTGAATAATGCAGTTAGCGTTTTTCTATTGATTACAAAAAATCCCGAAGCTGTAAATTCAT
Source organism: Pachyrhynchus sulphureomaculatus (assembly GCA_019049505.1). NCBI lineage: Eukaryota > Metazoa > Arthropoda > Insecta > Coleoptera > Curculionidae > Pachyrhynchus > Pachyrhynchus sulphureomaculatus. The sequence continues at coordinate 45,946,231 of CM032455.1, read as the reverse complement.
TTTTTAATGATTGAATTTTATACCATAAAGAGTCCATGGCTTTGTAATATTTAGATTTTTCTTTAAATAATTCCTTAGCTTTGAGAATTGCTGCCGCCAAGTTATCCTTTTCTCGGTTGGTAATATCACAGAAGAATATGCAGATTAATATGGGTGCCTGTAAAAAATATATTATTATAAATACATTATATCAATAAAATAATCTTGTAGGTAGATTAACGTACATAAGAGTATCAAAGAGCTTACAGACAAGCAGCATCTTAATCTTAAGGAATGCTAACAACAATATATTGATCAGCGTTGAAGTTAAACTGGAACAATGTAGAAAGTATATTGAGAACATTTTTAATGACGCTTAATCGGGCATGCTCATAGCATTAACGATAAGGGTTCTGAATTACCAAAGATGATATAAAACAGACGCTATAAAACTTCAAATAAAGGAAACCCGTAAGCTCGTAGCTTGTAAAGATGGTTCTAGTCTGAATCTCATTATGGCAATATTCAACTTCATCTACCAAGCCTGCAAAATACCTACAGATTGGCGGAAGTCTACTTTTATCACTTTGTTAAAGAAGAGCAACGCGTCACAGTGCGATAACTATCGCCTGATTAGTTTGATGTCCCACATTTTAAAGGTATTCTTGCGCGGCATACACACCCGAATATACAGAAAATGCAAACGTCTGGTTGACTATGTCCAGTTTGGAATCAGGGGGGAATGAGAACATATGAAGCCCTTTTTTCATTGAATGTGTCGATTTAGAAACGCAGGAATATGAACATTCATATACTCGAGTGCTCGACTTCAGAAAGGCTTTTAATTGTGTATCACACCAGAAGCTAATTAAAATCCTCCAATCAACCGGTATCGATGCGCAAGGTCTGAACACCATAGGCGAACTATTGTACAACCAAACAGCAACAATCAGAATTGAAAGGTCTACATCAGAAGAACTAGCGATAAGAAGAGGTGTACGACAAGGATCTGTGTTGTCTATGGAATACCTTGGTACAATCGTTAACCAACAGAGCGATGTAAAGGTTGAGATCAAAGCAAGAATCATACAGACGCGGAGAACTTTCAACAATATGAAGGTACTTTTAGCAAATCACACGTCAGCCTTGACCTCCGAACTTGATTACTGCGCTGCTACATTTTTGCTCTTATACGGATGTCACAGTTGAACCCTCGATACAATGTTGCCTGCATAGGGCGTAATACGAACGTAAAAATTCTCGAGCGAATACCAAAAAAAGAGCTCCTTCTGATAATCAAGGGGAGAAAACCTTAATATATAGATGATGTCATGCGAGGCGAGCGATATAAGATTCTGCTTCTGGTAATCGAAGAGAAAATTAAACGGAACAGGTCAGTTGGTCAAAGACAAAACTCATAGCTGCATCGTCAACTTTTGTATGGAGACGGCATCCTGATTTAATAAGTTGTATATTACTAGCTATTAAGTTCAATAAACATAAGTAGTAAGACCGCGGTAGTATCGAAAGCGTTTCCAATCCAAAAGTCTAGTCTTGGTTTACAAACCAGTCTTCGACAACATATATTACTTTCTCATTTTAATGAAACTGGTGTATTTTTAAATGGTTCTTAGCTTTGGAAATAGGTAATAGACCGAGGGATCTAAATCATGATTATATAAGGGATGACCGGTGAGTTTAAAGCTTAGTCGTATGTTGTTGCAGCACTAACAGACATTTGTGGCAGGCGCATTGTCTTGCAAAACAGCAGCCTTTTAAACACATTTCCTCGGCATTTTTAAATAATTTTTTGGAGAAATTTAGTTAAAAATAAAGAATAATGTTCTCGATTCTTTGTTTTTTCGTATTCCAAGTAATCTGTAAGAAGTGTTCCATTCTTGTCTCAAAAAAACGGAATCTGCTGATCTCACCTAGCCCCATGAAATTATGGGGGGCTAGGTAAGCTAGCGGATTTTCATTCCTTCGACTATTCCTTTGTCTCGGAATCATACTGAGGGACCCACAATTCACTCATAGTTATCATTTGATCCAAAGAGTTAGATGAATCTTCTTCAAAACGGCTACAATTTAATTTAAATTTATAAAGCTACCAAATGTTTACTTACCAGATTCAGAATCAACAAAATGGCATCGTACTGGCCATTTCTAAGATATTGTGTAAAAATACCCAGAGTCAGAAAAATATTAAAAGCATAAGCAATCAGCAAAAACAAGAGAATTTCAAAGAGTTTTCTAAAATACTTTACCACCTTATGTAGATGGAAAACTAGTATATCAACCTTGTGTAACATTTCTGTTATATTTGTTTGAGTATCCGAATATTTTGAATCCTCTATTACTATGATGATAAACTCTCTTACACGTTCATATTGAATTTTTATAGTATGTAAGAGAGTTATAATTAAGGAACATTCTAAAAGATAGTAGTTAAAGCAACTGGAAATAAAAAACGGAAGTATAATTCTTTTATCATCGTTTCTGTCCCACCCGTTAAAGTGCATGTAAAATGCTGTAAAACTATGTGTAAAAGATACGCATCCTAAATAATAATATGCATTCTTGTAAATATGTTTCTCAATATTTGACTTTTTAGAGGTCATACTTTTGTCGACGATGGCCAGTTTATAAATAAGTTTGTGCCAAGTTGATCTTTTACTATACGATGTAATAATTGTAGTGAATATAAACAAGCATAGGTAAATCACTTCCATAAGCATTGTAATTTCTAGTAAAGATCCAATCTTTAATATCTTGAATCTTTCACGAAATACAAACATCCATAAAATTATGAGGACTATAATCATCTTTTTATACTGATTCTCCTTTAACAAAGTATAGTTTTTGAAATCAAAGTACGGAACAATTCCCAAAATACTAGCAACTTTTGCAACAGGAATGAAAGAAAAAACTGCTTGTTCTACCGACATTGTACCGATAGCAGTTCAGTTCACTTACAACATATGCTGAAATGTAAGGTTAATATATTTTTTATTAATTACCTTATATTGATCCGCGTCGTATTTATCATACTGAGGTATTTCTAAAAGTTATAAAATATATTCTACGGTTAGAGTGTATAACTATAGATTAATGAACAGCAGAAAAAGTAGCATCCGTGAACGAAAATTTGCTCACGGTAAATACCTTTATCAAAGATAAAACTTGCCATTTATGATAGGATGGCAATTGAGGTCAGCATTTTTAAAGATTTTTATTAAAGCAGGTCACAACATATAATAGACGAAATATGGACAAATTGACACTATACCGAACATAATAAACTAATATAAGTCATATTTATGTGTCATAAATAATTCAAACGAACCCAATACTCTTCTTTTCTCTCAATTACGCTACGTTAAGGATATCTTAACGAGAAGAAACACTAATAAATATAATGCACTGGTAATCTCTATCCCACTGTCTCTCTCCCTTCAAATTAGTAAGGGATGAGTTAGATCGTTACCCGAGAAACTATTGGAGCATTGGGAATACCAAGACAATGACTAGAAAAAGTCAATAAAGAAGAGGCTGAACATTTATGAGGCCGTAATTAAAAATATTGGTTGTCATTTTGACGGAGGTGATTTGATGTAAATACCTTTTACTGGACATATTTACGACTAATTCTGTAGAACAGCACGTTATTATAAAAGTACATATTTATTGTATAGTAACAAAAACCTTTTTTTCATTTTGTTTTTTTAGTTTTAAGTAAAATTCCGTAATGCTTCCAAACTTTTTGACGGTAGTATAAACATCTACCTAAAGTTCACTTACCAGATGCGGAGTTAATAAAATTGTAACAAAAAGACTATATTTAACATGACACATCTGAGGGCATAAAAACAGACCAGTATTAATGTTGTGCATGCATAACAAAATGGAGCAAACTCTTTTTAGATATTTTTAAATTATTTTCTGTCGAAATTTTCTCAGTTCTTAGTGTTCCGTACGGAACGCCTATTAGATCACTCCGGTGTCCGTTCGTCTATCTGTCACAGCCGATTTTCTCCGAAACTATTTGACATAGAAAGTTGAAATTTGGCGCTAATATAGGAATTGATGGCCTTATTAGAGCTGTGTAGATTTGAAAGTTAAATTTTGACTTAAGGGTTTATATTTGGGGGGTGAAATCGGAAGTGATTTTTTTACCAGGTCATCGAGTGAGGTGACAAATGAAAGTTTGTGAAAAGACGAGTTCAAAAATATATATAATGTAATACTACAGCGATTCAAGAACAACGAGAATCGCTTTTTCCGCACACATGCCGCTCCTGGAAAGCTTTACGGACTTCCCTGTAGCACGTGTGCTAGATCCACATAAAAAAAAAAAAAAAAAAAAAAATTGAGCGCAATTCTCTTTGTATTATTTTAAAAATGAAATGTGAAAAATCGCTCTCCCTCCCCCCCTATCTCGAAAAGTACTGATCAAAAAATTTTGAATTCTGGAATATTCTCTACAAGGTCTAGATTGAACGAAAATTATCAAGAGTGGATTACCTTTAATAATTTATCTGATATATATATAAAAAAAATAGAAATTTCAAGGTCATCAGTTTTCACTAAGGATCGGAAAAAAAAAAAAACTTTGGGGTGGGTTTTGTGAAGTCACTGATCATTTTATACTTCCATAACAAAATTTTTATTTTAAAAGGAATCAACAAATATAGTGTGTTTAGTTTTAAGTAAAATTCCTTAATGCTTCCAAACTTTTTGACGGTAGTATAAACATCTACCTAAAGTTCACTTACCAGATGCGGAGTTAATAAAATTGTAACAAAAAAACTATATTTAACATGACACATCTGAGGGCACAAAAACAGACCAGTATTAATATTGTGCATGCATAACAAAATGGAGCAAACTCTTTTTAGATATTTTTAAATTCTTATCTGTCGAAATTTTCTCAGTTTTTAGTGTTCCGTACGGAACGCCTATAAAATCACTCCGGTGTCCGTTCATCTGTCTGTCTGTCACAGCCGATTTTCTCCGAAACTATTTGACATAGAAAGTTGAAATTTGGCACTAATATAGGAATTGATGGCCTTATTAGAGCTGTGTAGATTTGAAAGTTAAATTTTGACTTAAGGGTTTATATTTGGGGGGTGAAATCGGAAGTGATTTTTTTACCAGGTCATCGAGTGAGGTTTGTGAAAAGACGAGTTCAAAAATATTTATAATGTAATACTACATCGATTCAAGAACAACGAGAATCGCTTTTTCCGCACACATGCCGCTCCTGGAGAGCTTTAGGGACTTCTCTGTAGCACGTGTGCTAGACCCACATAAAAAAAAATTGAGCACAATTCTCTTTGTATTATTTTAAAAATAAAATGTGAAAAATCGCTCTCCCTCCCCCCCTATCTCGAAAAGTACTGATCAAAAAATTTTGAATTCTGGAATATTCTCTACAAGGTCTAGATTGAACGAAAATTATCAAGAGATAATTTATCTGATATATATAAAGAAAATAGAAATTTCAAGGTCATCAGTTTTCACTAAGGATCGGAAAAAACTTTGGGGTGGGTTTTGTGAAGTCACTGATCATTTTATACTTCCATAACAAAATTTTTATTTTAAAAGGAATCAAAGTACGGGGGACTAATTGCGCAAGTCCAACTTGCTCTTGACCGGTTATTCCTAATGAATACAAACAATGTTAATTTCTGTTGAAAGAAATTGCCCTTAGAAACACCACCTAGCAGTAAATCATTTTTGATATTAATAATTTAGGTTTTCTTTCGTAAACCTTAGAAATTGATTGTCTGCTATATTTGTAGCCCTGAAGAAAAAAATAAAGTATTCTCGAAAGTTTGGCGTAGCTAAGAAGGTGTTTAAAACTTTTTAGTTTTTATAAAACGCTCTTACTTTGGCCATTCACAAATCATGGTACACATGATAAATCATAGTATTATTTTTAAAATCAAATTACTTAACAATAAACAGAAAACTTGCAACTTTTGCCACACGAACGAAAGACAAATCCTTATGTTCTGCTATAATGATAGTATATTATTTCGTTCTCTAAAATTATGTATGAATTGAATTGCACTTGTAAAAATTATAAATTATAATTAGGTGTTTAATTTGTTAATTAAATATATTGATTTTTTTGAAGTTTCTTGTATTATCCTATATATAGGTGATCCAAGGACAGCGTATATTTTAAATTATATAATTCTAATTTAAAATGAATAAAAAAATATCCATATAGACATATTCACTGCAAATAACCGTTATATAAAAACAAAATAAAAATTTTGTGTTAATGACAGAGCATTTGTCATTGTTTTCTAAAGGCCAAATTTTTTATTATGTAGATGACGTTAGGTCCTTAACCAATAAAAATGCATAATTTGAGTCATACAAAGGTCAATCCCTTCAATATTTTTCCTCAATCTACATCAATCTAAAGCTTTCAATCGATCCACAACTTAACAAAAAACCAAATATCAGTAAAACAAGAAATCGATCCAGTCGAAAATCTTGAAAAATTAATATCCGAAAACATAAGCACTTATTACACAAGTCTACAAAAAAATATGTTGTCTTGGTGCAGCCCTGTTTTTATCTATGGTTGATAAGGAAGGTAATATGCTATACATCGACAAAATTTATTTTTCCCTGCCAGCTCTAGTCACTACCTAACCTCATTTTTTATTTTTACCCGTCTTATTCGAAATTAGCAAGTCATAATGGCTAGTGTGATCGTGTGTGTGATCGTTAACACAACTAGTTGTGTTAACGATCCTGATAAGTTTGGTTACATTTGTGGTGAATATATTTTGAAAGATCAGCGAAAATTAGTAACAGATACTGTGATCCATTTGAATTTTGCTTACTTCAGCACAGAAATTCGCAATCAAGATAAAGTGTGGGTGCCTCATAGTGTATCTAAAATGTATATTGAACATCTGCGACAATGGGAGAAAGGTACATGTAAATCTCTGAAATTTAGAGTACTCATGTTTTTTTAAAGAACAAAAAAATCATCACTGCTGTTACTTCTGTATGACAAATATAGTGAGCATCAATAAAACCAATAGTCATAAATGGAAATATTCCAATATTTCTTCAGCAAAAAGACCAATACCTCATTCAGAAAACGTTTCAGTAACAGTTTTTCATCAGCTACCATAATTTTAGGATGAAGAAATTGAAGAGCCCAGAGCTTCTCAAGGAAGTGAATATTGTGCAGAAACATGGAATCTTAATTTATTTTCACAAAAAGAGCTTAATGAATGTAATGAAAGACTAATATTGTCAAATTTCCACTTTATTTAGTTTCACTGAAACTGTATGACGCGTTTCGCTATACTATAGCTTCTTCTGATACAAAATGATATTTGAGTATTAGTGTTGTTACATTTATATAAATATCCTAAGGTAGATAGGTACGAGTAATAAAATTAATACTATATGCTAGTGAATATTGCTGGGAAATCCATTCTGAATATTAATTGTATAAATTGAGCAAAGGGAAGTTACCATGGGCCAGAGAGGTATCTTTTGTTCGTTTAATGTCTGAATTTTTAATTCTATTTATTTCTAAATTTAATTAATTAATAGGTTTAATTTTAAGCCTTTGTTTTGTATGTGTAGAATTTTAAATTTTTCGTCAAAAAGATGTTTTGTTGTTAAAGGATTACTGTACGCTGAGTCAGTTTTTGTTTTTTATGTTCTAAAATCCGAGTTTCGAATTCTTTTATGTTCTAAAATCCGAGTTTCGAATGAGCGACCTGTCTGACCTATGTAACTTTTATGACAAGAACAACAATTTAACTGATACACTCCAGATGTTTTTGATTTATTTTGTTTTCCCTTTGCGTTGTTAATGAATTTTCCTAACGAGTTATTTGTTCTAAAAGCTATGTTGATATTATATTTGTTTAAGTGGTTTTTAATTTTCTCTGACGTGTTACCAAAATAGGTTAAAACATTAAATTTTTTCCCTGTGTTTTCTTTCTTGGGGTATATTAAAGAAATAGCTTTATTTTTTAATTTTTTGTTTAGAATTGAGTCTATGGTGTCAGGAGAATATCCGTTGTTAACAGCAATTTGTTTTATTAGATTTAATTCTTTATTAAAATCATCTAAAGTTAAGGGGACACTTACAAGTCTATGCAAAATACTGTGGTAAGCTGCCAATTTGTGTTGTAGGGGTGAGCTGATTTTATGTTTATTGTAGTATCTGTATGTGATGGATCGTGAAAAATAGAGAATTTGTGTTTGTTGTAATGTCTGGTTATCGTTAAGTCAAGAAAATTAATTTTATTGTCGACTTCTAGTAGTCATTTATGTATTGAGTTTATATAGTTAAAAACATTGTCAAGTTGACGCTCTGTACCATTAAAACAAGCACTAAATGAAGTGGAAATTTGACAATATTAGTCTTTCATTACATTCGTTATGAATTTCCATCAAGTAACAGCCACAACAATTCAAAGTTTAAAAGAACTTAATGATCTCATCAGAGACTTAAATCTTTCAAAAAAGCGTGCCGAATTGTTAGCATCAAGATTAAAAGAAAAAAAGTGCCTATCTCCTGATGTAAAAATTTCTTCATATCGCACGAGAGAACAAAACAATTTTTTTCTTCTGATGTAATATGAGCGGCTTACCCTTTTTTGATGGGCTTGGAGACCTATCAGACAAGTGATTGTCGTCTCTTTATTGACAGAAGTAAACGAAGTCTAAAAGCTGTACTTTTACATAATGTCAATAAACATGCATCTATTCCGAATGCCCACTCTACTTGTATGAAAGAAGAATATCAAGTGATTTAAGTACGTTTACAGAAAATAAAATATGCTGAACATAAATGGGTGATATGTGTTGACTAGAAGATGGTTAACTTTTTGTTATGACAACAAAGTAGCTATACAAAATATCCATCTTTTATTTGGGTGTGGGACAGTCGAGTCAAATCAAAACACTGGATACAAAAAAATTGGCCTGTGAGAGATACTTTGGTCGTTGGTGAAAGAAATGTGATAAATGAACCTTTGGTTCCCAGAGAAAAATCATTCTTCCAGCCTTGCAAATAAAATTAGTGCTAATGAAGCAGTATGTCAAAGCTCTGGACTGGATTAAGTACTGAAAAACTAAAAGTAGGCATTTTTGATGGTCCCCAAATACGTCAATTAATTAAATACTTCTCTAAATTTGAGACATCTATGACTGAAGTTGAACGACTTGCGTGGAAATCTTTTCTAGTGGTTGTACAAAATTTCCTTGAAAATTACAAGGCTGAAAACTATGTACAGTTAGTTGATTAAATGGTTCATCACTTTAAAAAGGTAAGCAGTCATATGAGCGTAAAAATATACTATCTTAATAGCCATATAGATCATTTTCAACATAACCTAGGAAATTTGAGCGAAGAATAAGGAGAACGTTTCCACCAAGATATAAAAACAATGAAGAACATTTATCATCAGGTTGTTCAACTTAACAAAGACCTAGAAGAAATTCTATCTTGAGGCGACAGTAACCAAGTGGAATTTAACGCTACAAAAACCCAGGCGGCAGTTTTTTCTAAAAAAGTTTACGTTGCTGAACCCGACATAGTTATGGCGGGGCACTCCATTCCTCTAACATCGTCACTCAATTTGAAGGAGAGCTTCTCAAAAGTTGGGAATATTATTTCGAACCAGAAATCTTTACACTCCACAACAACTTTACAAAACTCAAATTCGACCAACTATGGAATACTGCTCCCATGTTTGGGGCTCCGCCCCCAAACATACACTGCATTTGTTGGATTCTATTCAGAGAAGAGCTGTTCGTCTGATTGGCCTTGTTTCGCTGGAACATCGAAGAACGGTTGGCGACTTGAGCCTATTCTACAAGTATTTTTATGGAAAGTGTTCAGAGGATGTGGCCCGTTTAATTCCTTCCAAAGCGGTTCATGTTAGAAATACACGTCGCGCTGATATTTCACATCCGTATGAGGTTCAGCTTGTTACTGCTCGTACAACGCTTTTCAAGCAGTCTTTTATATGTAGAACATCATCCCTTTGGAATAATTTGCCCAGGATTGTGTTTCCCACCGAGTACAATTTACAGCGATTCAAGAACAACGTGAATCGCTTTTTTTCCGCACACGTGCCGCTCCTGTAGCGCTTTAGGGACCTCCCTGCAAGACGTGTGCTAGACCTGTAAAAAAAATCAAGGCAGATGGGAAGTTCATATGCTAGCAGACTATTGCTGGGAACTTATGCGAGATTGTCCAAGACAATTTCACTCTAAGAAGTCACTTAAAAAACAATTTCTTCATGTAGAATGTTAAAATAAAGCCTTATTTTTGTAAAAATGCATTTTTTTTCTATCTCATTAACTAGAGCTGATACAAAAAAAACATTTTTGACATCACCTTATCAGACATACTTAAAATCAGGTCTAAAGTGCTAGGCACCAAAATGTGTGTAGGCTAGTGCTAGAGTCAGCAGAAATCGCTGTCATCTATTCTAAACTAAAAATATTTCATAATACAATTGAAGACACGAGTGGAACAAGGTGTTATATCACCTTTTTTTAAAAAATCGTTTCATTTTATGGAGGAAGGTGTTATCTGGTAATTTATCGTATATAGTAAAGATAAAATAATAGGAATCTAATATTATGAGGAGATATGGGAATGGATGAAAGAATTATGAGACCAAAATTTACAACAAAAATTATTTTCCTTTAAATTTCTCGATCTTTAATTTTTTTACGCCTTCTTCCACTCGTGTCCTCAGTTATCCACAACACCTATTGGATCGAATTCCATGTATCTAAACATTAATAAATTAACGTTTAAACCAAAAACAGAAAGTTAGTACTTTTCGAAACAAACTTGGAAATAAATAACCGGTCAGATGCAAGTTGAACTTGCGCAATTAGTGTTCCGTACGTTGATTACTTTTAAAATAAAAAAAATTGTTACGGAGGTATAAAATGATCAGTGACTTCACAAAACACACCCCAAATGAGTTTTCAACAAAGTTTGTTTCCAATCTTTAATGAAAACTTATGACCTTGAAATTTTTGTTTTTTTATATACCAGATAAATTATTGAAGGTAATGCACTCGTGATAATTTTCGTTCAATCTACACCCCGTGGAGAATATTCCAGAATTTTTTCAAAATATTTTGATAAGTACTTTTCGAGATAAGGCGGGAGGCGATTTTATGCGATTTTTTAAAAATAATACAAAGAAAAGTGCGTGCAGGTATTACATTATATATATATTTTTTACTCGTGTTTTTACAAGTTTTCAGTTAACACCACACTCGATGACCTAGTAAAAATTTTTTTTTCTCACTTCCGATTTCACGCCCCAAAAGTAACCCCTTAAGTCAAAATTTAGCTTTCAAAACTACACTGGGATATCTTCCAGAGATTTGGAGAGAGGTAAAAGTCATATTCATACCCAAGGGAGGGAACAAACCCCCAGAATCTCCTAAATCCTGCAGACCTATGTATAAGTCTATCTTCTTTTATGTTGAAGACACTAGAGAAGATATTAGACCAGTACCTCAGAGTGGAGGTACTTACTATGAGTCCGCTGCATGGACTGCAATTTGCCTATCAGAAGGGCAAGTCAACTGTCATGGCACTACATAAACTTGTTCTAGATATCGAAAAGGCTCTGGACTCTAAAGAGATTGCCCTATGTGCATTTATGGACATTGAGGGCGCCTTCGATAACGCGAACTTCCTCGCAATGGAAACAGCACTCTCCAGCAGAGGAGCTGATCCGGCGGTGGTAAAATGGATCAGCAACATGCTGAATCAAAGGCTGATTAGAGCCTCACTTGGTTCGACAGACCTTAGTGTCACTGCGGTTAAGGGATGCCCGCAGGGCGGGGTACTATCCCCCCTTCTATGGTCTGTTCTAGTTGACGACCTGATTAGGATCCTTAACCGGAAGGGATACAAATCCATCGGCTACGCGGACGATATCTCAGTGATAATCAGAGGCAATCATCCTGGGACGGTTGGTGAACTGATGCAGGATGCTCTGTACACAACATGGGAATGGTGCAGGATGGAGGGGCTGTCGATTAACCCAACGAAGACAACCATCGTACCTTTTACTAAAAAGAGGGTGTTAGAGATCCCCATCCTAAAAATAAACGGTATTGAGGTCGTTCCCAAGGAAGAGGTAAAATATCTGGGTATCGTACTGGATAGGAAACTCACTTGGGAGCCACACCTCGAATCGGTGCTGAAAAAGGCTACTAAACACCTTTGGACTGCCAAACAACTGCTCGGTAGGTCCTAGGGCCTTAGCCCTAAAATGATCTACTGGATATATACCCAACTGGTCAAACCAAAAATACTATATGGATCTCTGGTATGGTGGGGCAAGACCAAACAAAAAACAACAATACGGCGGCTATGTAGGGTGCAAAGACTTGCATGCCTATGCGTTACAGGAGCTATGAGATCCACTCCAACGGCGGGCATGGAAGCTCTTCTGAACCTTACACCTCTTAACGTGGCTGTTCAAGAGCAGGCAACTTTTCAGGCTATCTCCATTCACAGAAGGGAAAAATTTAAGGCGGGCAACCTTATTGGTCATCTCACAATCCTGAAGGGGATCGGAGACATACTTTGTATGTCAACGGCCAGCGTCACCATTGATCCTATGCAGTGCTTCGTTAGGAAGTATAGGGTCTACTTTTCGACGAGGGAAGAGTGGTGCGCAAACCCAAGGTGGTTACAGGATGGCTCACAAAAGTGGTACACGGACGGATCCAAAACGCTCCAAGGGTGAGAGCAGGAATAGTGAGGCCTAGAGCACACAGAGCAATAACATTTAGCAAGGACACCACAATATTCCCGGCGGAACTATGCGCAATATTGGAAGATGTAGGGATCCTATCCGAAAGGGGATACATGGGAGTAAGTATTAAAATACTCTCGGACAGCCAATCAGTCTTAAAGGCCCTGAATAGTACATTCACGTCCAGGCTAGTACTGTAATGTCATAACATGCTTAATGACTTGGCAATTCAAAATCAGATTAATCTGATCTGGGTTCCAGGACATGAGAGGCATAGAGGAAATGAGATGGTAGAGATCTATGCAAAAAAAGGGGCCGAGGGGACCTTCATTGGACCCTCTCCATCCTTTGGATTCAGCAAGGGCTCCTTAAAGAGGAGATGACGAAATGGACAAAATCCATAGTAGAGAAACATTGGAACGACACTAATGGTCTGGAATATTCTAAAAAATTTCTGAGCTTTGATGCAAGGAGGGCGGATCTCGCCCTAAAAATGGATAGGAAAAGCCTAAGATTACTGGCGGGGGCACTCGCAGGCCACTATACCTGCAATAAGCACCTATACAGAATAGGCCTATCAACCACGTACACTTGCAGATTCTGTGGTGAAGAAGAGGAGTCTATGGAACACTTGATTACCAACTGTGCGGCATTGGGACACAGGAGACATAGGATACTACATGCCTATACGTTGGGTGAACAGGATCTGCTAACTCTCCCATTGAAGGAGCTGGTCCTGTTCCTGGATGTATTAAACCCGTGAGGGATAAAGAGAGGCACAATAGATCAATGATGGTCGCAGTGCAAAGGGCCATTCTGGGCCACACTCCCCTCTACACATTACATTACATTACAAAACTACACGGCTCTGATGAGGCCATCAATTCCTATATTAGTCCCAAATTTCAACTTTCTATGTCAAATAGTTTCGGAGAAAATCGGGTGTGACAGACAGACAGACAGAGAGATCTTATACGTGTTCCGTACGGAACACTAAAAACGATAGTCAAGAAAACCAAACAATTTTTATAATTAAAATTGCAATAGTAGAAACAGAACGTTTCAATTTGTTTCATTTATAACTTTTTTTTATGGGGGAAATCCCTAAAGCGCTACAGGAGCGGCACGTGTAAATAAAAAGCGAATCGCTGTAAATTATACTCGGTCGGAAACACAGTACTGGATAAATTATCCCAAAGGGATGACGTTCTCCATATAAAAGACTGCTTGAAAAGGGTTGTACGAGGAGTAACAAGCTGAACCTCATACGGATGTGAAGTATTAGCTTCTTAAAATCGTATAGATTTTTGAAAAGGGCGACATCTACATATGTGTCAGACCAAAAACTTTTTAGCCATATATATTTATATATATATATATATATATATATATATATATATATATATATATGTATATATATATATATATATATATATATATATATATATATATATATATGGCTAAAATACAGTGAAATCTCTCTCGGGCGAACCGACCGAAAGTGTCCGTTCAAGAGGGGTGTCCGCTTAAAAGAAATACAAAAAAAATCGTTTTTTTAATAAAAACTGTAATTAAAGAATTTGAGACATTTAAAATGTATAGGGGTGAGTCAACGATAAAGTAAGGTTGTTTACGTGCACAGTTTAAAATTATTTTTGAGTATACAGGGTACTTCAAAAAAGTGTGGCCGGTATAACATATGTTTTTTTAAATGGAACATCCTATTTTCTAATTTATTTTTAAATTCTGCGTAAAATTGTAACCTTTGAATAACGCCCGCACATTGAGGCGCAATTTTGTAGCATGTTAGAAAAATGCTCTCCCGTTTGGGTGTGTACCCTTCTACAAGCGGGTCCTTTTTTTATAGCCTCACGTTGAAGCGCTTTTTTAAAAGGTCTTACCCTACTTTACTTTTAATAAGTATTATATTTATTAAATAGTAGTCGTTATTTGCCCCTTATGCATATCTTAATTTCTGAGAATGGATATTAATAATGAAAGAACTAAAGAAATTAGACATAAACTAGCTCAGTTTTTTTGTAGAGATTTTGGATAAGAGATAATTTTTGTACGTCTTTTGAAAATAGTCTCTACAGTTCTTTAAAATTTTGGTTGTACAAATTTTTGGGCATCATTCGTTTTCAAATAAAAAGAATCTAATTCAGCTCAAAAAATGAAAAAATACTGAAGGATTATGTAGTTGTTAAAAAAAAGTTTAATATGGTACAACCGTTGCGTCCTGAAAGATAAAACGATACATTTAAATTAAGAAAAGGGTTTATTAATGACAAAATGAAAATTTCTAACTTTAAAAATTACTGCTACTAAATAAAATCCCTTAAGCTAGAAGGTTGTGCAAGGATTATTAGGTTTTTAATTAAGGCTTAACAAAAAAACGGTATTAAAAGTTTGTGAAATTAACTCCGCGAGTTACACGTGTTGAATAGTGGTTAGAAACGCATTTGTCGACAGGAAATGAGATTTTTAGACTGAAATACATAAATTAAATATATATTTATATATTTCAGTCTTATATATATATATATATATATATATATATATATATATATATATATATATATATATATATATATATATATATACATATATATATATATATATATATATATATATATATATATATATATATATATATATATATATATATATATATATGTATATAAATAAAATATATTAAATTTAATTAAAGTTAAGTTAACTTAAAAAAAATACTAATGATATTATATACAAAATCTACACGAATATGTTAACAAATACAATATTTTTCTTCATCTCTACTTTCAATGTCGCTTTCTCCTTCACCTGAAGAAAATGTTTGTTCCTTGGTAAAAACAACAGCAGACCTGCATTTGCATCTTGACGTTTCACCGTAGGAAAGATCATTTTCTTCATAGCCACATAATATTTTTTTGGCTCTTTCTGAAGTGGTCGTTCTGACTACTTTTAGTAAATTTGCGGCTTCTAATTTCTCCTTAAATTTAAAACTTTTTTCGACTGCTTGAATTCGTAGTTTTTGCTTTCTGTCAATCAATTTTTACCAAATGATTTAGCCATTCAGCCATTCAGCCATTCAGCATATTTTACCCTGAACTGATCTATTCTTTTACTACTTAAAAATGCACTGCCTTAATTTTTTTGAAATTTATTATTTCCACTTCTGAAAAAGATAGGAACATTCCCAATATTTTTTGTTCAAATACAAGAATGCATTCATAAAACCATTTTCAGATCACTCCCGTATAATATCCAACATTCTATTTCTTGGCAGAGAGTTCGCAATATGAGAATCTGGAACATAAAAGAAATAAGTGTCAAACAACAATTCATTTAAATAATTTTTTTTTAATTTTCCAATTTTTTTTTTAAAACTGGGTAAATTGTTATGAATTTAGGTATAGTAAATCAAAAATCCTTAACTAAGAAACAACGAACTTCTAGAAATTTTTTCGGTATTTTTCCAGAAAATGGTCAGAGCATTATTATCCTGTCTGCAATAAATAAGATTTAACTACTTTAAACAAATTTTAAAAAATTTCCTGTCACCTTAGAAATAAAAAATATTTAATAAAAATATACTTATGGTAAAACATTTCGATCAAAGAGATTTAGATGGTCAAGATATTACTAAACGATTTTGAAGGAATGAGCTCTACTTGAAAAAAAAGTTCTTTTTAGTATTAGAGAACGTGTTTACGACTACACTTGTATGGTGGCGGCCCGTGGCTCCGTGGCGTAGTACTTTACTGCAGTGTGGAAGGTCTTGGGTTCCAATCCCGGCAGGTCGGTATAAAATTTTATTTAGGAAAATTATTTAGATATATTTGGCTTTGCCACATAGGTAGGTAGGAGTTGTTGCAGAAATGCAATGACGTCCGTGGCAGCACTACCGCGTTGTCTAAAAGGTGCCGTGAAATAGAAAAATGTATGTTTCGACACTTGGACAACGTTGACTAGTATTACGACATCTTCGTCGATATCCTTAGGATATACCAAAAGGAGAAATCCCTACTCAGGCTGGGAGATGAACAATAAAAGAAATACTTAAGCACCCTAGGCGATTCGACAGCATTACCACAGAATATTCAGCTAACACTAACGTTACCTATACATTCTGTGGTATTACCACATCACGGCAGCGCTTTTAAACAGGTTTTTATCTAAAATTATTTGACGAACTGTCGACCATTTTCGCCTATAAAAACTGGGATATTAGAAAGTAGGCATT
The DNA here is from genome assembly GCA_019049505.1 of Pachyrhynchus sulphureomaculatus. Classification (NCBI taxonomy): domain Eukaryota; kingdom Metazoa; phylum Arthropoda; class Insecta; order Coleoptera; family Curculionidae; genus Pachyrhynchus; species Pachyrhynchus sulphureomaculatus. The sequence continues at coordinate 45,929,206 of CM032455.1, read as the reverse complement.
TCCAACTTTCATTTACAAAAATAATCGCCTAGGTTCCTAAACAAAATTGAAGAAAAATTTCAACAAAACCGCTTAAACTCATTTTACACGGCGGCCCGTGGCTCATTAATATAGTACCCTGGTTACTGTGCAGAAAGTCGAGGGTTCAATCTGGTAGGTCGGTATACTTATTTATTAATTTGTTTAAGTATATTTGGCCTAGAGAGTAGAGGAATGGAGTGCCCCGAGGTAACTATGTCGGCTTCAGCAGCGTTAACTTTTTTAGAAAAAACTGCCGCTTGGGTTTTTATAGCATTAAATTATACTTGGTTACTGTCACCCCAAGATAGAATTTCTTCCAGGCCTTTGTTAAGTTGAACGTCCCTACCAGTTTTTCAAAATAATTATTTTCATCTAATAACACCGCACTCCAATATTTAATAACAAACGAGCAATATTCCTTGTAAAGAAATTATTCCTTAAGAATTCATCTGCTACGAGACTAACTCAACTCTAGAAACGTTGTTACATAAAATAGGCCATTTTTCATTCAGCACACCCTAATGCTTCGTTAAAAGGAACACTCTCGCAAAGACTGTAGAAAAGAAAACGTTCATTTCATACTGATTGTAGTTACTTAAACACTGCAACTTCCTTCTAAAAATTGTGCCAAGAGAAAAATTCAATCAGGACAGCAATAAGCTCTCAAAATAATATTAGAGCTGTCGGTTTTATTAACCACCTTATTTTCTACCCCTGTGTCCTATTTGGATGACGGCGGCGAGCGATATGACAAAATCTACAAAGTGAACAAAGTAGTTGATGTTTTAGTAAGTATGCTTTCTGTATAAGTCATATCTGACTTTTTGATAATAAGAATATTTCAGAGGTGACGTAGATATTTAAATAGAAACCTTTGGGATGATTGAAAAAACTTTGACTATGTGAGAAAATTTAGAAACTGTCATCAACGTATTGTTTCCAGAGCTTTGATTTAAAATAAAAAAATGTCGATGGCTTGTTTTGCGAAGTATTCCATAAATATATTTGTAATAACAAGAACAAGAGACGCCATCTACATTACTGCTTTGATTGACAGTTCTATTGAAGGTATCGGATCTTTTTTAAGGGGTCGGTATGCCTCATTAAAATTTCTTGAATTTTTCTATTATATTCTGCTAAATCCATGACAACAGTAGAGTTGTCTTTATTCACTTTTAAAATTATCAAATTCTCTCTTCAAAATTTTTTTCAGTTATCTCGACTATTTATATTCAAACATCCATATGATCTTTGATATTGACAATAGAAAATTCTTCCTTTTCTATATATATATATATATATATATATATATATATATATATATATATATTAATCAAAAGATAGATAGGACTTTGGCAGTTCAATACACAAAAAGCCTACTTACAAGGATAGGTATTTAAATGCTTCCTCACATCATCATCTTACCATCAAATTCAAAAATCAAAACATCCGATCACTCGGAATATTTTTACTTCATTACTTTAGCACTAGCAGAAAATTAGCATGAAAATCTAAGATCATTGCAGCAATTTTCATTATCTAGCCTGATAAAATTCGGGAGTCCATCAAAATGTCTAAATAACTGAACAGTCTTAATCATCACATTGTCCTTAGCTCTTCCCCTTCGATTTGGAAACAGATCTTCCATGAAGCCCAGTCCCCTACTAGTCGTCTGATGTATAAAGAGTGTATATGCAAGTGGAATTAAAGCAGTTTCGTAGTAGAGTTCGAACAAATCAGTTCCCCAACAAGCCCTGAAAAAGTCGGCAGGACGATTGACGAACGTCGACATCACTTATTCAATCGACACAAGAGAATTCAGAAGAATTATAATTATAAGCTCTGTGACATGTAGCAGTTTTTTATCAAAATTACTTAAACTGATTTGAAATAATATATACATTTTTGTATTAGTGACTATGCCCGTTAGATAAATGTAATCGCTGACAAAAGTCACTTTAGAAAGTCATGAAAATAAACTCCAATGTAAATTAACTAATTATTTTATATTTATTTAATATATCTGACTAGCCTAAGCTAACATACTTCCTCTGTTTGGTATTATTGACTTAATATTACCAAAAAATCAAATAAAATTCTTTTCTTGAAAACTTACAAAACAATTTTTCGCTGTTTATATCGATTTCAAAATTCTGTTGTCGGAACTTTTTAGAAAAACCTGGGACATATTTCTTAACTCTCATTTTGTATAATAATTTCGTCAAATTTTAAAACAATCCGGAATATACACACAATATCGGGACCTGATTACCTTTTAGAAATAATTTTAGTGAAGTACAAATGAACAGCACATGCTATCAGTAGAAATAGTTCAGATTTTCAGGTCTAAAATATTTTTAAAAGACTACTGTTTCATGAAAATTCTCTTTCTGAAGATTTTTCATGTTTCCCTTAGTTTCTGAATTAATACTTCAAAGACTAGTTTTAATTACAAATTATAATAATCGGAGCACATTCCAAAAGATAATAAGTAATAAAATGAAAATCAAAAACAATTGTAAACATAGAATTTGATTTATTTTTCAGTATAATAACAAGACATACTAAAAACACATACACACTATTAAAATAATCAACAAGATACCAGCCAAATAAGGGTGATATCTTTTTTTAAATGTTTTACTTAATATTTGGTACTCATGAAACTACAGTTGTGTCAACTATCGATATTTCATAATGAAAATTACTCCAAAATGATCTTTTGCTGTAAGAAGGCGTAATTGTTATGCGTATAAAAGGGTACAGGCATATCAAAGTTACTTCTCAAGTACTATCCATAAGAATTCTTGATTTGAAAAATTACATGCCCCGTTGTATTGCACAACTGTAATAATAAGGTGCTAAAAAACGTGATAATTTTAGCAACATTAACAAACAAGCGGAGCTTTCCTTCCACCAGCGTGATATTATATTATTAATTGCTTTATCCCAAATAAGAGTGTAGTAATCAGTCTACCAAAATAGAAATTAAAAACAAATTAATTTTTTGTTAATTATCAATCATTGATTCTCGTGTTATTAACTCTAATCGACATCAGTTTTAATTTAAGGTGAGATACTAAGTATGGTAACTGAAATACAATCACTGATATTGCTCTTTCAGGTCAAATTGATGCGATATGCTATCGTTAAAGTGATAAAAATGCCATTTTTAATATAGTATTTTTTCGAGAACTTTAAATACAATGCAACCATGTTTATATGTAGTGATAGTGTATGTATAACTATTAAATTCAGTAATCACACGGTACAAATATAAAAACAGTTATTAAAAATCACAGAATTAAATACTTTTAAAAGTATTATGTTTCTTTGTTTTGCTTTACGTAACTTTCAAGTGTTATCAAATATGTCACACAACAACTAAATAATGCAGTTAGCGTTTTTCTATTGATTACAAAAAATCCCGAAGCTGTAAATTCATTTCTTAATGATTGAATTTTATACCATAAACAGTCCATGGCTTTGTAATACTTAGATTTTTCTTTAAATAATTCCTTAGCTTTGAGAATTGCTGCCGCCAAGTTATCCTTTTCTCGGTTGGTAATATCACAGAAGAATATGCAGATTATTATGGGTGCCTGTAAAAAATATATTATTATAAATACATTATATCAATCAAATAATCTTGTAGAAGGTATTAACGTACATAAGAGTATCAAAGAGCTTACAGACAAGCAACATCTTAATCTTAAGGGATGCTAACAACAATATAGCGTTGAAGTCAAACTGGAACAATGGAGAAAGTATGTTGAGAGCATTTTTAATGACGCTTAATCGGGCATGCTCATAGCATTAACGATAAGGGTTCTGAATTACAAAAGATGATGTAAAACAGACGCTATAAAACTTCAAAAAAAGGAAACCCGTAAGCTCATAGCTTGTAAAGATGGTTCTAGTTTGAATCTCATTATGGTAATATTCAACTTCATCTACCAAGCCTGCAAAATACCTACAGGTTGGCGGAAGTCTACTTTTATCACTTTGTTAAAGAAGAGCAACGCGTCACAGTGCGATAACTATCGTCTGATTAGTTTGATGTTCCACATTTTAAAGGTATTTTTGCGTGGCATACACATCCGGATATACAGAAAATGTGAACGCCTGGTTGACCGTGTCCAGTTTGGAATCAGGGGAGGAATGAGAACATATGAAGCCCTTTTTTCATTGAATGTGTTGATCTAGAGACGCAGGAATATGAACATTCATGTACTCGAATGCTCGACTTCAGAAAGGCTTTTAATTGTGTATCACACCAGAAGCTAATTAAAATCCTCCAATCGACCGGTATCGATGCGCAAGTTCTGAACACCATAAGCTAACTATTGTACAACCAAACAGCAACAATCAGAATTGAAAGGTCTACATTAGAAGAACTAGCGATAAGAAGAGGTGTACGACAAGGATCTGTGTTGTCTATGAAATACCTTGGTACACTCGTTATCCAACAGAGCGATGTAAAGGTTGAGATCAAAGCAAGAATCAAACAAACGCGGAGAACTTTCAACAATATGAAGGTACTTTTAGCAAATCACATGTCAGCCTTGACCCCCGAGCTTGATTACTGCGCTGCTACGTTTTTGCTCTTATACGGATGTCACAGTTGAACCCTCGACGCAATTGCCGAATTGCTCCGTATTGCCTGCACAGAGCGTAATACGAATGTAAAAATTCTCGAGCGAATACCAAAAAAAAGAGCTTATTCTGATAATTAAGGAGAGAAGACTTCAATACATAGATGATGTCATGCGAGGCTAGCGATATAAGATTCTGCTTCTGGTAATCGAAGAGAAAAATGAACGGAACAGGTTAGTTGGTCAAAGACAAAATTCATGGCTGCATCGTTAACTTTTGTATGGAGACGGCATCCTGATTTAATAAGTTGTATATTACTAGCTATTAAGTTCAATAAACATAAGTAATAAGATCGCGGTAGTATCCAAAGCGTTTCCAATCCAAAAGTCTTGTCTTTGTTTACAAACCAGTCTTCGACAACATATATTACTTTCTCATTTCGATGAAACTGGTGTATTTTTAAATGGAAATAGGTAATAGACCGAGGAATCTAAATCATGATTATATAAGGGATGACCGGTCAGTTTAAAGCTTAGTCGTATGTTTTTGCAAAACTAACAGACATTTGTGGCAGGCGCATTGGCAGGCGCATTTTCATGCAAAACAGCAGCCATTTGAACACATTTCCTCGGCATTTTTAGATAATTTTTTGGAAAAGTTTAGTTAAAAATAAATAATAATATTCTCGATTCTTTGTTTTTTCGTGTTCCAAATAATCTGTAAGAAGTGTTTCATTCTTGTCTCAAAAAAAAAAAAAACACGGAATCCGCTGATCTCACCTAGCCCCACGAAATTATAAAGGGCTAGGTAAGCTAGCGGATTTTCATTCCTTCGACTATTCCTTTGTCTCGGAATCATATTGATGGACCCACAATTCACTCTTAGTTATCATTTGATCCAAAGAGTCAGACGAATCTTCTTCAAAACGGCTACAATTTAATTTAAATTTATAAAGCTACCAAATGTTTACTTACCAGATTCAGAATCAACAAAATTGCACCGTACTGGCCATTTCTAAGACATTCTGTAAAAATACCCAAAATCAGAAAAATATTAAAAGCAGAAACAAGAGAATTTCAAAGAGTTTTCTGAAATACTTTACTACCTTATGTAGATGGAAAATTAGTATATCAACCTTGTGTAACATTTCTGTTATATTTGTTCGAGTTTCCGAATATTTTAAATCCTCTGTTACTGTGATGATAAACTCTCTTACACCTTCATATTGAATTTTTATAGTATGTAAGAGAATTATAATTAAGGAACATTCTAAAAGATAGTAGTTAAAGCAACTGGAAATAAAAAACGGAAGTATAATTCTTTTATCATCGTTTCTGTCCCACCCGTCAAAGTGTATGTAACATACTGTAAAACTATGTGTAAAAGATACACATCCTAAATAATAATATGCATTCTTGTAAATATGTTTATCAAAATTTGACTTTTTAGAAGTCATACTTTTGTTGACGATGGCCAGTTCATTAAAAAGTTTGTGCCAAGTTGATCTTTTACTATACGATGTAATAATTGTAGTGAATATAAATAAGCATAGGTAAATCACTTCCATAAGCATTGTAATTTCTATTAAAGATCCAGTCTTTAATATTTTGAATCTTTCACGAAATACAAACATCCATAAAATTATGAGGATTATAATCATCTTTTTATACTGATTCTCCTTTAACAAAGTATAGTTTTTGAAATCAAAGTACGGAACAATTCCCAAAATACTAGCAACTTTTGCAACAGGAATAAAAGAAAAAATTGCTTGTTCTACCGACATTGTACCGATAGCAATTTAGTTAACTTACAACATATGTAGAAATGTAACATATCTCTTATTAATTACGTTATATTGATCGTTTTCATAGCGTCAAATTTATCATACTGAGGTATTAATTTACAACATATGCTGAAATGTAGCGTTAGTATATTTTTTATTAATTACCTTATATTTATCGTTTTTACCGCGTCGTATTTATCATACTGAGGTATTTCTAAAAGTTATAAAATGTATTCTGCGGTTAGAGTATGTGTATAACTATAGATTAATGAACAGCAGAAAAAGTAGCATCCGTGAACGAAAATTTGCTCACGGTAAATACCTCTATCAAAGATAAAACTTGCCATTTATTATAGGATGGCAATTGTTGTCAGCATTTTTAAAGATTTTTATTAAAGCAGGTCACAACATATAATAGACGAAATATGGGCAAATTGACACTATACCAAACATAATAAACTAATATAAGTCATATTTATGTGTCATAAATAATTCAAACGAACTCTTCCTTTCTGTCAATTACGCTACGTTAAGGATATCTTAACGAGAAGAAACACTAATAAATATAATGCACTGGTAATCTCTCTCTTCAAATTAGTAAGGTATGACTTAGATCATTGGCGGTCAAGCTATTGGAGCATTGGGAATACCCAGACAATGACTAGAAAAAGTTAATAAAGAAGACGCAGACGGAGGTGATTTGATGTAAATACCTTTAACTGGACATATATATGACTAATTTTGTAGAACAACATGTTATCATAAAAGTACATATTTATTGTATGGTAACAAAAACCTTTTTTTCATTTTGTATCTTTAGTTTTAAGTAAAATTCCTTAATGCTTCCAAACTTTTTGACGGTAGTATATACATCTACCTAAAGTTCACTTACCAGATGCGGAGTTAATAAAATTGCAACAAAAAAACTATATTTAACATGACACATCTGAGGGCATAAAAACAGATCAGTATTAATGTTGTGCATGCATAACAAAATGAAGCAAACACTTTTTAGATATTTTTAAATTATTTTCTGTCGAAATTTTCTCAGTTTTTGGTGTTCCGTACGGAACGCCTATAAGATCACTCCGGTGTCCGTCCGTCTGTCTGTCTGTCACAACCGATTTTTTCCGAAACTATTTGACGTAGAAAGTTGAAATTTGGCACTAATATAGGAATTGATGGCCTTATCAGAGCTGTATAGTTTTGAAAGCTAAATTTTGACTTAAGGGTTTAGATTTGGGAGGTGAAATCGGAAGTGAATTTTTTCTTTTTTACCAGGTCATTGAGTGGGGTGTCAAATAAAAGCATGTGAAAATACAAGTTCAAAAATATATATAATGCAATACTTGCGCACAATTTTCTTTATATTATTTTTTAAAAAGTGCGGAAAAGCGCTGTCGCTCCCCCCTTTCTCGAAAAGTACTGATCAAAAAATTTTGAAAAAATTCTGGAATATTCTCTACAAAGTGTAGATTGAACGAAAATTAGCACGAGTGCATTATCTTTAATAATTTATCTAGCATATAAAAAAAAAAACAGAAATTTCAAAGTCATCAGTTTTCGCTAAAGATCGGAAAACACCTCTCGTTTGGGATGTGTTTGGTAAAGTCACTGATCATTTTATACATATATAATAAAAAAATTTATTTTAAAAGCAATCAACATACAGAACACTAATTGCGCAAGTCCAACTTGCTCTTGACCGGTTATTCCTAAAGAATACTAACAGAGTTAATTTTTGGTGAAAGAAATTCTCCTAATAAACACAACATAGCGGTAAGTACTCGTAATTTTTGATGTTAATAATTTACGTTGTTTTCTTTTGTAAACCTTACAAACTGATTGTCTACTGTATTTGTAGCCCTGAAGAAGAAAATAAAGTATTCTCGAAAGCTTGGCGTAGCCAAGAAGATGTTTAAAACTTTTAGCCCTATTTCCATATATATATATATATATATATATATATATATATATATATATATATATATATATATATATATATATATATATATATAGTTTTTATAAAACGCTCTTACTTTCACATTCAACATTCGTAAAGCATAAACGATTTTTCTTCACCATAGTATTATTTTTAATATATATATATATATATATATATATATATATATATATATATATATATATATATCAATCGGTTTTATAACGTCTTCCGTCTTCCGATGCCTAATTTCCACTCCTCCCGGTTTCTCCATCCTTCCTCCTCCAGATCTCTCTCTAGTACTTCCTTGTTGATTCCTGCTCTCCAGCTTTGGCGTGGTCTTCCTCGCTTTCTTTTTCCATGAGGGTTCCAATTTAAAATCTTTTTAGGCAGTCGGTCTTGTGACATTCTCTGTACATGTCCGTACCATACCAACTGTTGGGTTCTGATTTCGTCCACTATATCGTGCTTTATTTCTAAAGCTCGCCTTATCGTGTCATTTGGTATGCGGTCTTTTCTGGATTTTCTGGCTGCTCGTCTCCAAAAATTCATTTCTGTAGCTTTTAGTATTTTTTCTGTTCTTTCCTTTAATGGCCACACCTGGGAGCTGTAAGTTATTATACTTTTCACTATTGAGTTGTAAATTCTCTTCTTATTTTCAATGGTTATGTTTTTGTCCCATAGTATACTATTAAGCATTGCAATCGCTTTTCTTCCCTTGATATTCCTCTCGAATATTGCTTCTTCCAGTGTTCCGTCCCTAGATATTGTCGTTCCCAAATATTTATAACTGGCACAGTGTTTGATGGTGTGTCCTGTGGCCAGTTTCAAGTCCTCCTGTTGTCCTCCGACGCACATGTACTCGGTCTTTTTAATATTGACTTCTAGGCCCCATTTTTCATATTCGTCCATAAGTTTTCGTGTCATGTATTCCATATCATCGATGTCCTGAGCGACTACTACCTGGTCATCTGCGAATGATAGCGTGTACAATGTAGTATCGTCATCCAGTGGTAATCCCATACTGCTGCATTTCCTTTTCCAGTTCTTCAGTGCACTCTCCAAATAGATTTTAAATAGCGTTGGGGATATACAGCAGGCCTGTTTGAGACCCTTTGTGACCGGGAACCCTACTGTTATACCATATTTGGTTTTCACACTACTTCTTGCGTCTTGGTATAAGGATTTTACGGCTTTAATTATTTCGGTGCTTACATTACTCTGTTGTAGTATTTCCCACAATCTCATTAGAGGCACGCTGTCGTAGGCCTTTTTTAGATCAACAAACAAGACATGGACTTCCTGATCAAATGCGGTTTTCTTTTCTAGGATTTGTGTCAGTGAGAAGAGATGGTCTATTGTGGATCTTCCTGCTCTAAAGCCTGCCTGTTCTTCAGCTTCTACGTCCGCGTATTCCGTTTCTATTCTATTTTTAAGTATTTTTCTGTACATTCTGCTAATAGATCCTGTAACCGTTATTCCCCTATAGTTATCGCAATTATTTTTGTCTCCTTTCTTATGAATTGTTGATATGTATGATATTTTCCATTCCTCGGGTACTTCTGATGTGTTAATGCATCTTTGGAATAAGTTCCTCAAAGCGCTAAATAGCTTTTCAGTTCCGTATTTTACTATCTTTTAAAATCAAATTATGTAATAATGAACAGAATACTTGCAACTTTTGCCACACGAACGAAAAAAGAATCCTTATGTTCTATATAATATAATGATAGTATATTACCTCCTCCACTAAAATTATGTATGAATTAAATTACACTTGTAAAAATTATAAATTATAATTAGGTGTTTAGTTTGATAATTAAAATTTATTGATTTGAAGACTATATTTAACCTGACACATCTGAGGGCATAAAAACAGACCAGTATTAATGTTATGCATGCCTAACAAAATGGAGCAAACTCTTTTTATATATTTTTAAATTATTTTCTGTCGAAATTTTCTCAGTTTTTAGTGTTCCGTACGGAACGCATATAAGATCACTTCGGTGTCCGTTCGTCTGTCTGTCTGTCACAGCCGATTTTCTCCGAAACTGTTTGACACAGAAGGTTGAAATTTGGCACTAATATAGGAATTGATGGCCTTATCAGAGCTGTATAGTTTTGAAAGCTAAATTTTGACTTAAGGGTTTAGATTTGGGAGGTGAAATCGGAAGTGAATTTTTCTTTTTTACCAGGTCATCAAGTGGGATGTCAAATGAAAGCTTGTGAAAAATACGACTTCAAAAAAGTATATAATGCAATCCTTGCGCACAATTCTCTTTATATTATTTTTAAAAAAGTGCGAAAAATCGCCGTCTCTCCCCCCTTATCTCGAAAAGTACTGATCAAAAAATTTTGAAAATACTCTGGAATATTCTCTACAGAGGGTAGATTGAACAAAAATTATTACAAGTGCATTAACTTTAATAAAATTTATCTGATGAATAAAAAATAAATAGAAGTTTGAAGATCAATTTTCACTAAAGATCGGAAAAAAACTCTCGTTTGGGGTGTATTTTGTGAAGTCACTGTTCAATTTTTTATTTTAAAAGCAATCAACGTACGGAACACTAATTGCGCAAGTCCAACTTGCTCTTGACCAGTTATTCCTAATGAATACTAACAATGTTAATTTTTGTTGAAAGAAATTGTCCTAATAATCCCAACAGAGCGGTAAGTAATTTTTGATGTTAATAATTTAGGTTGTTTTCTTTTGTAAACCTTAGAAACTGATTGTCTACTGTATTTGTAGCCCTGAAGAAGAAAATAAAGTATTCTCGAAAGCTTGGCGTAGCCAAGAAGATGTTTAAAACTTTTTAGCCCTATTTCCATGACCGCTTACCACAAGAATTTCAAGTTCACTATATATATATATATATATATATATATATATATATATATATATATATATATATATATATATATATATACAGTCCCTGGCCAAATTATTAGACGCACTGCAAGATTTCATGCAAAATATTAATTACCGAGTGATATTGTACCGTTTTATTATTTTAAATTGATTTGTTTTTTATTTTTATATTATCCAATCAATTACCTATTTATTTGACATAAATAAAACAGCATTAATTTAGAAAAACATAAGTTTATTAAGTTTTAAAGAAAAGTGAAATTAATGTTAGTAAAAGTCAATATTTAGTTGAGCCACCTTTAGCCGCTATCAAAGCTTTAATTCTGCGCGGCATGCTATCAATGCAAGATTGTACTGTCTCCTGCATTTGAGGATGATGATTCCACACATGAATAATCTTTTCTAGGAGCTGGGTTTTGTTGGTAATCACATCTTTAGCCACTTCTCTTTTCATCAGCTCCCACACATTTTCAATGGGTTCATATCAGGACCAATCCAACAGAGGGATATTTTTTTCTGCCAAAAAAGCTTTAACAGATCGAGCAGTGTGGCAGGGAGCTCCATCTTGCATGAAAGTGAATGGTTCCCCATTTGGAAACCATTCTCTGAGCTGCGGAGTCAACCGATTTTGTAATACTTTGTGACGTCTTTTTATGACATGCTAAACTGTCCTCAGTTTGAGGCATCTTTTTCCGTACCCTGTGAGAAGTTGTTTGTCCCACGCTTGAGCGCAATTTTGTAAGGTGTGCTAATTTTGCTTTATTTTTCGCCCCATGTAGACTGCGTCATTTTGTAACATTTTTAAATACTGGACGCCCCAAGCTTGAGCACAATTTTCTTGCAGCCCCGCTTTAATTTCTGATAATGAATTGAGTGAGACCTGATTTTAAAAGAACTAAAGAAATTAAAGAAATACTAGCTCAGTTTTCCTTGGTAGAGAGATATGGGTAAGAGATAATTTTTGTACGTCTTTTTGGAATTTAATTCTATTTTTAAAGAAACCTCAGTTGTACGACTTTTTTTTGGGCACCACTCATTTTAAAATAGAAACGGTTTAACTTCAGCTAAGAAAAATGAGAAAAAACTGAAGTGTTTTATGGATATTACTAAAAAGAAATTAGTCTAGCACAACTGATCCTGAAAAGAAAAATAAATATTCAGTGATACACTAGCTTTAATCAACAAAAAAAGAATTTATTCATGTTTTTAAAATGAAAATAAAAAGTTCTAACCTTTACAGTTATACCAAAAAATTCTAGCCTAAATAGTAGTTGTTACATTTAAACTTTAAGCTTTTACAACCCCCGAAGGCGAGACATCGTGTTTTACACTTCACTTTTTTTGTCTGTTATACATTGCTGTTAATGCACTGCTCTTCAATAAGTCTATTGGAGGGAGTTTTGTTGACTTACTCTTTTTCAGTCCTGCTGTGATGGACTTCGCCCGATTTCACACCTTTCCTTAACACTTAGAAAGCTCACTACAGCTTTTATTGTCGAAACTGGTACTTTTACTTAGCGGCTTCTGAAGAAAATTAGCCTACTTCGGCTAGATGGAAAATAGCCTCTCGGCTAGACGGTACTGCCTGGTCTGCGGCTCGATCGAAAAAAGCCTCGCTGGTAGTTTCTCAGGCCCTTAAATAATCGTGCGATTTTTGCCGGTAATATCCGGACGCTCCAATCAAAACTCCGGGTCAAACATTTCGCCAATCGCGGCCTGGCGGTAGGTTCGATCAGCAACCCGCACCACACAGTATATACTGAATGTCCTGAAACTTTTGTTTAATATACCGGTCGATATTTTAAAATAAAAATAAACACAATTTGAAGTGAAAAATCAGTAACATTGCATGGTCTTAAAATCCAGGAAAAAATGAATGTTACAACTTCTTTGTACTGATCTTGCCTCATTATTCCTTTGACGACGTACAGACGTCCAGTGCCCTTGCCGCTGATGACTGACCAAATCATCACTTTGGTGGGATGTTTAACCGTCGGGACGACACAATCAGGATGAAACTTTTCTCCATGACGACGACGCACATACTGAGTTTTATTCTGCAAAATTTCGAATGTGCTTTCGTCACTGAAGCAGACCTGTCAAAAATAGGAAAAAACATATAAACTTCCTTGTTTATTTGCTTTATTTAACTGAAAATAATAATAATGTATCAATTATTGATTAAATTGCTGTATCTTACCGATCTCCAGAAGTCCACATCTTTGTCTTGCCATTGTTTGGCCCACTTCAGGCGCTTTGCTTTCATTGCAGCTGTTAACTTGGGCTTCCTGGCGGGGCGACAGGCCTTAAAATCTAATTCTTTCAATTTTCTTCGAACAGTGCGCTCAGAAGCATTTACGCTAGCATCCTGGAGTTGTGATTTTATTACCTTTGTGATAGCAAATCTGTTTTCTACTCAAATTTTCTTCAAACATCTCTCTGACCGTGGAGTGAAAATTGGTTTTCTACCGCATCTTTTCTTTCTTTTCGGGCTTAATTCCTTCCCTGACTCAATTTTCTTTTTTATGCGTCGTACACTAGCTTCAGAAACCTCCAATCTTCGTGATATTTCTCGGTTTGTAAATGTTTTCGCAATCACAAGGGCCTTCACTTCAGCTTTTTTACGTGGTGAAAGATCGCCTTTTCTACCCATAATGAAAATAGTCCAATTACTTTTTTAAAACACTGCATACAAAATAAACTAATAACTGAGTAGTATAAAAACTGTTAAACAAACAATCACAGTCCATAAAGCCACAGAAACACGTCCGTACCTGACTCGATTCCGATCGCGACTGATACAGGTTTGTACTTATTTACGTTCATGTATCACTTTGTCAACACAGTGTTGCCATATGTTAAAAATAAATACAAATATGTAGTCTACAACAATTCTTTTAAATAAAAATCAATAATATTGTAGTTTAAATATACCATTATTGCATAAAAACTCTTAAGAAACATAAAATTACTAAAAAAAATACAGTGCGTCTAATAATTTGGCCAGGGACTGTATATATATATATATATATATATATATATATATATATATATATATATATATATATATATATATATATATATATATAATATAGTTTTTATAAAACGCTCTTACGTTGGCCTTTTACAAATTATTGAACACATGATAAACTTTCGTAAAGCATAAACGATTTTTCTTCACCATAGTATCATTTTTAAAATCAAATTATGTAATAATGAACAGAAAACTTGCAACTTTTGCCACACGAATCCTTATGTTCTAATATAATGATAGTATATTATTTCATCCACTAAAATTATGTATGAATTGAATTGCACTTGTAAAAATTATAAATTATAATTAGGTGTTCAGTTTGTTAATTAAAATATATTGATTTTTTTAAAGTTTCATGTATTATCCTATATACAGGTGATTCAAGGACAGCGCCTATTTTAAATTATATAATTCTAATCGTATTTAAAATGAATAAAAATATATCCATAGACATATTCACTGCAAATAACCGTAAAAATTTTGTGTTAATGAGAGAGCATGTGTTTTTTTTTAACGGCCAATTTTTTTATTATATAGATGATGTTAGGTCCTTAACCAATAAAAAGGCATAATTTGAGTCATACAGAGCTCAATCCCCCAATATTTTTCCTAGAAACATCAGTCTAAAGCTTTCAATCGATCCACAACGTAACAAAAAACCAAATGGTAGTAAAACAAGAAATCGACGAAGTCGAAAATTTTCTTGCAAAACTAATACCCAAAAACATAGGCACTTATTACACAAGTCTACAAAAAAAAATATGTTGTTTTGGAGCAACCCTGTTTTTATCTATGGTTGCTAAGGAAGGTAATATACTATACATCGACAAAATTTATTTTACCCTCAGTTCACTATCTAACCTCATTTTTTATTTTTAGCCGTCTTATTCGAAAACAGCAAGTTTTACAATAACACTGATAAAATTAATCTTATTTCATAATGGCTAGTAAGTTAAGACGTGATGAATATATGTTGAAAGATCAGTGAAAATTGGTAACAGATACTGTGACCCGTTTGTATTTTGCCTACTTCAGTATAGAAATTCGCAATCAAGATAAAGTGTGGGTGCCTCATAGTGTATATAAAATGTTTATTGAACATCTGCGACAATGGGAGAAAGGTACACGTAAATCTCTGAAATTTGGAGTACCCATGATTTGGAAAGAACAAAAAAATCATCATGACAACTGTTACTTCTGTATGACAAATATAGTGGATATCAATAAAATCAGTCGTCATAAATGGAAATATCCCAATATTTCTTCAGCAAAAAGACCAATACCGCATTCAGAAAACGTTCCAGTACCAGGAAGTGAATATTGTGCAGAAACATGGAATCCTAATTTATTTTCACAAAAAGAGCCTAATGATCTCATCAGAGACTTAGATTTTTCAAAAGAGCGTGCCGAATTGCGAGCATCAAGATTAAAAGAAAAAAAAAAAATCGCCTATTCTCAGATGTAAAAATTTCTTCATATCGCACGAGAGAACAAAACTTACTGCAGTTTTTTTCTTCTGATGAAAATTATTACATTGTAGTGATGTGAGCGGCTTACTCATTTTCATGGGCTTGGAGACCTATCAGGCAAGTGATTGGCGTCTCTTTATTGACAGCAGTAAACGAAGTCTAAAAGCTATACTTTTACATAATGGCAATAAACATGCTTCTATTCGGATTGCCCACTCTACTTGTATGAAAGGAGAATATCAAGTGATTTCAGTACTTTTACAGAAAATAAAATATGTTGAACATAAATGGGAGATATGTGTCAACTATAAGATTGTTAATTTTTTGCTATAATAACATAGTGGCTATACAAAATATCCATGTTTTATTTGTTTGTGGGACAATCGAGCGAAATCAAAACACTGGATACAAAAAAATTGGCCTGTGAAAAATGCTTTCGTCGTTGATGAAAGAAGTGTGATAAATGAGCCTTTGGTTCCGCGAGAAAAAATCATTCTTCCACCCTTGCATATAAAATTAGAGCTAATGAAGCAGTATGTCAAAGCTCTGGACTGGATTAAATACTGGAAAACTAAAAACAGGCATTTTTGTTGGGCCCCAAATATGTCGATTAATTAAAGACTTCTCTAAATTTGAGACATCTATGACTGAAGTTGAACGACTTGCGTGAAAATCTTTTCTAGCGGTTGTACAAAATTTCCTTGTTCAGTTTGAATATATTAAACTGATCTGGCCGTCTCAGTATAGATCTTTATCTCTTATGACTGAACCCATTAGTCATTAATGTTGGTTCCAAGATATATGTACTTATTTACTCATTTAATAGGCTTTTGGATATATTTGATGTTGCAATTTGGTACATTGCTTATGTACCCCGATCTTGGTCGTGCATTATTTCCTTCCCCTTTCTGTCTAGTTCCTTAATCTGCTAAACAGCTACGACCAATCTGAATAAATCTGGGTGTACTTCCCAAAGTTACTACAGTAGAATCGCTGTTTAAACGTGCAGTCACTTGTTTCCTACCAGACACATAGAGCTTCCCGCCTTCCATAACTTTCGGTAGCATGACATGGACCATGTAGGTCTGTTGTTAGAACTCATATCATTCTCTCATACTTATGATTTATGTACCTAGCTTACGTGCTGCAGGATAAACCCTAAAGCGCCACAAGGGTAACGCATGTGTGGAAAAAGAGATTCACTTTAGTCTTGAATCGCTGTAAATTGTACTCGGTCGAAAACACAGTCCTGGTCAAATTATTCTAAAAGGATAAGGTGCTCCATATAAAAGACTGCTTGAAAAGCATTGTACGAGGAGTAACAACGTGTATTTCTGGCATACACCGCTCTGGGAGGAATTAAGCGGGCTACATCCTTCGAACATTTTCCATGAAAATACTTATAGAATAGACTCAAGTCGCCAACCGTTCTTCGATGCTCCAACAAATCATGGCCGCCGGTCAGTTCCGGGTCTCCAATCAGACGAAAAGCTCTTCTCTGAATAGAATCAAACAAATGCAGTGTATGTTTGGGAGCAAAGCCCCAAACATGGGAGCAGTATTCCATCGTTGGTCGAATTTCAGCTTTGTACAGAATTAACAGTGGTTGTGGACTGTAAAGCTGTCTAGTTCGAAATAATATTCCCATAGCTTTGCTATGCTTATAACATGGTCATGCCAAGATATATTTGCTCCCAAATTAACGCTCAGCAAATTGAGTGACGATGCTAGAGGAATGGAGTGCCTCGACATAACTACGTCGGGTTCAGCAACGTTAACTTTTTTGAAAAAACTGCCTCATGGGTTTTTATAGCGTTAAATTCTACTTCATTACTGTCACTCCAAGACAGACATTCATTCTTCCAGGTCTTTGTTAACTTGAACGACCCTACCTGTTTTTAAAAATAATTAATTTCCTCTAACACCGCACCCTAATATTTAATAACAAACGAGCAATATTGCTTGTAAAGAAATTATTCCTTAAGAATTCATCTGCTACGAGACTAACTTAACTCTAGAGTACTCTTCATGTAAAACTCAACCACCAAAGATTACTAATAATCCCGATTAAAATTAAGAATGTGACAAAAACTAAAATTGAATAAAATGAGTATGCTTAATTTCCGTATTAATCGAGCCCCACTATAGGGCGAATCGCAAAATTTTGTGAAATAAATACTTCTGCTTTCTTTTTAATCCTAGAAATTGTCAAAAATCTCTTTCATATAGTCGTAATTTGAGGTTGAATTGGTTGATTTAAAAAAAATCGAAATGCGTAAAGAATAAATAGTGCGTGACATTTGAACGTAAAGAACGATGTGTTTAACAAATTTTTGGACAATATATGTAGTAAAAACTCATGATAATGCCAGAAGATTAGAATATAAACCCATAAGAAATACTTGAGTCAAACATAAAAAAAATATTAAATTTAATTAAAGTTAAATTAACTTAAAAAAATTACGAATGCTATTATATACAAAATCTACACAAATATGTTAACAAATACAATGTCAACGTTTTTCTTCATCCCTACTTTCAATATCGCTTTCTTTTTCACCAGAAGAAAATGTTTGTTCCTTGGTAAAAACAACAGCAGAGCTGCATTTGCATCTTGACGTTTTACCGTAGGACAGATCATTTTCTTCATAGCTACATAATATTTTTTTGGCTCTTTCTGAAGTGGTCGTTCTCACTTCTTTTAGTAAATTTGCGGCTTCTAATTTATCCTTAGATTTTAAATTATTTGGCACTTTTGCTCGTTACCAACTCTTGAATCCGTAGTTTTTGCTTTATGTCAGTCAGTTTTTCAAATGATTTATTAGGACTACCACACGATGTTGATGGTTTTGCGACCTACTTAAAAGTTTCAAGACCATTTAACCACTCAGCATATTTTACCCTGAACTGATCTATTTTTTTACTACTTAAAAAAAGCACTGCCTTAATACCCTTAAAATTTCTTTTGAAATTTATTATTTCCACTTCTGAAAAATATAGAAACATTTCCAATAATTTTTGTTCCAAATACAAGAATGCATTCATAAAACCATTTTCAGATCACCCCCACATAATATCCAACATTCTATTTCTTGACAGAGAATTCGCAATATGAGAATCTGGAACATAAAAGAAGTAAGTGTCAAACAACAATTCATTTAAATATATATTTTTTTAAATTTTCCAATTTTTTTAAGTAGACTGGGTAAATTGTTAGCAATTTACGTATAGTAAATCAAAAGTCCTTAATTAAGAAACAATTTTTCTAAATTTTTTCGGTATTTTGCCAGAAAATGGTCAGAGAATTATTATCCTGTCTGCAATAAATAAGATTTAATTACTTAAAACAAATTTTAAAAAATTTCCTATCACCCAAAAGATTAAAGTTTAAATCATAAGCTTAGAAATAAAAAATATTTAATAAAAATATACTCTCGGTCAGACATTTCGATCAAGGAGATCCAGATGGTCAAGATATTACTAAACAATTTTGAAGGAACGAGCTCTACTTGAAAAAAAGTTCTTTTTAGTATTAGAAAACGTGTTTACGTGTATACTTGTGTGGTGGCAGCCCGTGGCGCCGTGGAGTAGTACTTTGCTACAGTGTAAAGGTCTTAGGTTCCAATCCCGGCAGGTCGGTATACTTTTATTTAGGAAAATTATTTAGATATATTTGGCTTGGCCACATACATAGGTAGGAGTTGCTGCAGAAATGCAATAACGTCCGTGGCAGCACTACCGCATTGTATAAAAGGTGCCGTGAAATACAAAAATGTATGTTTCAGCACTTGGACAACGTTGACGGGTATTACGATATCCTCGTCGATATCCTTAGGATATACCAAAAGGTGAAATCCCTACTCAGGCGGGGAGATGAACGATAAAAGAAATACTTAAGCGCCCTAGGCTATTCGACAACATTACCACAGAATATTTAGCTAACACTAACGTTACCTATACATTCTATGGTATTACCACATCACGGCAGCGTTTTGAAACAGGATTTTATCTAAAATTATTTGACGAACTGTCGAACACTTTCAACTATAAAAAACTAGGATATTAGAACGTAGGGACTTCCAACTTTCATTTGCAAAAATAATCGCCTAGGTTCCTAAACAAAATTGAAGAAAAATTTCAACCAAACCGCTTAAACTCATTTTTAGACGGCGGCCCGTGTCTCAATGATATAGTACCTTGGTTACTGTGCAGAAAGTCGAAGGTTCAATCCCGCAGGTCGGTATACTTATTTATTAATTTGTTTAAGTATATTTGGCCTGACCACGTACATAGAGAGTAGAGGAATGGAGTGCCCGGACGTAACTATGTTGGGGTCGGCAACGTAAACTTTTTTAGGAAAAACTGCCGCCTGGGTTTTTATAGCGTTAAATTATACTTGGTTACTGTCACCCCAAGACAGAATTTCCTTAAGAATTCATCTGCTACGAGACTATCTCAACTCTAGAGTACTCTTCATGAAAAACTCAACCGCCAAAGATTACTAATAACTTGTCAAATAACCCTGGTTAAAATTAAAAATGTGTAAAAAACTAAAATTGAATAAATTGATTATACTACTCAGTATATATCACCACTACACCAAACACTTTATTTTTGCGCTCGACGCGCGTTTCGCGAACCATGTTAGCTTCATCAGGAGCGATGATTGACTAACGCTAAACTACAAATCTACCCTATTTATACTTAGCCTAACCCTTGAATTATTCAAGCGAAACTAATAACATAGGCAAAGCCATCAATTCCGGTCAAGTAACCAGTAGATGGGACTATAAGGAATAGGCCCTTTGTCTTTATTTAAACTACTTTTACATTTTATGATTTCCATACTTTCGTATGCGTTTAACAATCTCCTATCAGATACATTTTTTATCAATCTTAGATTATCTAATGTTACAGTATGAGCAGCTTCAAGGGCATGTTCGGCAATGCTAGACTTTTCTGTTCCATTGTATTTTAAGTGTGCTAAATGTTCTTTAAATCGTGTTTTAATTGACCTTTTAGTTTGCCCAACATACTTTTTGTCACAATCATTACAACTAATTTCATAAATTCCACTTTTCTCACAATTAGGAATCTTATCTTTGAGATTTCCTAAGATATTCCTCAGATTGTCTGATGACTTATAGACTAAGGTGAGGCCTACCTTATTAAATACCTTATTGAGTCCCTTGTTATATTTCGGATTATATGGTATGGAGACATACTTGGTGTTATTTTCTTCGCGTGTAAAAAAGGTGGAATTCTGAATATTAAACCTAAACTTATGTCTATTTATTAGCTTATTTACTAAGTCGTCGTCATAACCATTAATTCTAGTTATATTTCTAATACGATTCCTTTCTTTATTAAAGTTTACTCTATTCAGAGGGAAAGTGATTAAACAATGAACTAAAAAATGTAATGAGGCTAATTTATGTTGTTTGCAATGAAATGAATCATTAGGAATATATCTATCTGTTACTGTGTCCTTCCTATAGATATCAAATTCTAATCTATTATTATTTTTAATAATTAAAATATCTAGAAAAGGCAATTGTCCTTTGTTCTCAACTTCGTAAGTGAATTTAATGGAATCGTACCGGCTATTTAATTTAGAAACAAAAAAACTCATCAATATTTGCTTTATTTGTATCGCGAAAATATCATCCACATACCTATACCATACCCTTGGGAAATATTCGAATTCTTGACTGGCTTCGATTTCAAACTTACTCATGAATAAATTGGCTATGAAAGGTGATAAGCAATTACCCATAGCTGTTCCTTCTTTCTGAACATAAAATTGATTGTTATATTGGAAATAATTTTGTTCCATACAAAGTTTAGATAATGTTAAGTATTCACGAATAATTTCGTCTTCAAAGTCATTCATTCTAAGTAATTCTTCGAGATATTGTAAAGTTTGTGGAATTGGCACACTTGGGAACAAAGAACTAACATCAAAAGAAATTAAGACTTCACCTTCATTAAGAATTAGATTTTTTGTTTTATTAATGAATTCTAACGAATTCTTCACTGCGAAAGTATTTAATGGTAACTTCTCAAGTTCTTTTGATAACCATTTGGATATTAAATATGTGGGTGATCCGACCGATGAAACAATGGGTCGCATTGCTTTTCCAGGTTTGTGAATTTTGGGTAAGCAATACAATTTTGGTATGGTCGGATTACTCACATTTAATTTAAATTTTAGCGAGTCGGAGACAAGGTTGTTACATTTTTTTAAAGAATTTTTAACCTCTGATATCATTCTCGGTAATGGATTTCTTGTTACCTTTTCATAAGGGCCAGATTCGATAAGATTATCTACGCGTTCAAAATAATCTTTCTTATCCAATATAACAACCTTATTTCCTTTATCCGCTTTTAAGTAGAAGAGATCTTTCTTTTTCAATCCTTTAACTACTTTTATGTTTTTTCGTGAATTAGAATTCAAGGGTTAGGCTAAGTATAAATAGGGTAAATTTATAGTTTAGCGTTAGTCAATCATCGCTCCTGATGAAGCTAACATGGTTAGCGAAACGCGCGTCGAGTGCAAAAATAAAGTGTTTGGTGTAGTGGTGATATATACTGAGTAGTATCATTGTGCCAAAGATTCCACATTCCCAACTTAGTAAATTGATTATGCTGAATTTCCGCATTAATCCAACCCCACTATGGGACGAATCGCAAAATTTTGTCAAATAAATACTTTCTTTTTAATCCTAGAAATTGTCAAAAATCTCTTTCATATAGTCGTAATTTAAGATCGAATTAGTTAGTTTTAAAAAAAATCGAAATTACATAAAAATGCATTTTTTTTAAGAATGTACCCGTAAAGAATAAATAGGGCGTGATTTTTGAACGTAAAGAACGATATGTTTAACAAATTTTTGGAAAATATATGTAGTAAAAACTCATGATAATGCCAGAAGATTAGAATATAAACCCATAAGAAATACTTGAGTCAAACATAAAAAAAATATATTAAATTTAGTTAAAGTTAAATTAACTTAAAATAACCGGTCAAGGGCAAGTTGAACTTGCGCAATTAGTGTTCCGTACGTTGATTCCTTTTAAAATAAAGAAATTTGTTACGGAGGTATAAAATGATCAGTGACTTCACAAAACACACCCCAAATGAGTTTTCAACAAAGTTTATTTCCAATTTTTACTGGAAACTGATGACATTGAAATTTTTATTTTTTTATATACCAGATAAATTATTAAAGGTAATGATAATGATAATTTTCGTTCAATCTACACTCCGTGGAGAATATTCCAGAATTTTTTCAAAATTTTTTGATCAGTACTTTTCGAGATAAGGGGAGACAGCGATTTTCCAAAAATAATACAAAGGAAAGTGTAAGCAAGTATTACATTATATATATATATATATATATTTTTTACTCGTATTTTCACAAGCTTTCATTTGACACCACACTCGATGACCTCGTAATATTTTTTTTCACTTCCGATTTCACCCCCAAAACTAATCCCTTAAATCAAAATTTCATAGCTCTGATGAGGCCATCTGTTCTTATATTATAACCAAATTTCAACTTTCTATGACAAATAGTTTCGGAGAAAATCGGGTGTGACAGGCAGACAGACAGATGGACAGACAGATACCGAAGACATCTTATGAGTGTTCCATACGGAACACTAAAAATTACTAATGCTATTATATACAAAATTTACACAAATATATTAACAAATAAAATATAAACGTTATTCTTCTTCTGTACTTGCAATATCGCTTTCTTGTTCACCCGAAGAAAATGTTTGCTCCTTGATAAAAACAACAGCAGAGCTGCATTTTAAACGTTTAACCGTTTCAAAATTCCAATTATTTCTGAAGTTATGGCAATTAGAAGTAAGCGCGGCAGAGAGTCGGCCCGAAACTCAGGTAGCGATCGGACCGGCACGAACTATCAAAACCTTGACGAAGGGTATTGTTCTTTTAGTCAGTCCTTTATAACAATAATTCCTTTGGGGAATTTTCGAAGCTGAAAGTAACTCAGCTACACAAAGTTGGAACTAGTTTATACTCGCTGAACTTTCAAGTTTACTTTGTGACACAGTAGTGTATATATCGCCACGTGTATTACAAAAATTATATTTTTTTATTATTTTTTAATAGAAAGCTCTTATTGAAATGTCGAAACAAGTATATGTTGATAAAAAAAAGTAGCCGACGAGCAGTTGGATGTCCTTGTCGGAGCAGAAAGAAACGATAAATCGTTATTTAATGGAAAGAAAGGAAGCTAGCACCAGTACTTCAGCTAAAAAATTAAAGAGCAGTGAAACAGTTGATTTTGATGTGGATCCATCTTTCGGGTACCGATAAATTAATTTTGTATCTGTTTTTTTCTGCTATAAGTGAAGTAGTAAAGTGTACAAAGTGCGGCGGTGACATAAAATTTACCGAAACTTCTCTTCGTGGTCTTGGTTTTAAACTAAAAGTGAAATGTACTGAATGTAAACCAGTTCTAATAAGCTCATGCCCTCTTATCAGTGGTAGAGCATATGATCTGAATAGACGATTAGTTTTTGCGTTCAAACTTCTTGGAATTGGTTTAGTAGGAATAGAGAAATTCTGTCGAATCATAGACTTACCTGAACCAATTTTCCAATCGTTCTATGATAAAGTTGTGAATGACATTAACACTGCTACAAAAACTATTTGTGAATTGTCCATGAAACTGCTGTTCAAGAGGCAAAACAATTGAATAACGCAGTAGAACTCACCGTTTCAGGGTGTGGAACTTGGATGAAACGTGGTTTCTCATCCCTTTTAGGCGTTTCTACTCTTACATCATTTGACTCAGGAAAAGTTCTTGATCTTATTGTAAAAAGTTCATACTGTAAAGCTTGTGAATTTTGGAAAAATCTTGAGGGTACTGAGGAGTATGATGAGTGGAGCAATGAAAATTCAAGTAAATGTTCTGCCAGTCATGAAGGGTCAGCTGGAAAAATAGAAGTGGATAAGTATTGTAGAAATGTTCAAAAGATCCGAAACACTTTATAATGTACGATATGGTAATTATGTAGGCGATGAAGACAGGAAGACTTATAAAGGAATTGTTGACTCAAATCCATATGAAAATTTAGTTGTTAAAAAAAAGGAATGTATAGGTCACGTGCAAAAGCGAATTGATGAGTTAATAGTTTACTATAGTCTTGCAATTAGGAGTATAAATACATCAGTTGAAATAATGAAAAATGTGATATCGGCTACTTATATATCAATATAAAATGACAAGTGCCCGTCCGGCGACGATACCTGGTGTTCGTATCAGGAAGTGAAGGCCTCTGGAACTTTGGATTCTTATAAGCATAGAAATTCTATTCCTGTAGTTGTCCAAAAAGTAATTGAACCGGTATACGATAGATTAACTGATACCGCTTTGTTAGAACGCTGTTTAGAAAGATACCCTCAGAATAACAACGAAAGTCTAAAACGCTGTCATTTGGTCTATGGTTCCAAAAGTGCATTACAGGAGCACAAAAATTGTTAAGATTGCACCTCATATTACAGCTAGTATATTTGATGATGGATATACTAGTGTATTACAAATGATGCAATTATTAAACCTTGTAATTGGCCCAAGTGAGCTGCAATTTACAGAGAACTTGAATTCTCAATGAATATCTATAGCCAACATGAGAGCCTAATAGGAGACTAAAGAGGCCAGGAAATTGAAAAGAGCTGCTCAAAAGGAGTCGGAGGACATCGCGGCAACAATGGAAGACCTCATGTATGGTCTAGGAATCGTAGGTTAAAGATAATTTTAAAAAATATTTGGTTTTAAGACGCTGACGCCGTACTGTTAAAAGTAAAAGTTAAAATATATTAAAAATTGACTGAATAATATGGTAAACATTGCATTGAGACAGGTAGCGGTCCTAATCCGACGCCAGGTCACATTTAATGCTATAATAATTTTTTTTTGAATAATTCTTGGAAGTACGAGTATAGAGAATAAAAATCAATAAAAAAACAAAAACGAATTTTTGGAAAATTCAATGTGTATATAACCCCTTAAAAAGTTTCGAAACCATTTAACCACACATATTTTAACCTGAACTGATCTATTCTTTTACTACTTATACAAGTACTGCTTTAATTTTGCCTTAACATTTCTAAAAAAAAAGATAGGAACATTTCCATTAATTTTTGTTCCAAATACAAGAACGTAAAGACCTTTAGCTACTATGAGTATCTGTATCAGGGTACCACGCCAGTTATCACTTTTATTAGATGCATAAATTCCCCCTACCGCCTCTTCCTGTCTAATTCTTTAAACCATAGAAACACCACGACCACTCTCTGAATAAATTCTCTTTCGGCGGCTTCGTGGTTCATGTTATTTGAAACTCTGAACCCATTTGAAACATTTCGACAAATAGATGCTTCCGCTGCTCTCTCCTACGTGGCTGAAACTGGCTATTGTGACAACTCCAGAGATTAACTTCCTTCAGGCATCTTCTCGTCAAGTGTTCGTCGATGACTTCCGTTAAATGAAAAGGCTTTGGGGAGGTCATACGACGTGAATCGACTTTTCAAGGCGCGGTCTTCCTTCTCTATGCCAGAGTATGTGTTGTTTACCCTAACATGATAAAAACAGTTTCGAGTAGACAGTATGTATGTATGTATGGTAAAGTGATATGCATTCTAATAACAGGCAGGAAGCTTTATGTGTCTGATAGGAAGAAAGTGAGTGTACGTTTGAACAGCGATTCTACGGAAGTAACTTTGGAATGTACACCCGAATTTATTCAGATTGGTAGTGGCTGTTTAGCAGATTAAGAAACTAGACAGAAAGTGGAAGGGAAAGATGCACGACCAAGATCGGGGTAAATAAGCCATGTACCAAATTTTAATATCGCATGTAACTAAAAGCTTGAATGTTTATTATCAGACTTTGAATGTTTATTATCAGAATGTCGGTGGAATGCGTACAAAGCTTGACGATTTGAGACATACCGCAGCACTCTGTACCTATGATATTATAATACTAGTCGAAAAACGTGGCTGACAGCAGAATATAGTGATGCCGAATTGGGCTTGGGGCAATATTGCGTGTACAGACGTGACAGGGATAGTGATGCGAGTGGCAAATTAAGGGGTGGTGGTGTTTTGGTAGCAATTTATAGAAATCTCAATTCTACTGCAATTAACGTTAGCGAACATATTGTGGAACATGTTTTTGTTTCTGTGACATGCGGTAGTCAAAAATTGTAATTGGTGCGGTGTACTTCCCCCCACGGTCCTCAATGCAGGTATATAATGAGCATGGTAATACTGTGTTTGAATTAACAGAACTATTTAATAATAGCGAGGTTCTCATTTGTGGTGATTATAACCTGCCAGATGCTGTCTGGTAGGATGGAGGACGATGGTTTAAGTGTGCAGTGTCCCGTATCCTCTTCGGCGAATATTATATGTGCGTGCTATGGATATCTCAATATGAGACAACTAAACTCTATTCCCAATATACATGGAAGATTTCTTGATCTTGTGTTTTGTAACAATCAAGGAGGTCAATGTTTCTGTTGCCCTTGAGCGTATTTTAAATGTTTCTCAGCACCATATTGCATATGAAAATATCGATTCCCAACTATGTTGGCAACAATAGTTTGAAATGTGACATACTATACTACGATTTTTAAGAATTTTAATTTTCAATTAATCAATTAATTTTTAGCCTATGCCTCATGGGAGTCGGTTTTCAATGAAACTGATATAAATGTTTGTGTCGAGAATTTTTACAATATTTTATATGATGTTATTGCATCTTCGTACCGGTTAAACGCTTTAAAACAACAAATTTTCCAACGTGGTTCTCTGCAGACTTACAAACACTGGTTATGCAAAAGAAAATTGCGCACAAAAAGTATAAACAAAAACGGTTTTTTCACCTCATACCAAGAGTTTTCTTTATTGCGGATAGATGTAAAAGTCTTCAATCAGCTTGCTATAAAGAATATTTTGTCTAGAGTTGACAATGACTTAAGAGTCAATCCTGCGTTTTTTTGGAAACACGTTAACAATTCCAGAAGGTGTACTTCTTATCCACATAGCATGTTTTTGATGGATTCACTTGCTAATGATGGCAATGGCATCGTGGATTTGTTCGTGCATCATTTTTCGGCTAGTAATGTGAGAAAGAAACTGTGACTTTTTAGCCTGTAATATTGATAACGTACTGGACGTGAAACGTTGTGAGGGTCTCGTTGGCCGAAGTATTTGAAGGCATTAATCAGCTTAAGATGAGTTATTCTCGTGGACCAGATGGGATTCCATCAGCATTCCTGAGACAACGTGTGTTTTCCCTGAGCAGACCAGTACACTATATATTCTGTTTGTCGTTGGACTCCTGCGTTTTTCCGCAATATTAGAAAACTAGCTTTTTGACACCCATTTATAAATCGGGAAATCGTGAGGATATAACCAATTACAGGGGTATTTGTATCAGTCGGCTATACCGAAGCTCTTTGATAAGCTTATCGCGGATCAACTTTCATGGATTTGTAGGAACTTTGTGAGATACGAGCAGCACGGTTTTTCTCGGGGAAGATCCACAGTCACAAACTTACGAGCAGTATCTATGGGCGCGTTTGAGAGAGATATGCAGGTTGATGCTGTATACACTGATTTCTTGAAGGCGTATGACAGGGTTAATCATGATCTTTGATGGGAAAGCTTCGAGCCCTGGCATTCGGCACGAGCGTGACTAGGTAGATCAAGAGTTTTTTTGACTGAACGTAGCAGGTGTATACGTATATTAAATCATATTTCAAGAAACATATCGGTATGTTCAGGTGTCCCGCAGGGTTCACGCTGTGGGCCTCTCCTTTTTAATTTCTTCATTAATGATATTGGTGAGATGTTCAACCATTCAGAATATCTTTTATTTGCGGATGACCTCAAATTGTACATAGGAATAGAAAGTGTAAACGATGTTACGCATCTGCAGGAAGATCTGAATCGACTCTATCACTGGTCAGAAAGAAACGGCTTTAGTCTAAATGTTAAAAAGTGTTTCTGCATTTCCTTTGGTAGGAAGTGGAATATTAAGCGTCACTGGTATAGTTTGAACGGCGCCCTGCTTGAGTCAATGTCGGAGATTCGTGGCTTGGGCGTGCTTTTGGACAGTCAACTTAATTTTCGAGGCCATATTAATAATATTCTGAGACTGGGTCTCAGAAATCTTGGTTTTGTTACCAGATATAGTAAGCAATTGTCGGCTAGCACGTTTAGAGTGTTGTATTTTTCAATGGTTCCGCTCTGGTTTGGAGTATGCTTCGGTAGTGTGGTCACCATCTTACCAGTGCCATATTGCTGAGATTGAGTCAGTGCAGCGTAGATTTCTACGAACTTTAGCTTTTAAAGCTGGAATAAATATTTATAAGGATGCAAGTTTTCATATTGACTATGGGGTGATTATGAACACTTTTGGTGTGGCTACTTTGAAGAAGCGTAGGATCTTGCAGATGTTTTATTATTCCTATATAAACTCCTGAATGGCTTTGTTTCCTGTCCACCACTTTTGGAGAGCGTCCAACTTAATACTATTCATAGGACTCGTGGCAGTGTACTGC
>CM032455.1:45851828-45899781 GCA_019049505.1 Pachyrhynchus sulphureomaculatus | reverse complement strand
ATTTACTCAAGCGGTTATGACTAATTATGGCAATTATCATGGTCTAAAATTGATACAAAGAAAGCAAATATAGATGATTATCTTTCCAAATTAAATAGCTGGTATGATTCCTTTAAATTCACTTTCGAAATTAAGAACAAAGGACAATTGCCGTTTCTAGATACCTTAATTATTAAAAATAATAATAGATTAGAATTTGTAATCTATAGGAAAGACACAGTAACAGATAGATATATTTCTAATGATTCATTTCATTGCAAACAACACAAATTAGCCGCATTACATTTTTAGTTCATCGTTTGGTCACTTTTCCTCTGAACAGAGTAAACTTTAATAATGAAAGGAATCGTATTAGAAATATAACTAGAATTAATGGTTATGACGATGACTTAGTAAATAAGTTAATAAATAGACAGACATAAGTTCAAGTTAAATATTCATAATTTCACCTTTTTTACACGCGAAGAAAATAAGACCAAGTATGTCTCCATACCATATAATCCGAAATATAGCAGGGGACTCAATAAGGAATTTAATAAGGTAGGCCTCACCTTAGTCTATAAGTCATCAGACAATCCGAGGAATATCTTAGGAAATTCCAAAGCTAAGATTCCTAACAATGAGAAAAGTGGAATTTATGAAATTAGTTGTAATGTTTGCGACAAAAAGTATGTTGGACAAACTGAAGGGTCAATTAAAACACGATTTAAAGAACATTTAGCACACTAAAAATACAGTAGAACTGAAAAGTCTAGCATTGCCGAACATGCCCTTGAAGCTGATCATACTCTACTATTAGATAATCTAAGATTAATTAAGAATGTAAAAGTAGTTTAAATAAAGACATACGACCTATTCCTTATAATCCCCTCTACTGGTTACTTGCTCGGAACTGATAGCCGCTCCTATGTTATTAGTTCCGCCTGAGTAATTCAAGTGTTAGGCTAAATATAAATAGGGTAGATTTGTAGTTTAGCTTTAGTCAATCATCGCTCCTGATGAAGTTCACATGGTTAGCTAAATGCGCGTCGAGCACGGAAGTAAAGTGTTTGGTGTAGTGGTGATATATACTAAGTAGTGTTATTGAGCCAAAGATTCCA
Organism: Pachyrhynchus sulphureomaculatus; assembly: GCA_019049505.1. Lineage (NCBI taxonomy): Eukaryota > Metazoa > Arthropoda > Insecta > Coleoptera > Curculionidae > Pachyrhynchus > Pachyrhynchus sulphureomaculatus. Next base: position 45,898,681 of record CM032455.1, on the reverse strand, counting down.
CATTCGACTTAAATATTATGTAAATACATAACCGACGACTAACGCACTCCGGCAACCCAAGAAAACAGGTAATATGACTTGACCGAATTTTATGTGATTTTTTTTCGGTTTTGGTTCACCTTTTGCACGATAGTCTCTTGATTGATTAATGTTTCCGGGTCATATGAATAGAACTATGTAACTGTGCATTTCGAATCATAGTATTTCTTTAGCCACCCCAACCCGACGATGTTTTACAAGAAAAGTGACTTGTGTTAGAACAAGACAATATAGCAAAATATTTTTATATTACTTACTAATTTAAATTAAAGAGAAAATAAAACGTTTTTACATAAAGTAGACCACTTTTCGTTAAAGAGCTTACCGTAACGCTACTTTAAAAAATAACACTCCCGTAAAGACTCTAGAATAGAAAACGTTCATTTCATACGGATTGTAGTTACTTAACATTGCAACTTCCTTAATTATAAAAATTTAATCGAGACAACAATAAGCTCTCAAAATAATGTTAGAGCTGTCAGTTGTATTAAACACCTTATTTTCTACTCCTGTATCCTATTTGGATAACAGCGGCGAGCGATATGACAAAATCTACAAAGTAAACAGGGTAGTTGATGTTTGAGTAAGTAATATCTGACTTTCTGAGAATATTTAGAAAAGAAAGAGTAGTATTATTTTCCAAGGTGACGCAGATATTTAAATGGAAAGCGTTGAGATGATTGAATAACTTTGACTGTGTAAGAAAATTAAGAAACTGTTATCAACGTATTATTTCCAGAGTTTTGGTTTAAAATAAAAAGATGTCGAAGGCTGGTTTTACGAAGTGTTCCATAAATATGTTGGTAATATCAATAGCATGAGACATTATCTACATTACTGCTTTAATTGACAGTTCTATTGAAGGTATCGGATGTTTTTTGAGGGGTCAGTGTGACTCGTCAGAATTTCTTGAATTTTCCTATTATATTCTGCTAAACGCATAACAACAGTAGACTTACCTTTATTCACTTTTACAATCATCAAATTTGGGCCCGATTTTTAATACCAAGGATTCTCTCTTCAAAGTTTTTTCAATCATCTCAACTGTTTATATTCAAATATGTGACCTTTGATATTGAAAATAGAATATATTAATATTCGTCCTTTCCTAAATACTCTTATTGATCAAAAGATAGGTATGAAGTTAACGTAAAACAACTGAAAACGGACAAAGTCCATATTTCAGCAATTTATTCACTGTCTCATCTTATTCCTCAAATCCATCATGAGACGCGTTTCGGCGGATCAAGTCAGTTAAACTAGGATTGACAAACAAGAAAACAGAATTTATTAGTACTTATCCCCGAAGTTACGGAATACAATGGTAGGATAAAACGAATTGTACTAAGTACGCATACCTATTACTCTATCGAAAGCTGACATAGCGGCTTTGAGCCGACAAAGTGGTTAACACATATTAGAACAGTAGGTAAACTGCTGAAATATGGACTTCGCCCATTTTCAGTCGTTTTTTACAATAACTATATATACCTGAGGAGGATCCCTCAAAAACCGCTACCTTCTTTTAAGCGTTAACTGTGTCCACCACTCTGTCGGCTCGAAACTGCTGTGTCAGCTTTTGATGGAGTAATAGATATGCGTACTTAGTACAATTCGTTGTATCCTACCATTGTACTCTGTAACTTCTGGAATAAGTACCAGTAAATTAAATTCTCTTGTTTGTCAATCCTAGCCTGACCGATAAGCCGTGATACGGCGAAACGTGCCTCAGGATAGATTTGACGAATAAGAGAATAATAGCTAAACTGCTGAAATGTGGACTTTGTCCGTTATCAGTTGCTTTACATTAATTATATATATACCTGAGGGGACTCCCTTGAAAAGCGTTGACCACCACCACCACTCTGTCGGCTCGAAAGCTGCTGTGTCAGCTTTCGATGGAGTAATAATATGCATACTTAGTATAATTCGTTGTATCCTACCATCAGATAAATATGACTTTGACAATTCAGCACACAGAAAGCCTACTCACAAGGATAGATATTTAAATGCTTCCTCGCATCATCATCCTAAATACTCAGTCATCAGCTTCCTTGTTCATAGAACTATATCGTTTCCCACCGAGTACAATTTACAGCGATTCAAGAACAACGTGAATCGTTTTTTCCGCACACGTGTCGCTCCTGTAGCGCTTTAGGGACCTCCCTGCAGCACGTGTGCTAGACACATAAGAAAAATCACTCCGTAAGCTACCATTTCTTTAATCAGTACTAAAAAAAGCAGAACAATCTCTTGAGATTATTGTCCTTCCATAAATTAAGAATATCACAGACCGCATTTCGAAAATTCTACGGAAACATAAAATAACGACATACTGCCCTAAGAAGCTCTTATAACATCTTAGATCTGCAGTATTCCTTTCGTCGAAACAAGCAGAAAAATACGTACTAGAATTAAAAAACATCAAATCAATCGGAATATTTCCAAATCGGCATGAAACAGAACATTAGATTCTCTTTGATCAATCTAGATCATTGCAACAATTTCCTTTTTCTATCCTAAAAAATCCGGGAGTTCATCGAAATATCTATATAAATTGGCAACCTTAATAGTCACATTGTCTTTAACTCTCCCCTCCAATCTGGGAACGGACCGCCCATGAAGCCCTGTCCCACACTATCCTGGACGTCTAATATATAAAGAGGGTGTATGCAAGTGGAATTAAATCAGTGTTGGAGTAGACTTCAAACAAGTCAGTTTCCCAACAAGCTCTGAAAAAGTCAGCAGGATGATTGGTAAACGTCGACATCACTTACTAAATGGACACAGGAGAAATTCAGAAAAATGTAGAATTTTTCGATCAAAATTACTTAAATTGATTTGCAATAATATACTTGTATTGGTGACTATATCTATTAGGTAAATCTAATTGCAGACAAAAGCCACTTTATCTTATCATGAAATTAAACGCCAATGTTAATTAATTTATTCTTATCTAAACCAGTCTGAGCTAAGATACTTCCCCTATTTGTTGTTATTGACTTAATATTACTAAAAAATAAATTAAAATTCCTTTCTTGAAAACTTACGAAACAATTTTCCGCTATTTAACCCATTTTCCAAAAATTTGTCCCATTTTTTTTCGAAAAACTGCTGGTAAATTTCTTATTTTAGTCGCGTTTTATATAACATTTTCATTAAATTTTAATAAAAAAATACCTTACATTAAATTTTGCGACTTGATTAACTTTTAGAACTAATTTAAGTGAAGTATAAAAAATTAAATATTTCTCAAAATAATACACGAACAGAAATAAAATGAATGGCACCTGCTGTCAATAGAAACAGTTGTCTAAAATATTTTTAAAACACTTTACTGTTTCACGAAGATGAAGAACTTCCTTCTCCTTTCTAAATTAATATTCTGGTAACAAGTTTACTTGTACTTCGATGACTAATTTTTGTTACAAATAATAAAATATAATCGGAGCAAATTCTAAAAAACAATAAATAATATAATGAAAACGAAAAATAAAACAAAAACGAATTTTTGGAAAATTCAATGTGTATATAACCCTTAAACTGATCTATTCTTTTACTACTTATACAAGTACTGCTTTAATTTTGCCTTAACATTTCTAAAAAAAAAAGATAGGAACATTTCCATTAATTTTTGTTCCAAATACAAGAACGTAAAGACCTTTAGCTACTATGAGTATGTGTATCAGGGTGCCACGCCAGTTATCACTTTTTTTAGATGCATAAATTCCCCCTACGGCCTCTTCCTGTCTAATTCTTTAAACCATAGAAACACCACGACCACTCCCTGAATAAATTCTCTTTCGGCGGCTTCGTGGTTCATGTTATTTGAAACTCTGAACCCATTTGAAACATTTCGACAAATAGATGCTTCCGCTGCTCTCTCCTACGTGGCTGAAACTGAAAAACCGGCTATTGTGACAACTCCAGAGATTAACTTCCTTCAGGCATCTTCTCGTCAAGTGTTCGTCGATAACTTCCGTTAAATGAAAATGCTTTGGGGAGGTCATACGACGTGAATCGACTTTTCAAGGCGCGGTCTTCCTTCTCTATGCCAGAGTATGTGTTACCCTAACATGATAAAAACAGTTTCGAGTAGACAGTATATATGTAAGTATGGTAAAGTGATATGCATTATAATAACATGCAGGAAGCTTTATGTTTCTGATAGGAAGAAAGTGAGTGTACGTTTGAACAGCGATTCTACGGTAGTAACTTTGGAATGTACACCCGAATTTATTCAGATTGGTAGTGGCTGTTTAGCAGATTAAGAAACTAGACAGAAAGTGGAAGGGAAAGATCGGGGTAAATAAGCCATGTACCAAATTTTAATATCGAATGTAACTAAAAGCTTGAATGTTTATTATCAGACTTTGAATGTTTATTATCAGAATGTCGGTGGAATGCGTACAAAGCTTGACGATTTGAGACATGCCGCAGCACTCTGTACCTATGATATTATAATACTAGTCGAAACGTGGCTGACAGCAGAATATAGTGATGCCGAATTGGGCTTGGGGCAATATTGCGTGTACAGACGTGACAGGGATAGTGATGCGAGTGGCAAATTAAGGGGTGGTGGTGTTTTGGTAGCAATTCATAGAAATCTCAGTTCTACTGCATTATTGCAGTAATTTGCAATAATATACTTGTATTGGTGACTATATCTATTAGGTAAATATAATTGCAGACAAAAGCCACTTTATCTTATCGTGAAATTAAACGCCAATATTAATTAATTTATTTTTATCTAAACCAGTCTGAGCTAAGATACTTCCCCTATTTGTTGTTATTGACTTAATATTACTAAAAAACAAAATAAAATTCCTTTCTTGAAAACTTACGAAACAATTTTCCACTATTTAACCATTTCAAAATTGTGTTTTCCAAAAATTTGTCCCATTTTTTTCGAAAAACTGCTGGTAAATTTTTTATTTTAGTCGCGTTTTATATAACATTTTCATTAAATTTTTTAAAAAAAATAGCTTACATTAAATTTTGCGACTTGGTTAACTTTTAGATCTAATTTAAGTGAAGTATAAAAAATTAAATATTTCTCAAAATAATACACGAACAGAAATAAAATGAATGGCACCTGCTGTCAATAGAAACAGTTGTCTAAAATATTTTTAAAACACTTTACTGTTTCACGAAGATGAAGAACTTCCTTCTCCTTTCTAAATTAATATTCTGGTAACAAGTTTACTTGTACTTCGATGACTAATTTTTGTTACAAATAATAAAATATAATCGGAGCAAATTCTAAAAAACAATAAATAATATAATGAAAACGAAAAATAATTCTACACAAAGCATTTGATTTATTTTTCAGTATAATGGTGGAAACAAGATAAAGCAAAAACACATACAAAATACACTATGAAAATAATCAACAAGATACCACACAAATAATAGTAACTTTTTTTTAAAAGATTTACTCTATTGAGTATTGAGTAGTATTAAATATTTTTAATACTCCTAAAACTACAATTCTTTATACTACTGACATTTCATAAAAAGATTTACTCCAAATTAATCAAAAACAGGTAATTTGTTATACACATAAAAAGGTACAGACATATCAAAGCTACTTTTCCAGTATAAGAATTCTTAATTTGAAAACATATATGCTCCGTTGTATTGCACAATTGGTAATTATCAACAGGATGCTAACAATTATAATTTTATATTTATTAATTATATATATATATATATATATATATATATATATATATATATATATATATATATATATATATATATATATATATCTTCGTTTTCTTCCTTTAGCCATTTTCTACCACTATCGGGTATAGGCCTCTCTAAAATCTTTCCATTTTTCTCTATGTTGTGTTTATTGATACCAGTTAAGCCCTCCAATTCTTTTCAGATCGTCGCTCCATCTCTGCTGGGGTCTTCCGATGCTTCGTTTTTCACCTCATGGTCTTCACCCAGCGATCTTGCCACTCCACTTATACGTTGCTCGCGCCACATGGCCGGCCCAGCTCCATTTCAGAGATGTTATCCATTTGGTGATATCATCCACCTTTGTGTGTTGTCTAATCCATTTATTAGTTTTCTCGTCCTTCAAAGTAACCTTTAACATCTTCCTTTGTATTGCTCGTTGGTAAACTTGTAGTTTTTCTTTTGTTCTTTTAGTTAAAACCCATGTCTCGGCTCTATACGTTGTAGCTGGTAAGATACATTGATTATAAATTTGGGTTTTTGATCTTTCATATTGAGTACATATTTCAATTTTCCATATGCTGCCCATCACATACGTATCCTTCTTTCCATTTCGAGCTGCTGGTTTTCCTTTCCTATCGTTATTATTTGTCCCAGATAGATGTACGTGTTTACTTTCTCTATTGTTGAATATTCAATCACTATATTTTCATCACTGGTGTCTTCGTTACTCATGTACTTTGTCTTGAAGAAGTTTATGTCAAATCCCACTTTCCTTGCTTGGTGGTGGAGATCTGTAATCATCTGGATCATTTCATTCTTGTTGTTTGCTATAATTACAATGTCATCTGCGAATCTCAGGTTGTTTAGCCCTTCGCCAGCTATCAAAAGGCCATTTTCGTCCCAATTCAGTTCTTTGAATACACCTTCTAAGATCATTGTAAACAACTTTACATCGCCCTGCCTTCCAGTCTGTTTGTTATGATTCGTGAGAACAACTTGTAAACTTGGGAGAGTAAGCTAATTGGCCGGTAGTTTTCTAGGTTTTCGGGGTCACCTTTTTTGTATATCAAGATGACTATGGCGTTTTCCCAGTCTTCTGATATATTTCCACATTTGAGGCATTCATTAAAAAAATCTCTTAATTCATTCATTAGGGCTTCACATCCGCATTTTAGCATTTCAGGTATAATATCATCCTCTCCAGCCGCTCTTCCACTTTTTATATGTTGTAAGGCTTTTTTAACTTCATCCATTTCTCTATCAAGAATTTCTTCTGAGTTAACATTAATTACTCTTTTGTCTGTGGATGAATTTTCCTTTTCAACTACGACATTTTGGACTTTTGAACTGTAGAGGTTTTGATAGAAAGTTGTATTTCTGTTCTGGATGTTTTTCTTGTCATTGATTATGTTTCCTTCTTGGTTAATTATTTCTCTTTTACATGCGTTTGCTCTTCTAAATACTTTTAATCGTTTGTTCTTCTCTATATGATCTTTAACCATGTTTTCTTTGTGTTTGTTTATATCTTCTTTAGCCGCTTTTCGTACTGTCTTAGTTAATTCTGCATATTCGACAGTTAATCTCTTTCCTGCGTCTATAAGTTGTCTTCGCTGTTCCAACATTCTTTTTGTTTCTTCACTGAGCTTGTTATTCTTTCGCCTATTAGGTTGGGGAGCTATTTTTTCTGCAGTGGTCTTGAATTTTTCAATTATTTTTCTGTTTCTTTCGTTTATACTTGCTCCTGTAGTTAATGTGTTGTTATTGAGGTTCGTTGTAGTTTGTTCTTGGTATTATTCAGCGTTTTCTTTTAGTGTGTGTCTGTCTGTTTTATTTGTTTTCTTGTTAAATAAACGTTTTCGTTCGAGTGTTTTGTTAAAAAATACTTTTGCTCTGACCAGCCTGTGCCCAGTGCCCATTCTAAATCTATTTAGGACCTTCAGGTCTGTTACTATGTTCTTATGTGTTGTTAGTGCATAATCAATTTCATTTCTTGTCTCACCATCAGGACTAATCCATGTCCATTTCCTCTTCTCCTTTTTCTGAAAGAAAGTGTTGATATTATAGAGTTTCTCCCTTTCCAGAAATGTCATCAGCATATGTCCTCTGTCGTTCCTCTCTCCGAGGCCGAAATTTCCTATATGACTCTCCGTATTTTCTGCTTTCTTTCCTATCTTGGCGTTACCAGTGTATACTTTTTCTGTCTTCGTGAAGCGCCTGAGATATTTCTTCATAAAATTCTTCTACTTCTTGATCTTTATGGATTGCCGTAGGAGCATAGACCTGTATGACTTTTAGTGTTAAGGTATTGTTCAATCTTATTGTTATGTATATAACTCTATTAGATATGGCTTGGAATTTCTCAGTATACAGTATTAGCCTTATATGTATCAATAATCCAGTTCTTCCATTACTGTTGTCTTTGTCTTGTTGAAGAGCAAGTGTCCCGTAGGTAACTTCAGGCAATATTCTCCTCTTTTCGTGTTTCTGAAATTCCTAGTATGTCCCATTTAATATTTTTAAGTTGGTCTAGTTCTTCCAATCTTTCCTCATTTTCAATTGTTCTCGTCTTATAGGTCGCTATATATAGTCGGCATCTTGGTCCAACCCAGAGATTCTTAGCACCTTCGAGCCCTATTCTGACCGCTGCCTTGGTCAGGGTTACTCAAACTGCTGGGGACTGGGGCCTTCTATAAAGTTCTCTTTCCATAGATTTATGAGAGGTTTTGGCCATAAAACGCCACGTGGGCCAGACGTCTTGGTGAGTGGAAAGAATAGGATTTGGGAAGGGAACTGGTAATTTAAGGATATAAAACGTTGGGACATGATTCCCCTTTAAGAAAGGCGTGAAAGAGAATCAAGGCTCGCGTGGGCAGGGTTGTTTTCCTGAAGTAGGTCTGTCTCCCACTGGGATCATGACGAAAGTACCTACCCGCTACCAATATATCTATATATATATATATATATATATATATATATATATATATATATATATATATATATATATATATATATATATGTATATAATATATATATATATATATATATATATATATATATATATATATGTATATATATATATATATATATATACATATATATATATATATATATATATATATATATATATATATATATTATATATTATTAAGAGGTGTATCTCAAATAAGGTGTAGTAATTATTCGAAATACATGGATTTTTTATTAATTACCAGTCATTGATTCCCGTGTTATTAACACTAATCGACAACAGTTTTAATCTAGTAAAGTGATTCAGATATAATTAGCAATATTGCTCTTTCAAGTCAAATTGCTGCGATATAATAATAATATATTCGGTTTATAGTGTCTGTCGGTGCTTTCCTATTTCCAGACTTTTCTTCCATTTTTTTTTATCTAGGCATTGATCTTCTTGTAGATTTATTTCACTGATAGCCGTCCTTATTCCTTCTCCCCAAGATTTTCTGGGTCGCGCTTTCTTCCTTCTTTCAGTTGGTACCCATTCAATTACGGTTCTCGGCAATCTCCCCTCTCTCATTCTTCTTACATGCCCGTACCAGGTAAGTTGTTTTCTCTGTATAGTTTCTACGATTGGTTCTTTACGTCCATCATTTACCTAATTCTTTCATTTGTTATTCTATCACTTTTACTTATTCTGCACGATCTTCTCAAAGAATCCATTTCAACTGCTGTTATCTTTATTTTATTTTGCTTCAGTGATCTTCCATGCTTCTGCTCCTTATATGCTTTTTACTATTGTGTTGTAGATGTTCATCTTCCGTTTTTTCATGATATCTTTATGTCACCATATTCCATTTAGTCTTTTCACCGCTCTCTATCCCTGTCTTATACGTTCTTTTATTTTTATCGAGTCTTTACCTTCTTTGTCTATTATTGCACCTAAATACTTGTATTTGTCACATATTTTGATATTTTCTCCGTTTTCTAGCTCTAAATCTGTGGTCTTTTCTCCTACGCATAGATATTTTGTCTTTATTGCGTTTATTGATAATCTCCATTTCTCATACTCCTCTTTAATCTTACGTGTCATATATTCTAGATCTTACTGGTCTTGGGCAATCAGAACTTGGTCGTCTGCGAATTGTAATGTATAAATAGTGCTGTTGTTAATCTCAAGTTTCATGCCTGGCACTTTTTTCCATTCTTTTAATGCTTGTTCTATGTATATCCTAAACAGTCTTGGCGTATACAATACCCTTATTTTAGTCCTTTTGAAATATGGAAGCCTGGTGATATCAGCTGTCCTATTTTAATTTTAATTGTAGATCCTTTATGTAAGTTTTTCAGTGCTTTTATTATGGTGTAGTTTAGATTTGTTTGTTCTAGTACTTCCCATAACTTTTCTATTGGTATAGTATCACATGCTTTACTGAGAGCTATGAAAAGGAGGTGTAGTTCTCTTCCTGTTGTTATTTTTTTTCGATGATTTGTTTCAGGGAAAATATGTTGTCCATGCAGGATCTTCCTGCACGGAATCCACTTTGTTCTTCGGCTTCTTTTTCTTTGTATTCCTCCTCTATTATGTCCCTTAAAGTTCTCCCATATATACGACTATACGACTAAGTGTTGATGTTACTGTGATATCTCGATAGTTTTCACATTTTAAGCGGTCTCCTTTTTTGTGTATTGATGATATAAATCCCATTTTCTCTTCTGAAACCGGTTCGCCTAATAAAAAAAAGTAAAAAAAAAATTGCTGCGATATACTACCCTTAAAGTGACAAAAATGCCAGTTTTGAAATAGAATTTTTAGAGAGCCTTAAATATAATTCAATAGAAAAAAACGTAACATGTATAGAGATAGGGATAGTATAGGTACGTATAACTATTAAATTCAGTAGTCACATCATATCAATCATAGAATTAATACTTTTAAAGGCGTTATGTTTCTTTGCCTTGCTTGACGTAACTTTCAAGTGTAATAAAATATGTCACACAACAACTGAATAATGCAGTTAGCGTTTTCCTATTGATTACAAAAAATCCTGAAGCTGTAAATTCGTTTCTTAATGATTGAATTTTATACCATAAACAGTCCATTGCTTTGTAATATTTAGATTTTTCTTTAAATAATTCCTTAGCTTTGAGAATTGCGTCCGTCAAGTTATCCTTTTCTCTGTTCGTAATATCACAGAAGAATATGCAGATTGATATAGGTACCTGCAAAAAATATATTATTATAGGATTTGTGACAGTTGAAACATAAAATCGGCGCCTAACCTCACTTTTGCTTTGGCGGGATTATTAGATCACAAGTGGCGCCACTTAACGCTGTTAGCGGCAAGTTCTATAACTAGAATTGTAGGAATCTGTAATTAGGGATTTGAAACTTGTCTAAGTTAGCTGAATAAGTAATGTCGTTGAAGCCAGCTATCCTTATTGGCGGTAAATGCTATAGCTAGAATTGTAGGAATCTGTAATACGAGTAGTGTCATCTATCGGTAGGTAGAAGAATCTTAAATATTAGATTGGTAGTAACTGTAATAATACCCTTGTGATGTTATAACTAAAAAGTATAGATAACGCCACTGATATTAAAAGAAGTATTAATTAAGTTTCCAGTATTAAAAGGAGAATTAATTAAATATAATATAATACAGTTGAGGGCGGTGGTATATTTGCCTAGAAGTCTATCATGTGGGTGTTCGACCTGAAGCAGTGCGTATGAGGTTACAGACAGACGGACAGGTATACAGACAGACGGACGGACTGGTATACAGACAGACAGACACACAGATGAACGGACTGGTATAGAAGACAGACGGACAGACAGATGGACGGACCGTTATACAGACAGACGGACAGACAGATGGGCGGACTGGTATACAGGCTGACGGACAGAGAAACAGAGAGACAGACAGATGGACTGGTATACAGACAGGTGGACTGGTATACAGACAGGTATACAGATGGACAGACGGACAGACAGACCAATACATTACATGCTATCAATTAAATAATTTTGTAGGAGGTATTACGGTGCATAAGAGTATTAAAGAGCTTGCAGGTAAGCAGCAAAGACAACGCAGTGTCATCTTAAGGAATACCAACAACGAGATATTGGTGTGAATTGAAGACAAATTGAAACAATGGAAAGAATATGTTAAGACATTTTTAGTGGCATCGGACACGGCGAGAAACTTAACGAAGAGAGCCCTAAAATTATTAAAGACGAAGTAAAACACTCGCCATAAAACTTCAAAAAAAAAACGGAAGAACTACGAGTCCTAATAATGTACATGCAGAAACCCTTAGGCTCATAGCTTCTGAAGATGGTGCTGGTCTGAATTTCATTACGGCAATATTCAGCTTAATCTACCAAGCCGGCAAAACATCTTCAGATTGGCTGAAGTTTACTTTTAACACTTTGATAAAGAAGAGCAACACATTGCAGTGCGATGACTATCGCCTGGTTAGCCTCGATGTCCCATGTTTAAAAGGTATTCTTCCGAGGCATACACACCAGGATATGTAGAAATGCAAACGTCTGACTGACCGCTCTTGATTTGGATTCAGGAACGGATTGGGAACACGAGAAGCCCTTTTCTTATTGACTGTGCAACAGCGATTGTAGCAGACGCATTGTCTACTAAAATTAACACCCCTTTAGATATATTTACTCTACGTTTTTTTATACAGTTTTTTGACGAAGTTTAGTTAATAACAAAGAATAATATTCTCCAGTCTGTGTTTTTCTGTGTTTCAAGTAATCTCTAAGATGTATCCCATTCTTGTCCCAGAAAACTGAACCTAATGATTTCTGTAAGCGAAATTATGTAGGTGAGCCAACATCTTTTCATTCCATCGACTGTTCCTTTGTCTCTTGATTATAAGAATGGACCCACAATTTATTCATAGTTATCATCCAATCCAAAGATGAATCCTCTTCAAAGTGAATACAAACCAATTTGGACGTTGTGAGCCTTTAGTCGTTTCTGCTCGGCATTCAGATATTCAGGAATCCCATTGAGCTGATAATTTTTTCATGTTCAAATTAGAGTCTGACACACGTAGCGTTTGCCACGTATTGCTTCTATGTAGGACACTGTGAATCGTATTGCTTGTCTCACTTAAAATATTACACGTCGACATCGAGTATCCTGCCAATCAGTGACAGAGGGGCGCCTAGGCCGCGCAAGATTTGGCACTACAAATCTATTAAATGGGAAGATCTCATGGAATACTTTCGAACTTTCCCTTGGATGGACGTTTGTTTTCGATCCGATAACCCATCTGACTGCGCCAGGGAGGTCTCCGATGTTATTTTGGCTGGTATGGAAGCTTACATCCCTTTTTCGAAGAAATGCTCCTCCAATGGCAAGCCTTGGTTCGACCGAAAATGCAAAGAAGCTGTTGCTTCTAAACATATTGCCTACCGACAATGGCGTGAAAATCCTGACACCGTAAATCGTAACCTCTTTGTTCATGCCCGGAACAGATGCAAGGGAATTATCGACAAACCAGGGAGGCACACAATCAGCGAATTAGAAACAAACTTCTCGCTTGTCTCAACAATTCCAGGTCCTTTTGGGCAGTCGCTAAGGCAGTTAGTCAAAATTTTTCCAAATCCACCATACCACCACTCACACGGCCAGATAATTCCATTGCAACCACACCTGTTGAGAGAGCGAACTTGTTGGCTGAACTCTTTACTTCACATTCTACTGTCGATTTTCAAGGAAAAACACCACCTACTATTCCCATATTGCAGTCAAGGATGCCCGATGTTGTCTTCAGACAGCGCATCATGAAGCGTATTTTAATGAAGCTAGACACCAAGAAGGCTCCTGGCGCTGACGGAATACCTGCCATAGTTCTCAAAAACTGTGCAAGGGAACTAACACCAGTTTTCTGTAGACTTTTTAACCTATCCTACAGAAAGGGAATATTTCCGTCCTGCTGGAAATGTGCCACGGTTCAGCCGATACCTAAAAAAGGTAAGAAGACCTTGCCAAATAACTACCGACCAATTGCACTGCTTTCAATAATATCGAAAGTCATGGAAAAGGTTATCAATGAGCATCTTCTAAAATATCTTGAACGATTCAATATTATTAGCGATCACCAATATGGTTTTCGTAAACATAGATCAACAGGAGATCTTCTGACTTATGTAACACATGTTTGGAACAACGCAATTGCCCCAGGGCTCCATACTGTCTCCTACTCTCTTTCTCATTTACATTAACGATCTGCTGGAAAAGACCGGGAATCCAATCTATAGGTTTGCAGATGACAGTACGCTTGTCTCTTCATTCACCTTGAACCCTCGGACATCGGCTGCTCAGGCGAATATCCGCAGACAGCAGGAGGTCGTTCAACTTAACAAAGACCTGGAAGAAATTCTATCTTGGGGGGACAGTAACCAAGTGGAATTTAACGCTACAAAAACCCAAGCGGCAGTTTTTTTCTAAAAAAGTTAACGTTGCTAAACCCGACATAGTTATGGGGCACTCCATTCCCCTAGCATCGTCGCTCAATTTGTTGGGCGTTAGTTTGGGAGCAAATATGTCTTGGCATGAACATGTTGCAGGCATAGCAAGGAGAGCTTCTCAAAAGTTGGGAATATTATTTAGAACCAGAAAGCTTTACACCCCACAGCAACTGTTAATTCTTTACAAAGCCCAAATTCGACCAAATATGGAATACTGCTCCCACGTTTGGGGCTCCGCTCCCAAACATACACTGCATTTGTTGGATTCTGTTCAGAGAAGAGCGGTCCGTCTGATTGGGGCCCGGAATTGACCGGCGGCCTTGATTCGCTGGAACATCGAAGAACGGTTGGCGACTTGAGTCTGTTCTACAAGTATTTTTATGGAAAGTGTTCGAAGGATGTAGCCCGCTTAATTCCTCCCAAAGCGGTGCATGTTAGAAATACACGTCGCGCTGGTGCTTCGCATCCGTATGAGGTTCAGCTTGTTACTCCGCGTACAACGCATTTCAAGCAATCTTTTATATGGAGAACGTCATCCCTTTGGAATAATTTGCCCAGCGCTGTGTTTCCCACCGAGTACAATTTACAGCGATTCAAGAACAACGTGAATCGCTTTTTCCGCTGTCGTGCCGCTCCTGGAGCGCTTTAGGGACTTCCCTGCAGCACGTGAGCTAGACCCATAAAAAAAAAACACATTTTGCTTTTACATTTTCAACAGCGTAACTATGTCACTCCCGCACTAGCAAGAACAATATGAATCAAGTGGAAAAAACTGCAATTGCAAGTTTGTAAAAGCTTACTTTTTAGTGTTCCATCCGTTTAATGTTCCACTTCGGGGTCTGTCCGTCTGTCACAACCGATTTTCTCGTCGTCGTAGAGTTTTGAAAGTTAAATTTTGAAAAAAAAAATAGAAAAAAAAAATTTACTATGTTATCGAGTGGGGCGTCAAATGAAAGCTTGTAAAAACACAAGTTCAAAAATATATATAACGTAATCTTGCGCACACTTTTCTTAAAAATTGCGAAAAATCGCTCTCCCCCCCTTATCTCAAAAAGAATTGGTCAAAAAATTTTGAAAAAATTCTGGAATATTCTCCACAGGTTGTAGATTGAACGAAAACTATCACGAGTGCATTACTTTTAATAATTTATTTTGGTACATAAAAAAGAAATTCGAGCTCATCAGTTTTCAGTAAAGATCGGAAAAAAACTTTGTTGAAAACTCATTTAGGGTGTATTTTGTCAGTCATCGATCATTTTATACCTCCGTAACAAAAATTTTTGTTTTAAAAGTAGTCAACGTACAGAACACGAATTGCGAAAGTCCAACTTGCACTTGGTCTGTTTTTTTTTTTAATTTTGAAGACCTTTTATAACCGTCACTGGAACTTTTTTAAATGTTTGTCTACAGTAATTTTTTAGTAACTGTTTGCTGTTTAATCTTCATAAAGAAAGCACTTAATTTTGTTTATTAATCCTCTGTCCTCACATTTATTTTTATTTTCTTGTTGCATAACACAGTGCAACACATAAAATGTAAACTAAATTCTGACTTCAGTTTCTGGAAGTGCCCACCCAAACTAGCAAAACCCTATTTGGGTTTTAATAGTTCAGTTCGAATTTTTTTTTTTTTGCTATCATCAATGTTTTTGCTCGAGCTTTGGTTTTGCACGGCTATATCTCGTAAATTATTGGGAATTTCTCAACGCAATATTCAGACGAAATGTTCTTCACACCAAAATACACAATTTTTGTGAACATGTCCAAGCCAGATTTTTACTGTTTCGGGGTGTTTCGTGCACAAAGCCCGAAAAAAATGCCATTTTTTCACATTTTCGACCATAACTCACAAACCGTGCATATTTTAGCAAAACTGTCTTCGACACGAGTAACTTTGCTGGACATTGCAATAACCTACAATTGATCCTTATAGTTCTTTTGGCCATTGTAAGGAATTTCGCCACCAAATAGTACATTTCACACCAAAATTTCAGCTTTCATCCCGCAAATATATCTTTTTTTGTGTTAAAGTTTATTTCGCAAATTTTTATCCATTTTATAGAGCTATTGAAAATTTAAAATTTAAAAAAAAGGCAAAAAAACATATAATCAATTTTAAACACACACGAAAAATTGACAACGTTTAAGTACTAGGTTCCTACTGTGCAACAATCCATAACAACACTAGTATGGAATTGGCGCGCATTGTGCTAGTATTGGTACAGTGCTATATACTTAACATGCGCACGTGTTAGATATATGGTACTGTACCAATACTAGCACAGTGCGCGTCAATTCCATACTACACACAAGCGATTCCCCGTTCAAATGTGTGTGTATTTATACCAGCGTGTGTGTGTGTGTGTGTACCATAGCAGTTTACAAACAATTTTTTTTTTTCAATTTATTTTCCAAAAATAGATGCTAATGGTTAGTAAACATTCAAAAGTGAGCTATAAACCAGTTTCTTGAACGTAAAACTTGATAAAAGCTGACATTTTGGTGTGAAGTTCCTTATAACGGCCAAAAGAACTATGAGGATCGATTGTAGGTTATTGCAATGTTCAGCAAAGTTACTCGTGTTTATGCAGAGAATATTTTTGTCCAAGGCAGTTATGCTAAAATATGCACGGTTTGTGAGTTATGGTCAAAAATGTGAAAAAATGGCATTTTTTCGGGCTTTCTGCACTAAAAACACTCCGAAAGAGTGAAAATCTGGCCTCGACATGTTCACAAAAATTGTGTATTTTAGTGTGAAGAACATTTCGTCTGAAGATTGCATTGAGAAATTCCCAATAATTTACGAGATATAGCCGTGCAAAACCAAAGCTCGAGCACAAAAAATTGATGATGGCAAAAAAAAAAATTCGAACTAAACTATCAAAACCCAAACAGGGTTTTGCTAGTTTGGGTGGGCACTTTCAGAAACTGAAGTCAGAATTTAGTTTACATTCGATGACCTCGAAAATGTTGCACAGTGTATTGTACTGTATTATGAGCTTAAGGGTCGGCGTTTTATTTAATATGTAATTAATTTTGGTTTATTAGCTTGATAAACCAGAGTAAGTGGAGCAGCCAAACGTTATTTTCTATGAAACCTTTTTAAGGGCACATATCAAGCCATAAGTAACGTGAATAATATGAACCTGATAATTAATGCAACGAAGAGGATAACTTAATTGTATTTACAAAATTCAGGTGGATTTATTTCTCGATATATTTGATGTTAAACCGTAAGTACAAGTGAAGGTATAATATAGTGTTTCCTGTATATAGTTCAATAGAGAAACTTAATAAAAAACGAACCACGCGGTGAGCGGTAGCCGATAAGCTACGTAGGAATTTTATATACAAGGGGCGCGCATAAAGTAAGAGGAAATAAATTGGGATAGGGTAGTGCTGGAGTGAATTAGTGCGCCAAAGTTATTGCACAGATAGGATGGACAGAGAAGAGTACAACTCTGAAAAGGGTAAAAGAAAAAGAGAAGAAGAGGAAACGGAGGGAAGTTTTAGGAAAAGTAAAAAGATAACGAGAACCCCCCAAAAGGAAAAAGAGGACAAAATGGATACCGTAACTGATACGTTATAAGAATTAATGAATGATATAAAAGACATCAAGCAGGAACAAAAGGCGTACCAGCAGTAATTAAAAGACTTGAGAAATGAAAACGAAGCATTAAAAAGGGCAAATAAGAAAAGACAGGATGATATGATAGCCATGAAGGCAAGAATAAAGAAATTGGAGAAAGAACATATAAGGAATAATGCGATAATAACAGGCCTGGAATTGAACACAGAGGATAAGATGGATCTAAAACTGGAATTGAGAACTTTATAACAAGTAACATGGACAAGAAGTACAGATTGAAGAGATAACAAAAATTGGGACAAATATTTATAAAATCGAGTTTGAGAGCCCAGCAGAAAGGAAATTAAAGGGCTTGCAAGAGAGAATCTACATCAATAACGAACTAACTAAGGAAGAACGAGAGATACAGAAAAGAATCAAGCAGATAGCGAAGGAGAAAAGGGAAAGAGGAAAATCAGTAAAGTTAGGATATCAAAGGATAATAATGGACGGAAAAGTGTAGAGATGTAATAAAGAAAACCAAGAACTGAGGGAAGAGACGGGAAATGCAGAGGGTAAGGGAAACGAATAGAGAGGGAATGTACAGGAAATTGGATACTAAGAAACAGGAGGAAAAAATTACTACTACAGGTACATGGAATATTAGCAAGGACAAAAGCGCAACGGAAATGAGATTCCTGAAGATGGAAAATCAAGAAGGGATAAAATCAGGAACGAAGTACTTAGAACAATTTCAGAATAAAACCAATACTGACAAAAATTCAGGACAGACAACTGGGATGGCTGAGACATATACACAGGATGACGGAAGAAAGACTAACAAGAAAAATATATGAGGCACGAGTCCAGGGAACAAGAGGAAGCAAAGAAGACTGCCCAAGAGAGAAATATTCAGTGGAGTGAAATTATGAACTTGACATAGAATAGAAAGGAGTGGAAGAGGCTGACCAACTCAACTCCACAGGCTTACACCTCACGGTAGAAATACTTAGGAATAAATAAGTAAGTAAGATATTTGGTGTTAAATGATAAAATGATGCGAATATGTTGAGCAGTGACTGATTTTTTTAAAAAAAAAAAACACAGTACATTATGTTTTTACGTAGATATAAAAAAATATTGTACATTTATTAAGTTACCAAACGTCTACTTACCAGATTTAGAGATAACAGAATTGCAAGAAACTGGCTATTTCCGAAATGTCGGATGTAAAGACACATATACAAATAGATAATAAAGGTATGGGCAATCAACAAAAAAAACTGAATTTGAAATAGTTTTCTAAAAGACTTTACTATCTTATAAAGATGGATAGTTAATATATCAACCTTTTGAAACGTTTCCGTTATATTAGCTTGAGTTTCTGAGATATTTGAATCTTCTGTTACTGTAATAATAATTCTTCTTACACTTTCATATTTTATTTTTATAGTTTGTAACACAAGTTACGATCAGAGAACATTCTAAGAGGTAATAATTATACCAACAGTAAGAAAAAATCGGAAGTATAATTGTTTTATCTAACAGACCTTTATGCCACCTATGAAAGTACGTGTAAAATAATATGAAACTATATAAAAACGATATACATCCTAAATAATAATAGGCGTTCTTGTAAATATTTTTTTCAATATTTGACTTTTTAAAAGTCAGAGTTTTGTCGACAATTGCCAGTTTATAAAAAAGTGTATGCCAAGTTGATATTTTACTATACGATGTAATAATCGACATAAATATAAATAAGCACAGGCATATCTGTAAGCCCTGTAATTTTCATCAAAGGTCCTTGGTTTAATACTTCAAATCTTTCACATATTATTACACAAAATACAAACATCCATAAAATTATAAGGACTACGACTTTCTGTTTATATTCATCTTCCTTGACCAAAGTATTATTTTTGAAATCAAAGTACGGAACAATGACCAAAAAACTAGCAACGTTTGCAACAGGAACAAAAGAAAACCCTGCTGGTTCTACCGACATTGTATCGATATTATCTCAATTCTCTAGCCTGATTATATTTTCTACTAATTACAAAATATTGATTTTTTTGCAGACATATAATGTACTGAGGTATTTCTAAAAGATTTTCCGGTTTTCCAATAGTAAATTATACAATAATAAAAAATATATTTTACAGATACGTAATATGTATAACTTACCTATAATATGTTATATATGATGCAACGTCTCTCTGTCTGTCCGTCCGTTAGTGCGCTTATCACTGGAGAACCACTTATCCGATTTACGTACTTTTTTTTTTTAAATCATACATATGATCTCTGGCCAGGTTATAGGCTATATTTTATTACGATAGGTAGCATAAGGAATGAGCAGTGACGATAATCTATAATATATATAAAATACAACGTCTCTCTGTCTGTCTGTCCGTTAGTGCGCTTATCACTGAAGAACCACTGATCCGATTTACGTACTTTTTTTTAAAAATCATACACATGTTCTCTGGCCAGGTTATAGGCTATATTTTATTACGATAAGTAGCATAAGGAATGAGCAGTGACGATAATAGTGAATGAAGTCGGAAAAAGGTTGCCACTGGCGTGTTCCCTTGCAATACACAGCCTAAATCATTAAATATGAAACAATATTATGTAGCAGAGAATATCTATAATCTACAAACTATAATATATAAAAAATGTAATGTCTCCCTGTCTGTCCATTGGTGCGTTTATCACCCGAGAACCACTAATCCGATTTACGTATCTATTTTTAAATTCATATATATATTCTTTGGCCAGGTTATATAATAATAATAATAATCTAAATCTATCTGCAACGTCTCTCTATCCGTCTGTCTGTCCGTTAGTGCGCTTATCCCTCGAGAACCACTTATCCGATTTACGTGAATCATACATATGTTTTCTGACCGAGTTATATATATATATATATATATATATATATATATATATATATATATATATATATATATATATATATATATATTACATCCATAATATATATAAAATGCAACGTATCTCTGTCTGTTTGTCTGTCCGTTAGTGCGCTTATCACTGGAGAGCCAATTATCCGATTTACGTGCTTTTTTTTTTAAACATACATATGTTCTCTGTCCAGGTTATAGGATATATTTTATTACGTTTGGTGACATAAGGAATAAGTGACGATAATAATGAACCAAGTCGGAGAAAAGTTTGCCGCTAGCGCGTTCTCTTGCAATACACTGCCTAAAGCATTAAATATGGAACAATGTTATGTAGCAAAGAATATAATATATAAAATGCTACGTCTCTCTGTCTATCTGTCTGTCCGTTAGTGCGCTTATCACTCGAGAACCACTTATCCGATTTATGTGTTTTTTTTTTTAATTCATACATTTATTCTCTGATCAGGCTATCTATAATCTTCTATCTATAATATAAATAAAATGCAACGTCTCTCTGTCTGTCTGTCTGTCTCTCTGCCTGTCTGTCTGTCTGATCGTTAGTGTGGAGAACCACTTATCCGATTTATGTGCTTTTTTTAAACATACATATGTTCTCTGGCCAGGTTATAGGATATATTTTATTGCGTTAGGGGACATAAAGAATAACCAGTTACGATAATAGTGAATCAAGTCGGAAATAGGTTACCGTTAGCGTGTTCTCTTGCAATACACTGCCTAAACCATTAAATATGGAACAATATCACGTTGCAAAGAATATAATATATATAAAATGCAACGTCTCTCTGTCTGTTTGTCTGTCCGTTAGTGCGCTTATCACTTGAGAACCACTTATCCGATTTACGTGTTTTTATAAATTTATACATATGTTCTATATAATTCGATATAAACCTAGATAACGGGAGATAAGCAGAGATAAGTGTAGATAATGGGAGTTATGGTGAGATAATGGAAGATACGGAGAAATAATGGAAGATAAGGAGAAATATTGCGAGATAAGTCGAGATAAGTCTAGATAATGGGAATTATGGTGAGATAATGGGAGATAAGGAGAAATAATGGGAGATAAAGAGAAAATAATGGGAGATGAGCAGAGATAAGCCTAGATAATGAAAATTATGTAGAGATAATGGGAGATAAGAAGAACGTTAGGTAACATAAGGAATAAGCAGTGACGATAGTAGTGAATTATTTCACACGAGCGGAGCCGCGGGCACGGCTATTAGATTAATAAATAGTAGTCGTAAAAAATAGCTGCTACGGGACAATGTAATAAAAACTGCAACATTGCAACATTGCAAAAGTTATTAAACTTTTGCAATGGAAAAAAAAACTACTTTTTCTGCTGACATTGTACCGATAGTGTCTCAATTAACTTAAAACATATGGACTGTGGCTCCAATAAATTTTTTATTAATGACATTATACTGATCTTTTTTATAGCGTCATGTATTATATACTGGGTTTTTTTAAATATTTTTTCGGTTTTTCAGGAGCAAATTATATTGATTAAAATTATTCTTTAACCAAGAATTTTTTACGTTTCACTAACTTTTACCGTAGAATATATTTTAATTTATAGAATTCTACTAAAGTTAGACGATTACCAGAAATACATTCGGCAGATACGCTACAACTTATAGATTAGTAATCATCAGTCGCACGAGGGGCACCCGCGAACCAGAACTTCTTTGCGATAAATAATCTTTGTAAAAGGTCAAACCTGCAACAGATAATCACCATATCTAAAGGTCCAAATATGAACACACTGATGCTACACGATACTTGTTACACAATTATAAGTCACTTGACCTAAATAAGTGAGATAAAAATATGACATACAGTGTAGGGAAATACAGCGTGTTTAGAAATCTTTAAAT
Organism: Pachyrhynchus sulphureomaculatus; assembly: GCA_019049505.1. Taxonomy (NCBI): domain Eukaryota; kingdom Metazoa; phylum Arthropoda; class Insecta; order Coleoptera; family Curculionidae; genus Pachyrhynchus; species Pachyrhynchus sulphureomaculatus. The sequence goes on along the minus strand of CM032455.1, from coordinate 45,876,107 downwards.
ATATTTAAGCTGGTAACCCCTTACGCCAATGGAGAAAAAGTGATAAATGACGCATCGCTAAAACTAATGAGAGCAATCGACCCTGAAGATTTATGAATATTCACAAGGATGCCAATGATTGTAGGACGGATCAAAAATAAAAAATAAAAGTATTTTTAGTGTTCCGTACGGAACACTTATAAGATCACTTCGGTGTCTGTCCATCTGTATGTCTGTCTGTCATATCCGATTTTCTCCGAAACTATTTGACATAGAAAGTTAAAATTTGGTACTAATATAGGAATTGATGGCCTCCTCAGAGCCTGTTGTTTTGAAAGTTAAATTTTTACTTAAGGGTGGTTGAAATCGGAAGAGAATTTTTTTTACCAGGTCAAATAAATGTCAAATAAAAGCTTGTAAAAACACGAGTTCAAAAATATATATAATGTAATACTTGCGCACACTTTTCTTTGTATTATTTTTTAAAAAGTACGAAAAATCGATGTCCCCCCCTTATCTCGAAAAGTATTGATCAAAAAACTTTGAAAAAATTCTGGAATAATTTCCACAGGGTGTCTATTAAATGAAAATTATCACGAGTGTAATACCATTAATAATTTATCTGGTATATAAAAAAACAAAAAATTTCAAGGTCATCAGTTTTCATTAAAGATCGAAAAAAAGTTTGTTTTGTGAAATTAGTAATAATTTTAATACCTCCGTTACAAAAATTTTTATCTTAAAAGCAATCAACGTACGGAACACTAAGTGCGCAAGTCCGACTTGCACTTCGCCGATAATATTTATTTGATAATAAGCTGACTTGTTGCAAACAAAGTTACAAACAATTCATTCTTTTTTAAGAATTGGCTCACGTAATTGGGGTAATATCATTTATTAAATATTTGGTGAGTTGGAACGAACTCTTTGTGAACAACACCACCGTAACAGAAAGAAAAAATTGTTTTTTGACCGACTTTAACGTGTTTTTTTTTACTTTCGGTTTACAGTTAGCACGATATTCAGTTAATTATTACGCCGTTTCCGGATCATATGAATTTGGTAATTATGTATTTTAAAATGGAATGGAAACTTATTGTGAAGCAACAAGATGAAATATTCGATAAATTAAAAAAATATATATTGTAGAATAACGTTGTATGCGCTACTGTAATATACAGTAAACAGCCACTGAAATATTTTTAAAAAATCCAACTAATCCTCCTTACTAAATCCCTTCTACTAAATTTTTTGGCTTATTAACTCATAAAACTGCTTACAGCTCGCCAAAAGATTGCTACAGACTGTTGAGCATGACCAATTTCTGTCAGACTGAAGGACTGGACTTCACCGACAAAACTGCGGTTAGTCTTTCTGTTGAGTCCCTATACGAGACATAAAACCAATCAATACCGATAGTACTTTGTAAGAAAGATTTCCAAGCTGAATCTGATTATTTTAAATTTACAGCGGTTCAGTAAAATCGTTCAGTATTCAGCTCCTCGCCCGGATAGGTTCTACAGATTACCACTTACCTATAAAGTGCCAACATATTCTCGAGTAGCTGTAGACCTATATTCTACTAGCTCAATCTTAGAGTATATTCGTTCTTTTTATTTTCCCAACCAATTTGATCTAGACTTTGTAACAATCAGAAATTTGTCACAATCAAATGGTCACCTTGGCCTTGGGGGCTATTTTAGTAAGCCAAAGAGAAAAAAATTGAAAAAAAGGCATTATTATTATCTACTCAAGTCCGGATCAAAGTTACTTTTAGCCTACTTAATAATAAATATATATATATATATATATATATATATATATATATATATATATATATATATATATATATATATAATCCTATAACCCTTCTACCGTATGGTGTAGGGTAGTTATATATTTTCCTTTTTCCCTCCCAATTTTCACGTATGAACTTCTTCCATCTGTCTCTATTCTTTACCATTTTCACTGCTTCTTTCCAGGATTTTCCCCTCTCCTCAAGTATACCTCCAATACTCCTATTCTAGGTCTGTCTAGGTCGTCTTCGCTTCTGTTTTCCCTATATTCGGGCTTCATACTCTTGTTTCACTTGTCTATCGTCCTTCATTCTCTGCACATGTCCCCATCATCCCAGCTGTCTTTGTTGTATATAATTGCTTGTAGTCTCAGCCTTCTCCTTATTTCTGTATTCCTTATTCTGTCTTCCCGTGTAACTCCTTGTACTGCTGTCAGGTATTTCATTTCGACGGCTTGTATCTTGTTTTTTCGGCCTATCTGTCCATCTGTCCATGACTCGCATCCATATGTTAGGGTTGTCCTATAACTTGCTTGGAACACTTTTATTTTTGTTTGTTTCGCCACTTCCTTCTTCCTAATGAATTTATTACTTAATTCATAGTAAAATTTGTTCGTTTTTTCGATTCTTTCATTAATTTCTTTGTCTTGTTTTCCAGTTTTGTCTATTATCACTCCCAAATACTTGTCCTTTCCACTCGTTGTATTTTATTCTCTTTTATCGTTTGTTGGCTTTTCATTGTCATTACTTTTGTTTTATCTATATTAATTTTCATACCTTTTTCTTTAAATGCGTCATTCCAAATGTCGAGGTTTTTTTTGTAGTTGTCTTTCATTTTCCGCCACTAGCAGATATTTCTATTTTTTTTTTTAGCTTCCAGTATCCAATTGCCATTTTTTTACTTTTATTTCGCATTTCTTGATTATTTCATCCATGTATACAGTGAACAATGTTGGGCTCCCTGCCTTAAACCTTCCTGTATTGTAAATCCCTCTGACTTCATGTTGTTTTTTATTACATACTGCACATTGTTGCTGTATGTTCTTTTTTGATTGTTACCCTCTTCTTGTTTATTCCTTTGTTTTCTAGGCGTTTTCCACACTTTATTTCGCGGCACTCTGTCAAATGCTTTTTTTAGTCTATGAAAGCAAGCCTTTTATTTTGTTTTGATCTTCTTTCGATAATCTGTTTCACTGTAAATATATGATCTTGTGTACTTCTTGCTGTTCTAAATCCACTTTACGATTCCGATAGTTGTGTTTCTATTACTTTCTTTATCTATTATTAATGATGCCTTCATAAATTTTGGCAATTGTATTCAGTATAATAATTCCTCTGTAATTATTGCAATCCTTGTGATCTACCTTTTTATAGATCGGTGTAATAAACGATATTCTCCATTCGGCCGGAAATTTTTCTTCTTCTCATACATTATTAATTATTTCTAGCAATATTGTTTGTCCTTTCTTCCCCATGTATTTAATCATTTCAGACGTTTTCCTATCGGACCTTCCCATTGTTTAATTTTCTTATAACTTCTTCCAACTATTTCCATTCTATTTGTTCCCTATTTTCTGTTTCTTCCATATTTTGTTGTTCCAATTCTTCATAAGTTGAAGTCCCTTTTTCTTTATTGCCTCCTAATATTTCTTCAACGTATTTTTTCCATCTTTCATTATTGTTTTCTCTGTTGGTAGGATTTCTTGGTTTTTGTTTTTCACATATAATTCAGTTATAGGTTGCTCTTTTCTGAACGATTTAAGGACTCTGTAGAATAGCTTTTGATTTTCTTTACTATTTTTATCCATTTTATCTCCGAATTCTTTCAATGACTGTTCTTTTGCTTCTCTTACCAACTCTTTAACCCTTTTCCTTTTTCTTTTATATAGTTCATATTGTTCTGGTGTTTTCGTTTTGAGATATGTTTTCCATTCTTTCTTCTTCCCCAATATTTTCTTCTTGGATATTACTATTCCACCAAGCTGTTTGAGCGAGATGAGAAATTCGTAAAAAGACACAGAAATATAAAATATCCAAATTTAAAAGAAAAATGGAGCATCTTCAAGAATATAATCCTGGACGGAGCTAGCAAAGTATGCGCAGTGTGCAACACAGACAATAGTAAAATACTTAATAATTTAAAGAAAAAAAACAGATACGCTATTAACTTGAAGAGTTATTTTAGTGCACTTAAATTATTTAAAAATATATAACGTCTGTGTAAAAATAATACACTCGAATGTCCCTAAATCTCCATTAGGTCAGGCATGCATGAATACAGAGAGCACTATTTTTTAAAAAATTGAAAATCAGAATTCTAGATAAAAAAAAAATAATTTTATTACTTAAGAAAGAATAGATTGAAAGAACTAACTTTATTTATGCACTCTCAGCGAAGTCTCTTTCTTCAAAGAAGATTCCCACATAAACAATATCTAAAACACAATTAAATCTTTACAGACACCTAGTTTCCATTAAGCCAGGTATGCATAAATAAAGGGAAGACTATTTGAGGAAATTCAAAATCAGAAATATATATATCTCGCTAACAAAAATCACTAGCCATGTGCAATAAAAACGAACCAAAATGACTAATAGGTGTTTCGGTTAATAATGTCGATTTTTTCGCAACATGTAAGCGTTTATCTCCATCACACCTTTACCTTAATAATCAAAGTAGTGACCATCGTTAGCTATGACTTTTTCCCACCTGTCTGTCAAAGAATGGATTCCGCACCAGAAGAACTTTTCATCTCTTGAGGCCAACCATTCATTAAGCCAAATTTTCACTTCTTCGTAAGAATGTACAGTGACTCACAGCTTAAATGATGCAGTCGCTATAAGAAAAGACTAACTGGTCTCAGTGCCTCTTTATTTATTTGGAAAAAACAACTTATTGAAATTAAATTAGTAAAGAGTCTTCTAAAAAAGTATGAATTACTTTTTGTCTTAAATATACCTTACTTAATTAACAATAAATAATTAATAAAATCATATGCAATTTTTAACGTCACAGCTTAAATGATGCAAAATAATAACAGGGGTCAAAACTTATCGCATTTTGAAATTTACAAAGGCGGCGTTGCTTTGATTTCTTAGTGCAATTGTTTTTTTGTTTAGTTTGACATTTTTTCATTCAATAAAACGAAATTGTTTAAGAATGTGTTGTCGAACTACAATTTCTGAGAGAAATTTAATTACTACTCATTACAGGAATGGATACAGCCAAAGAGACATAGCCAAAATGGTAAATAAAATGTCCGTCAACTGTTCAGCATATCATTGAACGTTACCGGAATGAAAATAGAGTCAAGAATAAGTCAAGGTTGGCTCCAAATAAGATCTTCAATGAACGTGAAGAAAGATGGATTTTAAGAGAGGTATCAAATAATCCAAAAAAAGTGCGCCAAAAGTTGTGCGCTGAGCTGCGGTGGAAAGACAGTTTGGAAAAAGGTGTAACCCCGAAACAGTTCGACGGATCTTGCGAAATAATAATTTACATGGTCGAACTGATAGAAATAAGCCTTTCATTAGCCAAAGGAATAGACGCGTGAGATTGGAATTTGCCAGAGAGCATATCAATAAAGTCTTGAACTTCTGGAATTCAGTAATATTTGCTGATGAGACCAAAATAAATTTATTTGGGTCCGATGGAAAAATATCAGTGTGGAGAAAGCCTAACGAAGAATTAGAATTGAAAAATATGAAAGCTACGGTAAAGCACGGTGGAGGTGGAGTGATGTTATGGGGCTGTATGTCATCTGCAGGAGTAGGATAACATGCATTTCGTCGAAGGGAATATGAACCAATATGTGTACTTGGATATACTAAGGCAGCATCTCGTCGCTAGTGCCCAAAAATTAGATATTGAAAACACTTATCGGTTTCTATCACGACAATGATCCAAAGCACACGTCATTTCGAGTCCACAGTTGGTTGCTTTATAACTGTCCAAATGTTATTAAAACACCAGCCCAGTCACCAGACTTAAATGTAATTGAAAATTTGTGGCTGACATTAAAAAATAAAGTAAATAGTGCTCCAATATCAAATAAAAACTGAATTAAAAGTAAAAATTTACTGATGCATGGAACACTATTTCCCCTGAGTATACTAGAAAGTTAGTTGAATCAATGTCCAGAAGTTTACAAGCCGTTATTGATAATGAGGGAGGCCCGACCAAATATTAGCAGGCTTATTTCAAATTCTACAGTTTGTTTTCTCTAATAATTTTGGTATATTTTACATCATTTAAGCTGTGACGTTAAAATCGCATATAATTTAATTAATTATTTATTGTTAATTAAGTAAGGCATGTTTAAGACAAAAAGTAATTCATACTTTTTTAGAAGAATCTTTACTAATTTAATTTCAATAAGTTGTTTTTTCCAAATAAATAAAGAGGCACTGAGACCAGTTAGTCTTTTCTTATAGCAACTGCATCATGTAAGCTGTGAGTCACTGTAAGTGTTATTCTGAAAGTCCCTGCTGCATCGATCGAAACAAGTGGTAGTTTGAAGGAACTAAGCCCGATGAATACGGCGAGTGGGGTGGAACGTCCCATTTGATGTTTTCCAAATAGTTTTTAACACATTTTGCAAGATGGGGCCGAGCATTGTCATGTTGAAAAATGACTCTATCGTGTCTTTGAGCGTATTCTGGTCGTTTTTCCTTCAATACTCGGTACCGATTATTGTCCGATCGCCAAGAATCGTTTCACCCAGGTTTCAGCAATTCGTAATACATAGCTCCTCTACTATCCCACCAAATACACAGCAAAGCTTTCTTTCTCTGTATATTGCGCACTGGTTGTGATATTGAAGGCTGGCTTGGGTGTACTCAAGTTTTTTGGGTTGGAGCATGTTCACCATAAACTTCAACTAACAATCGATAACTTTCAGCAGCCGTTTTTTTCAAATGCAAGAAGGTTATTAATCTTCCGCGCAAAACGTCTTTTTCTGGTACGAAACACGGCATATTCAAAGCTATGAAGAACTATGTTTTTCGCACAATGACAATTAATAACGAACTGGCTTTTAATGGCGGATGTTTACCTTCCAAAACGGCATAGATGTCACTAGTCTATACCAACAAGTGTATTGGTAACGCCATTTCTTAGCAAAATCGACATTATTAACCGAAACACCTATTAAATTCCACATTCATTAAAAATCCAGAGCTAATCTAACTATCCCAGGTCAATTTCACGAGTTCGGCCCCGACACTACTTTACTGTCGCATCTACATAACTCGAGGGTTATTATTACTTGAATAAAACCAAAGTCAAAAATTTATCAAGTGTAATGTTTCCTCTATCAAAACTGATTTATTAAAAAACTTTAGATTACATGTCTTCAAAATTTGCCAAAATAATTACTGCCAAAAATGGAAATCTCGTTCCTGTCCGTGAAACGTAGAAGCATCCTGTTAGACGGGAATCTTAGCCCATTTGAAACTAGACAATAACATCCATCTTAACAACAAAATTAACAATATTTTGACATATAAATGTGCAATGTTTGTTTATTTAAAATTAATTATTCAACAAAATTAAGCTTTTTCAACTATTAATCAAATAAAAATCACGAAGAAAATCCAACAAACTTAAAATATCCACTAAGAAAATTCTTCAAAATTTGATGTGCAAAAGGTAGATTAATTCGATTTTTATGTAAAAAGACGGTAATTTGGAAATGAACATGATAAAATTATAAATCCGGAATAACTAAGCAAAATATTTTAATTTAAGCCATTGCTTAAAAGACATTCGTATATTTTTGTTATTTTCCAAGAAATCGACTTTTGCTCATGACGAGGAGATAACAAAATTATTATGTTTATTAATACAATAAGCCATTTCGTTTAAACAGCTAATAATTCTCAAAGTTTCATATTTCATCCTGATTATTTAACCCACAAAATTAAACTAATTCTAAAATTTATAGCGCTATTTACCGTAACGCTTCTTCAAAAAGAATACTCTAGGAAAGAGAACATTTATTTTATACCGATTGTTATAACATAAACACTGCAGTATATTCAGTTATAAAAATTGTATCCGAATACAAAGCCGGCTATTCAAAAGGAAAATAAAAATTAGCTAATTTGAATCAATATTTTACTCATAATTAGAATCTATTTATTTAAGTCGGAATATCAATAACCTAACAAAATAATGTGAGTATTATCAATCACCTACATTACTGTCGCCGTGGCCTGCGAGTATCCTGTTGTCCGACTAAATCCACAAAGTGAAAATAACACATTTATGTTTTCATTATCGCTGTAGTCTAATCTGGTGATTCTGTGGCTTACATTTTGTTTCTCGCAGCAAGCTAAACGGAGCATTAAACTTTCTCGACGATTGTACTACATGCAGAATCCAAAGGTATTGTAAGTATCATTTTCGAACAAGTTTGACCGAAAATGCAAAGAAGCTGTTGCTTCTAAACATCATGCCTACCGACAATGGCGTGAAAATCCTAACACCATAAATCGGAACACCTTTGTTCGTGCCCGGAACAGATGCAAAGAAATTATCGACGAAACCAAGGAATCAGGGAATTAGAAACAAACTTCTCGTTTGTCCCAACAGTTCCAGGTCCTTTTGGCCAGTCGCAATTGGTCAAAATTTCACCAAATCCACCATACCACCACTCACACGGCCAAATAGTTCTATTGCAACGACACCTGTTGAGAAAGCAAACTTGTTGGCCGAACTGTTTGATTCACATTTTACTGCCGATTTCCAAGGAAAAACACCACCTACTATTCCCATAATGCAGTCAAGGATGCTCGATGTTGTCTTCAAACAGCGTATCATAAAACGTATTTTAATGAAGCTAGACACCAAAAAAGCTTCTGGCGCTGACGGAATACCTGCCATAGTTCTCAAAAACTGTGCAAGGGAACTAACACTCGTTTTCTGTAGATTTTTCAACCTATACTACAAAAAGGGAATATTTACTTCCTGCTGGAAATGTGCCACAGTTCAGCCGATACCTAAAAAAGGCAAGAAGACCTTGCCAAACAACTACCTACCAGTCGCACTGCTTTCAATAATATCGAAAGTCATGGAAAAGGCTGTCAATTAGCGTCTTCTAAAATACCTTGAAGGATTCAACATTATTAGCGATCACCAATATGGCTCTCGTAAACATATATCAACGGGAGATCTTCTGACTTATGTAACACATGTTTGGAACAACGCAATTGAACACTTCGGAAAATCTCGAGCTGTTGCTCTTGACATATCCAAGGCATTCGACCGTGTTTGGCACGATGGACTGTTGGCTAAGCTACGCTCTTTTGGTATATCTGAAAAGTTCTGTTTGTGGCTCTCATGTTTCCTCAGAGAGCGTTTTTACGAGTCGCAGTCGACGGATTTCTTTCTAACACCTTTACTGTTAACGCCGGTGTGCCCCAAGGATCCATACTGCTTCCTACTCTTTTTCTCATTTACATTAACGATCTGCTGGAAAAGACCGGGAATCCAATCTACACCTTTGCAGATGACAGTACGCTTATCCCTTCATTCACTTTGAACGCTCGGACATCGGCTGCTCAGACGAATATCCGCAGACAGCAGGAAGTCATTCAACTTAACAAAGACCTGGAAGAAATTCTATCTAGGGGTGACAGTAACCAAGTGGAATTTAACGCTACAAAAACCCAGGCGGCAGTTTTTTCTAAAAAAGTTAACGTTGCTGAACCCGACATAGTTATGTCGGGGCACTCCATTCCCCTAGCATCGCCACTCAATTTATTGGGCGTTAATTTCGGAGCAAATATGTCCTGGCATGAACATGTTGCAGGCATAGCAAGGAGAGCTTCTCAAAAGTTGGGAATATTATTTCGAACCAGAAATCTTTACACTCCACAATAACTGTGAATTCTCTACAAAGTTCAAATTCGGCCAACTATGGAATACTGCTCCCATCTTTGGGGCTCCGCTCCCAAACATACTCTGCATTTGTTGGATTCTGTTCAGAGAAGGGCTGTTCGTCTGATTGAAGACCCAGAACTGACCGGTGGCCTCGATTCGCTGGAACATCGAAGAACGGTTGCCGACTTGAGTCTATTCTACAAGTATCTTCATGGAGAGTGTTCAAGGGATGTAGCCCGCTTAATTCCTCCCAGAGCGGTGCATGTTAGAAGTACACGTCGCGCTGATGCTTCACATCCGTATGAGGTTCAGCTTGTTACTCCTCGTACAACGCTTTTCAAGCAGTCTTTTATATGAGGAACATCATCCCTTTGGAATGGCTTACCCAGGACTGTGTTTCCCACCGAGTACAATTTATAGCGATTCAAGAACAACGTGAATCGCTTTTTCCGCACACGTGTCGCTCCTGTAGCGCTTTAGGGACTTACCTGCAGCACGTGTGCTAGACCCATAAAAAAAAAAACATTGTATCTCCAATCAACTACAGAAAGAAATGTCTCCATTCCCAGCGGCAAAACGGCGGAAACCTTTATAACATACTATAGGATATTTTCAAGCGTTTCTCCGTAAAGTCTTCCCAGCTATAATTCTTAAGGTCTTCATCTCAGCAGTTCGTAACATGTTCTTGGTCTTGTTTAGATCCTTTCTGACTTCTTTGCCATATTTCATAATCAGATGACGCTCATTTTATAGATTCTTACTTTATTGTCTATTTGCATATACTGATTAATCCATCTTAACCAACTCTAGTCCTATTAATTTGATTTTTTAATTCCAGTTATATTATGTCCATATCGAGATACTTAAATTCGGCCATACGGTGTATCTAGATTTGTTTTCTATTACAACTTTGCATCTGATTGGATATTTAGTTTCTTCTATGGATATATGCACATTCGGCTGTTGGTTGCCCTGATAGAGCCTAAATAACTATCTCGGATACGACAATTAATGCTGCGTCGCGTCGTTAGCGTTATCATACCAATTGGTTGATGATTCGTTATATAACTGAGGTTTAATAACACCATTTTTTCTATCTTTTTATCCAATGAGAGTTTGAACAGGCATGGACAAAGGGTATCTCCTGGTCTTATTCCTCGTTGTGTCATTATGCTCCTTGCTGTGTTATCTCTCTTTTGATTTTTGTTCTATTGACGGTATTGAGATTTAGGATAACTCTTCCAATATTAACTGGTATTTTTTTTATGGGTCTAGCACACGTGCTACAGGGAAGGCCCTAAAGCACTCCAGGAGCGGCATGCGTGCGGAAAAAGCGATTCACGTTGTTCTTGAATCGCTGTAAATTGTACTCGGTGGGAAACACAGCTCTGGGCAAATTATTCCAAAGGGATGATATTCTCCATATAAAAGACTGCTTGAAAAGCATTGTATGCGGAGTAACAAGCTGAACCTCATACGGATGTGAAGTATTAGCGCGACGTGTATTGCTAACATGCACCGCTCTGGGAGGAATTAAGCGGGCTATATCCTTCAAACACTTTCCATGAAAATACTTGTAGAAGACTCAAGTCGCCAACCGTTCTTCGATGTTCCAGCGAATCAAGACCGCCGGTTAGTTCCGGGTCGCCAATCAGACGAACAGCTCTTCTCTGAACAGAATCCAACAAATGCAGTGTGTGTTTGGGAGCGGAGTCCCAAACAGAGGTATTCCATAGTTGGTCGAACTTGAGCTTTGTAAAGAATTAACAGAATTTCTTCCAGGTCTTTGTTAAGTTGAACAACCTCCTGCTGTCTGCGGATATTCGCCCGAGTAGCCGATGTCCCAGCGTTCAAAGTGAATGATGAGATAAGCGTACTGCCATCTGCAAAGATGTAGATTGGATTCCCGGTCTTTTCCAGCAGATCGTTAATGTAAATGAGAAAGAGAGCAGGAGACAGTATGGAGCCTTGGGCACACCGGCGTTGATAGTGAAGGTGTTAGAAAGAAATCCGTCGACCGCCACTCGTAAGGAACGCTCTCTGAGGAAACATGAGAGCCACAAACAGAACTTTTCAGACATACCATGAAAGCGTAGCTTAGCCAACAGTCCATCGTGCCAAATACGGTCGAATGCCTTGGATATGTCAAGAGCAACCGCTCGAGATTCTCCCAAGTGTTCAATTGCGTTGTTGTATTTTCTTCTCTACCGACATTTTTACGACGTCGTAAAATCGGACCTTGCCCACCGCTTTGGTCACACCTACGAAGCAAATATAGCGTATCCTAGTGTGTTGAATTCGATTTTTGTTTAATATGTTTAATAATGTTGTCCCTTTTGATGCACATAGTTTAAACTTCGATTACTCTAAACAAAATGAATCTTACACTTAAGGCAACAAAGAGGATTACATTTTTATGGACTTTGTCATATCTTAGAGTGATACAGGAGATGTAATAAGCTATAAAATTATGCAAACATTTTAATTGCCAACTGATTAAGAAATATAGTCCCAAAATATAAGATCCTGATTTTTGCCGTTTTAAGTGGGCAATACAAAAATTCTGACCTTTTGTTTATGATAGGTTGCAAAGATGGACTTAAGAATTTTATTCATTAATGCAAATAAAGAAAATTATAAGTGTTTTTGGAGATGTTTATTTATAGATGCAACAAATGGATAAGAAGTACAAATATGCAGTTTGAATGAATAGGGGGACATACCATACTGTATAAATAAAAATATATTTTAACTTAGGCCTAATTCGGTTTCACTATCACTGTCATCAGCTGAGGTAATATGGTTTTATATTATTTACATAAATATGTGAATCTTCAACTTTAACAACGTGCCGAATGGAATTCTTCCAGCTTTCACAAGGTATAGCATTTATAACTTTTTTTACTAATTCAACCACTGACACGCTTAAAGTAGGAGAAACATTTTGTGCCCTGATTTTTGATTTAGCTTGATGCCAAATATATTCAATTGAATTAACCACACAATAATACGGAGGAGGTTGCAAAATAGTGTGTCCCATTCTCCAGCCATACTATCACAAACATATTTCTTTTCCAATTTATAGTCTTTCAAAACTTCCAAAAGATCACTTTTTTTATAACTAAAGTCAAAATAAATGTCATTATCTAACATATATTCCTGTATTTCCGATTTGGTGTTGGCTGCATTAGGTACCTTATTTAGTAGGCGACTATGGTAACTTGCATTGTCCATAACTATAACACTCTGTTGGGGAACATTTGGCTAAAGGGAATTTTGAAACCAATTTTCAAAACGTTCTGCGGTCGTGTCTTCGTGATAGTCCAAACTAGAATCTTTTATGTTTTTTGCAGATAATAGTAGACAATTTAAAACCCAGCCCTTTTCAGATCCATCATGCAAAATGGTTATTCGTTTACCTTTATTCGAAGGTGCGTTAGTCTGACATTTTGTACTGCTGTCAACCCACCCTGTCATGGGTATTCAACCATGTTTCGTCAAGGTAAATTATTAGCCAATTCTCTGACCGATACTTTTTAATTTCTTGTAAACAAGTATGTCGCAAGATTCCTAATCTTTGTGACTCCATCACTACTTGCCTTTTGTTGATTTTTCGGAACGTGAATCTCATTCTTAAGAGAATTCTGTAAAGGGTTGATCGGCCACAATGTATATTAGTCCTGTCCTGCACCAGTCTTAACTTTATTTTGTATAGTGTCGGCACCAACTGCTCTTCATACATAGAATATATTTTTCTCCTGATGACATCTTTTTCGCAATCATCTACATGATGCATTTGAAGATCTTTTCGTTTTTTCCTGTTCCTGAGTGATGGTTTTCCTACCCTTATCGTAGAAATTGGAGCTTTTGTTAGTTCACTGGTTTCTTGCAAAGCACTTTATTTATTCAAACTGTCGTAAACATTCTTCACTATTTGTTTAGCGTTAAGTGATAAATGCGATAGCCACTATTGCAGTTTTCCCATGGACGCCACATAATTAAAATAGTAAGTTGTAAGTAAAACTAAAAATAAAAAAATAAAAAGTATCTTTCGAATCTTAATGGGGACCTGTGGTCATTAGGCCTATATTATCAAATACTTAAAGGACTCCAAACCGGGTTGCCAGGTAGTAAATATATAGGTAAAAATAGATCCAATATGATTGCAGGTGCAAGTATACAAAGCAGTTAAAATAAAAATATGTTTATCGTAATACCTGACAACTATGCACAAAACCTAATAGGGTCGTTTATTGCCCCACTAAAAAGGCAAAAAGGCAAGATCTTATATCTTGGGATTTAGTATACATAGTATTTTCTACGAAGATATAAATAAAATATAGTATATTTATAAAGCTATCAAATGTTTACTTACCAGATTCAGAGTTAACAAAATTGCAACGTACTGGCTGTTGCTAATATGTCGAATATAAAGACTCAAAAACAGACAAATATTAAAAGCATGGGAAATCAGCAGAAAAAGGAGAACCTCAAAGAGGTTTTTGAAACACTTTACTATCTTATGAAGATTGAAAATTAGTATATCAACTTTTCGATACATTTCTGTTATATTTGTTTGAGTTTCCAAGCATTTCGAATCCTCTATTACTGTGATGATAAATTTTCTTACACTTTCATACTGTATTTTTATAGTATGTAAGAGAGTTATAATCAAGGAACATTCTAAAAGAAAATAGGCATACCAACTGGAAGAAAAAAACGGAAGTATAATTGTTTTATCTGACAGGTCTCTGCCCAGCCCGTAAAAGTACATGTAAAATGCTAGAAAACTATACGTAGACCATATACATCCTAAATAATAATAGACGTTCTTGTAAATATGTTTCTCAATATTTGATTTTTTAGAACCCAGACTTTTGTCGACGATTGCCAGTCTATAAAAAAGTTTATGCCAAGTTGATCTTTTATTATATGATGTAATAATTGTAATAAATATAAATAAGCACAGGCAAATCACTTCTATAAGTCCTGTAATTGCTAGTAAAGATCCAGTCTTTAATAGTTTGAATCTTTCCCGAAATAAAAACATCCATAAAATTATGAGGGCTACAATCGTCTTTTTATACTGATTCTCTTTTAACAAAGTATAATTTTTGAAATCAAAGTACGGGACAATTCCCAAAAAACTAGCAATTTTTGCAACAGGAATAAAAGAAAAAACTGCTTGTTCTACCGACATTGTACGATAGTGTTTCAGTTAACTCACAACATAGGCGGAAAGTTAGGGCTAATATATTTTTATTAACTACATTATATTGATCGTTTTTACTGCGTTATATTTATCATACCGAGGTATTTCTAAAAGTTATAAAATATATTCTGCAGATAAAGTACGTGTATAACTTGATTAATAAACAGCGAAAAAAGTAGCATGCCTGAACGAAAATTTGCTCACGATAAACACATCCATCAAGCGTAATATCTGCCATTCGTGATAGGATGGCAATTTTTATCGGTATTTTCAAAGATTTTTTTTAAAGTAGGCATCACTATCACTATAAGCCTAATTCTATCCAATGCTGGATGTAGGCCTTCCCCCTGAAATTCCATCTCAATCTGTTTGCAGCTGTTGTCATCCATCCAATGCCCGCAAGCCTCTGTATATCATCCCGCCATCTTGTTTTGGGACGTGCTACGCTCCTTTTTTGTTCTCGTGGTCTCCATTCTAATGTTCGCTTGGTCAATCGATCATCGTCGTGCATGCTACATGTCTAGTCCATTGCCACTTTCTTTCTGCTATGTGCTCCATAATATCCTTTAATTTCGTTTGTTCACGTATCCACTTGTTTCTTTTTCCATCTCTAAGTTTTATCCCAATCTTTCGTGTGCTCTCTGGGTCCGAGCTAGTTTTTGTATATCGGCTTTGTTCAGTGTCCAAGTTTCAGAGCCGTATGTAATTATGGGTAGGATGGACTGATCGCAAACTTTGGCGTTTAACTTATTTGGTACGGCTTTATCTTTGAATATATAATTTAATTTCCCGAATGCGCACCATACAAGCCTGATTCTTCTTGAAATTTCATCCGAGACACTGTCTCTGTCGTAGTAAATTTTGTCCTGATACACATAATCCTTAACAATCTCGAAAGCTGGTCCTTCCAAATTTATAACTATGTTGTTATTAGTGTTGGTTAATATTTTTGTCTTACTTTTATTCATACTACTCAGTATATATCATCACTACACCAAACACTTTATTTTTGCACTCGACGCGCGTTTCGCTAACCATGTTAGCTTCATCAGGAGCGATGATTGACTAAAGCTAAACTACAAATCTACCCTATTTATACTTAGCCTAACCCTTGAATTACTCAGGCGGAACTAATGGCATAGGCAAGACAATCAGTTCTGGTCAAGTAATCAGTAGAGGGGACTATAAGGAATAAGCCCTCTGTCTTTATTTAAACTACTTTTACATTTTATAATTTCCATACTTCCGTATGCGTTCAACAATCTCCTATCAAATACATTTTTTATTAATCTTAGATTATCTAATGTTACAATATGATCAGCTTCAAGGGCATGTTCGGCAATGCTAGACTTTTCTGTTCTACTGTATTTTAAGTGTGCTAAATATTCTTTAAATCGTGTTTTAATTGACCTTTTAGTTTGCCCAATATACTTTTTGTCACAATCATAAATATCTAGAAAATGCAATTGTCCTTTGTTCTCAACTTCGTAAGTGAATTTAATGGAATGATACCGGCTATTTAATTTAGAAACAAAATCATCAATATTTGCTTTCTTTGTATCTGGACCAACTTCAAGTATTAAGAACCTTAATAGAAAAGTCAAACGAGTATAATTTTAAGATTTGAGTGCCCTTTGTGAATTACGAGAAAGCGTTTGACTTCCTTGAAATGTGGGCAACATTAAATAGTCACACAACTTCCATGGACAAGTAAGGGTATAAATATAGAAGAGCAACTCAATCATTTGCGATTTGTAGATGATATTGTACTTATATATAACAACATAGAAGAATTGAAAGAAATGCCGAACAAACTTAATAACAAGTCCAGAGAGATTGGCCTGAAGATAAACATCGCCAAAACCATGTTCATGATAAATGACGACTGTGATAAAGAAGCAGAACTGAACATTGAAAACACGAAAATCACAAGAACGGATTAGTACGTATATCTTAAACAAAAAATAGTAGTATCCAAAGAAAACTTGAAAGTGGATCTATCAAGGAAAATATCATTGGCTTGGTCGGCACTTGGCAAATTGCGGAACATCTTCCTTTCCAATATCCCAAATACACTTAAAGCGAACACATTTGATCAATGCGTTTTGCCAGTATTAACATACGGAGCGGAAACGTGGGCTTTGAATCAAGACATTATAAATCGCCTACAAGTAGCTCAACAAGCGATGGAAAGAAGGATGTTGGGAATATCGTTGAGGGATAGGCTGACTAATGAAGAAATTCGAGAAATTCGGATGTACCTGAGAGAGTAAGCAGGTTGATGTGGAAATGGGCGGGTCATATCGCAAGACTCTCTGATAATCGATGGACCCATAAGGTAATCAATTGGAGGCCCTGGAATGGGAAAAGAAGTAGCGGATGCTCGCAAACTCGATGGTCTGACGGCATCAAAAGACTAGTGGGATACAAGTGGATAAACAAGGCCCAAAACCGAAGAAGATGGACGTACTTAGGTCCGGCGATGGACTGCTTAGCTGATGATATATATATATATATATATATATATATATATATATATATATATATATATATATATATATATATATATAAATATTATATTAATTTTAATCTTAGGTGTAAGTTCATTTATTTGACACGCTTGAGTTATTTTGTTTTAAAAAAATATATATTTGACGTTTTACCCTTGTTTTTGGGCATTTTCAAAAATTGTTTTGGTGTAATTTTCATTTCTGCAAATAAAATTAAAAATGCAGCCACAGTTTTAATTTACGGATACAACAGTAATTTAGGTCACAAAATATATAGATACTAGCCGTGTCCGCGGCTCCGCTCGCATATAGATAACAAAAAAAGGTCTTCTTTCTCACATTTGGTCAATGTGATTCCATGTTTCGCTAACGGGCCCAACCCAAGTCAGCACAAACAATATTACCATTGTGTATTTGTGTATAGATATAGATTATTATTATTATTATTATGTAACCTGGCCAAAGAATTTAAAAAAAGACACGTAAATCGAATAAGTGGTTCTCGCGTGATAAGCGCACTAACGGTCAGACAGACAGACAGAGAGACGTTGCATTTTATATATATTATATTCTTTGCTACATAATATTGTTCCATATTTAACAGTTTAGGCAGCGTACAGCGCATTTTATATATATTATAGATTATAGATTATAGATATTCTCTGCTACATAACATTGTTCCATATTTAATGGTTTGGGCTGTGTATTGCAAGAGAACGCGCTAGCGGCAAACTTTTTTCCGGCTTGATTCACTATTATCGTCACTACTTATTCCTTATGCATCATCCTACTTATTCCTAACATAATAATATATATCTTATAATCTGGCCAGAGAACATATGTATGAATGAAAAAAAAGTCACAAATAGGATAAGTGGTTCTCGAGTGATAAGCGCACTAACGGACAGACAGACAGACAGAGAGACGTTGCATAGATTATAGATTATAGATATTATCTGCTACATAATATTGTTCCATATTTAATGGTTTAGGCTGTGTATTGCAAGGGAACGCGCTAACAGCAAACTTTTTTCCGACTTGATTCGCTATTATCGTCACTGCTCATTTCTTATGCTGGCTAACGTAATAAAATATAGCCTATAATCTGGCCAGAGAACATATGTAAGTTTTTTAAAAAAAAGTACCTAAATCGGATAAGTGGTTTTCCAGTGATAAGTACACTAACAGACAGACAGACAGACGTTGCATTTTATATATATTATAGATGTTACCTAACATAATAATATATATCTTATAATCTGGCTAGAGAACATATATATGAATGAAAAAAAATCACGTAAATCGGATAAGGAGTTCTCGAGTGATAAGTGCACTAACGGACAGACAGACAGAGAGACGATGCATTTTATATATGTTATAGATTATAGATGATAGATATTATCTGCTACATAATATTATTCCATATTTAATGGTTTAGGCTGTGTATTGCAAGGGAACGCGCTAACGATAAACTTTTTTCTGACTTGATTCACTATTATCGTCACTGTTCATTTCTTATGCTACCTGACGTAATAAAATATAACCTATAACCTGGCCAGAGAACATATGTATGTTTAAAAAAAAAAAGTACGTAAATCGGATAAGTGGTTCTCTAGTGATAAGCACACTAACGGACAGACAGACAGAGAGACGTTGCATTTTATATATATTATAGATACACATTTAAAAATTTTGTTTTTTATATAAGAACAATTGGTTTAAAATGAACAATAATAATTAGTTTAACATTAACTCATTAATTACATTTTTTATATCATTATTACCTCGAAAATAAGCCAGCCAGTACATTTCGGTCTATGGCCAACGGTGAGACTGGTGTAGGTTGCGAAACGAAAAAAATGTTTCATGTACGTGTCTGTAAGGATTCACGGACGAAGAGATGTGTTTTCCTGTGTCATATTAACACTTGATCAGTGTTTACCTTCATTTTCATATGGGGGTCGGCTCGAAGAAGTCGCAGAATGCCAAATTAGGCGAATGGGGGGGGATGACAACCATGGAATTTTTCGCTAAAAAATGTTGCGAACAGAACGATGTGGGCTGGTGTATTGTCGTGATGTAGGAGGAAACTCGTCTCGCTCTTTGGCCACTTTCTATGCAATAAAAACTTCTTTAGAGATGTTCAGAATTATCCGACAACTGTCTTCACGAATTATTATTGAACTTTGGGGGTAATTTCATTGGTGGTTGCAGTCAAAGATCATAGCACTCCCATAAATACTGTTACAATGAAAACATTACCGAAATATTTAATTTTTATGAAAATCAAATCAAATTATTATGGAATTAATTCATATATTCATAATGACAACATTAATTTAGTATTTACTCAAAGTGTCTCTCTCTTGCTTTTACACAAGCCCTCAACCGATTAGGTCATTCGTCTATGGCAGCTCGCACTTGATCCAACGGAAAATTGTCTATTGCTTTTGTTAAAGCTGGTTTTAAAGAGTCAAGTATCATGTATCCTAGAGCAAACCATACCCTCTAAGAGGGACCCTAGTTTAAAATCTAAAGGATTTAGATCAGGACATGCAGAAGGCCAAACTTCTATAGTATTAAATTAAGGCACGTTTTGTTGAGCCATACTTGTGTTGTTTTAGCTTTGTGTCCTGGTGTAGAATCTTGCTGGAATACCTAATGCTTATTTTTGGAAAAAGCTTGGTTCGGGGGTCTTAGAACGTTCTCTAAAATAGTGTCTTGATATATTTTAGCAGAAGTTTTCACACCTTTTTAACAAAAATGAATACTGGTATCCCCGTCAAAGCTGATGATCATACTGATGCTGACTGATGACCGCTCTGAACTTTTGGGACAAGTTCAGACCCTTCCTTAGAAGATCGGGCATAAATCCTATCATTTTGTTTATTGAAAGATTGTGCCACAGCGAAATTTTTTCGCCGGGAAACAAAAATTTTTGTTTGTCATTAGCATATTCCTCCAAGAAACCTTTAAATTTTTGTCACCGTTTTCGCTTCAAATCTTTCATCAACAAATGGCCAGTGTATCTCTTATAAGCGCCAAGTTTTATGTCTTCTTTAATAATACGAGACAGAATTTTTCGAAATTTTCATCTCATGAGATAAAATATTTTGTTTGCGGAAAAGATTTCGGTCAATTTACGCTTTTACAGCTTTAACAGCTTGTGACGTTCGAACTGTACTTGGTCTTCCTGAACGTTGCCTGTCTTTTTACGAGGTGTACAAGTATGAAATGCGGGTTTTTTTTTCTAAAAAAACATGTTAACTTCGGAATAATGATAAAAAATTGCTTTATTCAAAGTATGCGCCATCGCTTGTTATACATTTGTCCCATCTTTCGGGCAATTTGTGAATACCACGCCAGTAAAAATCTTCCCCTTTTGCTTCGAACCATTCATCGAGCCATTTTTTTACATCGTCGTACGAACCAAAGCGCTGCTCAACAAGTGCATGACCCATCGATGCAAACAAGTGGTAATCGGAAGGAGCCAAGTCTGGTGAGTAAGCCGCATGAGGTAGAACTTCCCAGCTGAGTGCTTCCAACGTGTCGCGAACTGGTTTTGCCGTATGTGATGGAGCATGGTCATGAAGAAAAATGACTGTGTATTGCCTCTTTCGGTATTCTTGCCTTTTTCAAGCAGCGAACGGTTCAAATCGGTCAATTGTTGTTGGTAACGTTTAGTATTAACCGTTTCCCCAGGTTTTAACAGCTCATAATAGACCACGCCCCTCTGGTCCCACCAAAACAGAGCATTGTCTTTCTGCCAAAGCGATTCGGTCTTGCGGTCGATGTGAATGGTGCGCTTGGGTCTACCCATGGTTTTTTGCGCTTGGGATTCTCAAAATAAATCCACTTTTCATCCTCTGTAACTATACGATGCAAAAACGACTTCCTTTTGTACCGAGCGAGCAAAATGTCACACATGTTTTTGCGCTTTTCCATTTGCCTGTCGTTCAGCTCATGTGGTACCCATCTACCGGTCTTCTGAATCTTTCCATCTCTCGTAGCCGATTGGAAACAGCTTGTTGACTAACACCCAAATGCTCGGCGAGTTGTTTTTGTGTTTGCGAATCATCTTCGTCCAACAATGCTTGCAATTCCACATCTTCGTATTTTTTGGCGGTTTTCCACGTTCCTTGTCTGCAACATCGAAGTCACCATTTTTTAAAACGCCGAAACCATCCTTCACATGTATCTTGCGATTGAGCATGTTCACCATAAGCTTTTCGAAATAATCGGTATGATTCAACAGCAGTTTTCTTTAAATGAAAACAAAAAATTAATGCTGTCCGCGAATGCTTTTTGTTCGGTATAAAGTTCGACATATTGAACACAACAACACAACACTATGCACACACTTTTCCAATTTATCACTCGTACGCGTCTGACACTTGTTGATGACAACAAAATGGCGCAGTGTCAAATCTTTATAGCACAAACTGCACTGGTGCACCATGTCTCTGAAATCCGCATTTCATACTTGTACACCTGGTATGTCTCCCGTCTCAGTAAATAATTTTATCGCCCGGTAAACAAACATACGACTTATTTGAAGCGGGTTTAAGATCTTAAAAAATCTCGCTTTTTTTCCATACCGCACTTAAATTAACCTATAACAGCAATCCTAGGTTCTCGATTACCTTCTGCATTGTTTAAACCATTCAAATTGTAAATATGTTAATTGTAGCAGATGCAAAAAAATGCTGGCCACGATAATTTAAGGAAAAAATGGACGTGTTAGGTGATATTTCAAAACCCGGATGTGGCAATACTACCATAATAACGGAAAGGCTAACAGGCGATTTTTCAAAAATGCGGAGAAAGTATCTGAAATAACGGGAACAAATTTGGAGTTAATTCAATGATTTAAGAATATCCTATATGTCATAACCAGTGGCTACAACATAAATGTAGAAAGGTTCAGGTTAGATTGTCTAATTGGCATCCAATGTCAACTATGGTGCATAAAATATTGACACATGGCATATAAGTTACCGTCAATTTTATAGTACTGATAAGCCGTTTCTCAGAGGAAGCTGCCGAGTCAAGACTGATAGCAATTGGGCCTTAGTAAATTGATTAGGGCTTACATCTGAGTTAACAGATAAGCGTTAGAGTTATTTACCAAGGAGCAAACATTTTTGTCGGATAAAGAAGGTAGCGATATTGAAAGTAGAGATCAAGAAGAATGATTATATTGTATTTGTTTGTATATAGTATACTTGTATAGTTGCTGTATATAATAGTATTATTATTTTTTAAAATTTAATTAAATTTTTATGTTTGAATCAAGAGCAAATTATATTTCTTATGGATATATATTATATTTTTCTACCATTTTCATGAATATTTCCCACATGTTTTGTACAAAAATTTGTATTTAGTCCTTATGAGTGTATCCTAAAAAAAATTGCATTTTTATGAATTTTCTATTTCTTTTTAATCCAAGCAATTGAATCTCAAATTACGACTACGTGGGTGGCTATTTATATTTATGGCCTAATAATGCAAAAACAAATATTTATGATCGAAATTGGTTTTATTGTTTTTCGAAATATTTTCCATGAAGATCAATATACTTTTGCATACGTTTGAACCAATTTTCGAAGCACTTTTTCCACTCCGATTGAGGAAACTCCAAAACATGCGTTTTAAATGCATCAACCACGTCTTCGGGTGTCAAAAATCGTTGAGCACGTAATTTGTTTTTCGTGTGCGGGAATAAAAAAAGTCATTGGGTGCCAAATCAGGGCTGTACGGCGGATGACTCATCAATTCGATATTTTGGCAGGTCAAAAATTCCTTTGTTTGAGCCGATGTGTGAGAGCACGCATTGTCATGATGAAGAATGATTCGCCTCTTCTTCGACTTTTTCCGAATTTCTCCGAAGACTTCTGGTAAACAAATGGTCGTGTACCATTCAGAATTGACCTCCTACGTTGCTCTAACGCCACTGTCGCCACGTGACCGGTAATGCCGAAGAAACAGCCAACCATTTGCTTCGATGTGCTTCTTCCGCGAACAACTTTTGTTGGATTTAGCTCGCTTTGGAAGACCCATACAGTCGATTGCTGTTTTGTTTCGGGCTCATATGCATAGATCCATGATTCGTCACCTATGTAGATGTTATACACAGCCTTTGATGCACCTTAATCGTATTTTTTCAACATTTCCTTGCACCAATCGACACGGGCCTTCTTTTGAGCGTTTGTCAAATTATGCGGGATCCAACGCGAACAAATCTTTTTTACGGCCAAATGGTCATGCAATATCTTATTGATGCTTGTCATACTAATGCCCAAAAATGCCTCAATCTCACTGTATGTCACATGACGATCTTGCTTTATCAGTTCACGCACAGCATCGATGTTTTCTGGCACAACAACCGATTTTGCACGACCTTCACGGAATTCGTCCTAGAGCGAATGTCGGCCACGATTGAATTCGTTATACCAGTTTTTTACAGTGCTGTAGGATGGCGCTTCATCGCCGTATAAAGAATTAAGTTCATCGATGCACTCTTGTCTTGATAATCCACGTCGAAAGTTATGAAAAATAATCGCACGAAAATGTTCACGAGTTAATTCAATTTTTTGCCAGAGATGAATTTTTCAAGTTACTGTAAACAACAAAAATTGCACTCAAATGACAAAATGTTTGTTCAAAGGTTATGTTCAACAATGTCAAGTTTCTAATGGAAACGTCAGATGACATCTGGCAACACTTACTGTTGCCAAGGCCAGAAATATAGAAAGATATTTTTTTAACAATTTTTGGAATTAACAAGAAAGCGAAAGTATTTATTCCCGAAAATTTTGCAATCCGCCTCATAGTATGACGTCCTGAGTAAAAACGATTAATGAGGAACTTAAGTAAAATTATTTGGCAAATTACT